>CM076572.1:709575728-710176168 GCA_034641835.2 Pinus albicaulis | reverse complement strand
GGTAAATTCTCTCTGGTTCTGTGAATGAAAGGATTTGAAATTTTGTTCTGGAATTCAAATGAATGCTTTCAGCCAAAATAAAACATAATAATGAGAATAGATTACACAAAGATTTGTTTACTTAATTACCATTTAATCTCCCCGTATCTTCAAAAATAAATGCTCTCCAATGGGTCACATTCACGTATTGAAAACAAAGTAACCAATGATCTTCTGCCTGATTTTCAATTAATATTGTCGTACAATCGGAGATCGGCACATCCTTGTAATAAATGTTAAAATTCACTTTTGATCCTTTGTGATGCGATGAATAAATATAAAGGCGAAATAACAATCGCATTGCAAGTCTTCAATGGTACGTAAGATAATTCAACATAATTCATTTCCAATCTTCTGATTGCAACATTCGCATTGCAATTTTTTATAAATGGAATGCCATAATGCTTTTTACCGAATCTTGATCGCATCAGAGATTTTACAATGGAATAGACCGTTTAATATTATCTCAAAAAATGTGATTGCGATTGAGCTCAATCGCATCGACACTTTAAATGAAAGGAATACAATGTTTTAACTCTCTTCCAAGTGCAAGACTTAATACTATTCCGAAATGCGATTGCGATTGAGCACGATCGCATTGGAACTTCTCAAAGCAATAACAACTCCTTAAAAAAACTTCTCCAAATTTCCGATTGCGATTTACTATTCATTTTAACATATTTCTAAGTATAAAGTTTTTCTAATATGTTCAAAATATGTTAAAAGGTCTTTTAACTCATCGGATCAGAAAGTTTTTAAAACTTGTATACTTTGTGAATAAAATGTGATATGCATCCTTTTATCTATGGAAAAAATATAAACAGGGGACCTATTTTTAAATGGGATTTATTATAAAATTTAAAAAATGGGGAGGGTTGTTGTACAGTACAACAATTGGCGATTCACTAGAAGAAACAGTTATCTCTGAAAAATTGAAATGAATACTATATTTCTAGTAAGTAAAAATTTCTAAAGAGAATGAAAACTTTTCTTAAGATAATTCAAATAAAATTTAACTATGAAAAAGAATAAAAATCACTTACAATTTCTTTCTAATTCTTCAAGGATAAAAACATTTTTTGGGTTATCTCAATCTTTGATTGGTTGATAATAATAAAGTAAGCGGATTTTCTGAAGTTTATCTTATGTAATATACTCTATTGTCACAGGTATTGCCTCTGCTGCCAGCGAAAGTTCATAGTCTCGACAGGGTTGCCTTTTAACCATTAACTATTCATTGTCCCATCCAATCAAGATTATGACTCTTTAAAAATAAATTCATAAGACATATTTTCTCATATTTTTGTCTTTTATTTATTTATTCTTAATTTAAGAGCCATTTTTCTGGTTTGGTAGCCAATTAGTAACAATGCCATTCACTAGTTGTAATTAAATTGAACAAGCTAGCTCGTGATGAGACTCCTTGTCTTAATTTATAAGCCATTACCCTATTTTGGTATGCAATATCGGCAATGTAAGTTTGATTACTTCCTATGATCATGGTAAGCAGGCTCGTGATGAGACCTCTTATCTCCTAAATTTGGTCATATAATTTCTTTAGAATTACATTCTAAAAAATCACAATCAAAATGGATGGGGTGAAATAGTTGTATCCTTAAGAATAAATGGATGACAATTTTCAGAGTTTTTGTTTTCCAAAGCTTGAAAAAGTCTTTACTTTTTAAAGGTTACCTTTCTCTGCTTAATAAACTTATAATGATTTATATTTTCCTCTGTTGACGGGAAAAATTGTCCGGCCAACAGTAGGGGATCTCCCCGGTAAAAAGTCACAATTAGACCTTAAACCGTTTGGAGTAGGGATCCCGTCCGGGGTGTGGGTCCGGCTACCACTTAAGATGACTTCCTTTTGGTCTCAGAAGAACCAGTTTGAACCTGCGGACATACACTCATTCACGTAATACAGAATACAAGATTGATATGTTAAACACAGATCAACACTATGCATAGCAAGATTATAGATAAAGCATGTACACCTCAAGAGATGTCATTAGCAACACATCTTTTGTGGGGTAATGCTTGTAAAGTAGTCTGATCACAAAAGAAATAGTTCTTTATGATAAGATACCTCTTAACTTCCTGAAAGATAAAACGCAATGCTAACAAAGTAGTTTATTAACATTCATTAATAGAACAGACGATAAAATGAACATCATTGATACAACACGGATAGCCATGACGCATAAACGATGACATGAATAGAGCAGCTTCATTAATCACAGGATGTTCTGAAACTGTTTAAAGAAATACACAAAGTGTTTACACAGCAAAACACATCATAACCATAGGGTGTTTTAACAAGATTCTATATTCATATGCTCAAGTGTCAGGTCTTTCAATACAATGCCTGTAGCTCCTCAGTTTCCAAAAAAAAAGCCCTTTTTACAAGCTCCCGTAGGAGTATTTATAATGCAGAAACTGCCCTTCGGGTTTCCTTGACTGTTCAGCTTCTTGACCGTTGGGCTGCCTTGCGACCTAGTCCCTTTTGCGACCTGAGCCTGCATTTACGCTACGACCTCGGCTACATTTGTTGCGACACAACGATCTGGCTAATCGATTGCGACACAACGACTTGGCCCAGGTGTGGGGTGTGAATCGTGTAAACAGCGCACATGCGACCTTGCGACCTTGCGACTAGGTCGCTGGGTCGCGGGGTCGCAAAGTGTGTAAAAACAAAGATATGCGACCTTGCGACCTTGCGACTAGGTCGCTGGGTCGCAGGGTCGCAAAATGCTGAAAACCGAAGAGGTGCGACCCTGCGACCTTGCGACTAGGTCGCTGGGTCGCGGGGTCGCATATCGTGAAAACAGATGCACATGCGACCTTGCGACCTGGCGACTGGGTCGCTGGGTCGCGGGGTCGCAAGATGAATAAAAATGAAGAAATGCGACCTTGCGACCCAGCGACTAGGTCGCTGGGTCGCGGGGTTGCAAAAGGGAGGAAAACCATGGAACTGCGACCTCGCGACCTGATAGAGTTTGCGACCTCGCTACCTCGGCCGTCGGCGACCTGCGTCTTGAAGAAATCTGCGCCCTGCGACTCCAAGCAGAGCTGCGGATTTTGTAGCAGTATTCCTTATCTCTCATGCTTTGAAAACTGGTCCTTTTGTTTGCTGGGAAAAACTTGGCTTCCATGTGCGAACAAGGTGGTTCTTCCTGAAATAAAATAATACAGGTCATCTATCTTCATGATGCAATAATAATAAAAATAAAGCTAAGGGTATTTCAATTGATTTGCAAGAGAGAAGACAAATGAATTTAGACCCCTGTGTGGTCAAGATTTTGTCAATCAGAGAAAATGGCATGTACAGACTTTTCTCTGCATCTCTTCAATCACTATAATTTCTGTTGATATGATTATGGACTAAGTGCCAAATGCAGATCTGCAGTTTAACTTGTTTTGGTGGCTGTTATCATTTTATGGAACACCGCTTCTTCCATGACCACAATGGTTTAACATGCACTCAGCTCCTGTTTCAAACTGGGGTTTATTTGGCCGACACAGGTACCACTTGGAGCTCTCGATTCACCGGCTTTGAAGCTACTTTCCCAGAAAATTTACCACAGCACCTTCGTTTCAATTCCAAGGTGGAACTCTTGCGCTTGCAACAAAGTATTCACTAGTTAGAACGAGTGTTTCGCTTTTCCTGGCAGATATATATCCTACGGCCATAACAGAGTCGATATAGCTGAACCCATATGCCATTTGACATGCATTCAACAAGAGCATGCAGCTTCAAATACCAGTTTTTGGTTGTGCACTTCGACCCTACCTCCAGGAACCAGATCTGTCGTTGTGCACGCCTAATTAGATGTAGATTCATCTCCTTTGGGTCGAAAAAGTCTCTAATACACGCATGTATGCTTGCAGCGAAATTGTTAGGGTTTTATTTGCATGCATGCTGACGATGTGAGCGACCTCACTATCTCGGAGATTTTTTAACAGGGATAACTTTGCAGGTCGATCGTGCTGACCAGGTCTGCGGAGGATTCTGAATTATCTAGATGGATTCAGAATAAACCAGAAGGTCGCTCTCTCTATGAGACCATTTCTTCTGTGGCGAGCTTATCTTTTCCTCACGGGCCTGCAATTGAACGTGCTGCAAACAATATCGACATAATCGGTGTGGCATGCAAGATCCAGTTTGAGTGCCTTTAGACATAGTAACAGCAAGCGCCTGGGGGACTGATCGAAGGCTGAGCTCTGTGCAAACAGCTCGACGTGGTCAGTAATGGCAGTCTAATTCGGCTTCCAACGAGCGTGTAACGATAGCATTTTTCTAAATACGTTGAACACAGTAGATTTGAAGAGCGATTCCCTCCTGGAATATCGCCGTCGAGGCTGCAGAAGTTAGCATAAATCGCTCATATTCTATTTCTGCACGATATCTTGCTGCACTTACCATAAACGCCCGGTCTTGTTTATGACAGTTGCCATGCAACTTGCAGATGGATGCGTCGACAATTACACCATGCAGTTAGACCAATCCACCTATTGTAACATCTTGCTGCCACGCGTACACACCGCTTTGAATCGTGAACTATAACGTTAAAATTATTAAAGTTGTATGTACCTACGTACATTGCCGAATACGAACAGGTCCATGCATGTCTTTTATACCATGAAATATAAAAATCTGAAAAAGAAGCAATGCAAATGGTATCGGGAAAGCAGCTGCTCAAAGCTCGGGACTAATTGGTTCTCTTAAGTTTGCAAAAGCTTGTGCACGACCAAAGCGAGCCTTCACTGCATCCCATGAAACTAGGTTATCCATGAATGCTGATACATAGTCTGTCCGCCAATTCTGATAGTCGATGTAATAAGCATGCTCCCAAACATCAATGGTGAGCAGTGGTATGTGGCCCCATATGAGTGGGTTCACAGCATTTGTACTCTTTTCCACAGCAAGTTTGTTATCTTTCACTACAAGCCAAACCCAACCAGAACCAAACTGTGTAGTAGCAGCCTGCTCGAACTCCTCCAGAAAATTATTATATGAACCAAAATCCCTTTGAATGAATTCCCGAATCATTCCTGTGCAATCTCCCCCACCTTCCGGTTCCATGCATTCCCAAAAAGGTCATGATTCCACACCTGGGAAGCATTGTTAAAAGCTGGCGTAGGATTCCCATTGTCATATGTTACTTTGATAAGTTCTTCAAGTGTAAATCCTTCTAATTCATTACCCTCGATTTGCTTGTTTAAGTTATCCAGATAGCCTCGATGGTGTTTTCCCCAATGAAATTCCAGAGATCGACGAGTCATAAATGGCTCTAATGCATCAATGTTATATGGTGGTTCCTTCAAGCCAAATAGTGCAACTGTTGATGGAGCCATCCGAGACTTCAGCGTTGCCCCTCTAGTCTTTGTCTTGGACCGAAAAATGTTGGTGTGCAATGGACGATGTTGCAATAGCAGTGAATGCTGCAACAATGCCATTTTGGGATTTGAAACCACAGCACCGATGTTAGAATTTCACACAAATTTATCGGCTTCAAACCTTTTAGTGCAGGTCGACAATTTGCCATCGAAATCTCGGGCTCCCTGCAGCGTGTGTGCGCGTTCTTGCGCCATGCAACGTTGGGCTCCACGTTGTTTCACTTATGGTCGAAAACTCCACGTATGCATGCATCCATCTGTACCGGCACCATAACATGCTGTTATAACGTTTGATAAATCAAACAACCGGCCACCGGGAGGGAAAATTTGATATAATGTTTGATAACATGCAACGTCGATAACATGCAGCGTGTGTGCGCGTTCTTGCGTTTTCGTATAGTTCTGATTTACATTTTAATTCGACCACCTAATACATCTGCACCATTAATTCACACTTCAGCATAAAATTATTTGGTGTTAGTCGTTTGCATGGCGGTCTCATATGGTTGTGACATTGTATGAGAATTGCACTGCCTAAAACGTATTTACAACGCGCCATGGTAGTTATCACGTAGATATAGCACGTTGGGTTCCATGCATGACTTTGGACCGTTAGATATGCATAAACAAATCTCCTCTAAAAGTCAAACTCCGCCCCATGCGTTGAATATAGGTTTCAATATTTGAATCGAACTCCGCCTCATGCTTTAACCTTTGAAACATGTTTAAGAATGTGCCACTCGCACTCCAACCTTGGATTTCCCAATGCAACTATTTACTCATAACCATCGAACTTTGCACTCACTTCAACGTGCCATGGTTATCAAAGTATGTCACGCACTCCGTGCCATGTTCTACACCAAGCTTTTTTTTTTTAACACAAGTGGGACAACTCGGCATAAACACATTCGAGCCCAATAATAATGTTCTTCATATGTATTTGCGCCTTGTATTAATATATGCATGGCCTAGTGCTTTGTATTAATACATATAACATCACCTTGCGCTTTGTAATAATATATGCATAGTCTAGTGCTTTGTATTAATACATATAACATCACCTTGCGCTTTGTAATAATATATGCATGGTCTTGCGCTCAATATGATCATTTACTTTCCCTTATAATTCGAAAGCTTCTCGTTTTGGAAGATCGAATGTCAAAATATACTTATCAGACCACATTGATAGCCCTTTTCACATTTGCCTTTTCTACCCGGCTACCACTGGCATATGTATTTCAACATGACCCCTTTAGGTCCAATCTAACATTGTCCATCTCATATGGTCCCACATACACAAAAATTTATGGATATGGAAGCGTAAAGGCGACTAGGATTGTAAGGCCATTTTATTGCTTCATGTTGTACTCCTTGCAGTGTAATTAATTCCACACGATGCAGCTTGAGATCCATAAATGTTGCTTCCAAAGGGTGCGCTCACATGTTTGAAAACTCTGTCGTTGGCTTGCCACACCAACACATATGCTTTCGCGCTTCCACTTGGCACGAGAACGCCTTGAATGAGAATGTCACTCCTCAGGGAGATCTCCTGAGTTTGCTTTGTTCACTGAGCCATAATTAATGCTAGGCTTGTCGAAATGGCGACAAATGTTCCTTTGTATACATACATCGACACGGAGCTGGCATTGTGCAGGATCTCCATAATCCTGGTGTGCACTAATGAAGAACACCTTCTGCGTTGGTGACACAAAAGATTCTTTCTCTGATCGACACATATCACATTATTCTCTTTTAACAGTACTGGTCACTTGCTCCTCCTCCTTCCCTGTTCCGCAACTTAGGCCTCGTTGTTGAGCTCAATTTCATTTCCCTCGATGTCGCGACACGATTGAGGAGTCTGTTACCCGTGGGGTCGACCTGTGTAGAGAATTATGACAATCATGATCATTCTTTGATAATGGTGCCCACAGATAAAACATATGAGATTAGCAAATGTAACAGAGGTATTCAAACCACATGCTTAATTTCCTACAGTGACATGGCCTTTAATCGTTAACAAAAAAAAGTTTTCCCATTTAAAAGGATGTAGGGCAAGCTCATTACACATGACGCGACTGTGATACGAGTGTTCGGTCGCATGTCAGATGATCCCTCCCACACATGGCGTGATTGCAGCGACAACATCAAGTCATGGTGACGCGACAACTCATGAGGGGTTGGGGATAGGTCACTAGGATGGAGTTGATTCGTGGGGTCGGTGAAAGACCTTGACACTAAGCGAGCATAGGGGGACCCAAAATTTTAAATATGCCCAAAATTTTGGGTGGTGTTGTAGCGGCTACAACAAATGGCGAACCACTGGTAGAATCCAGCATCTCTGTCAACATCACCACAATAGTCTGAGTCCGGATAATGATGCAAGGGAATATTGAACCAGCTCCGTGGGTACCCTTTGTATTACTTTGGCCCTTTACGAGTATGCCTAATCCTTGTGCCTCACTAAGTCCCGCTAATCAGAAACACATCAAAGAGAAAGCTCACAGACGCCGGTAGCTTGTTGATGATGTGACGAGCAAGGCAGTGGGCTTATTATTTTCAGGATTTTTTAAAGTAAGTTTCTGGTGTTGCTCCGCTGCCAGCAGGCCTGGACAGTACCCCGGCGGAGTCACTTCAAGAAATCACAAACGTTGCTCCACTGCCAGCGAGCCTGGTCAGTACCCCGGCGGAGTCGTCGCATTACCTCTCTGCGCAGGAAGCCTTTCTCGATCCTTTACCCTTATTTGTTTCATGTGCTTACAGCACTTATTTCCATGTGCACGTGGCACTTATTTCCATGTGCTCATGGCACTTATTTTCCTGGGCGGATGAGGGATCCCGACTTATTTTACGAGCAAGAGAGGTTGTTTCTTGTGTTACAGAAACTGAAAGATATCCTGATTTGGGTTTGCCCTCATGCCAAACCTTCACATCCCATTTACCACAATAGGCGCAGCGCGCAGAACAACACATTAAAACGTCCAAGACTATGCTGGGCACAAGGCTTAGGCTTACGGGTATGGGCCATTTCAACTCATCAAGTCTCCCACAGACAACCGGCTCGTATCTCCCCAGATAATAGGTTTAGACTCATAGGCGTCTTGTTAATAATGCGACTTCGATGACTGGTCCTAAGAGAAAGCTGCCTCTTGAGATAGCCACCGCAACCTCACACAAAATAATGGGGTTACTGTTTCAGCAAGCGGGGCAGAACAAGACTGCAAGGTGATAGGGTTGCAATGAGGGCTGATGAAGTGGCAGGCGATATGACAAAAAATGATGTGAGGGAGAGAGAGTATGACGCAATGTAATGAGTGAGGCTCAAGGTGCAATGCAACGCCATGTGCGAGAACGATCAACCAGTTGTAAGTGGAAAAGAGGCGCAATACAAGCAATGATTATTTATGCAACAGCAAGCAACTGAAAAGGAAATGAAAGGAAAATACTTTTAACATGATGATGCCTAAAATATTAATCGTAAACAAAAACAACAAACACACTTTTAAACTATGAAGAAAAAATTTTGCAAGTAAACCTAATTAACTCTGAAACTAAAAAAATTTCATTGCAGGTCCTAGCTAGCCTACACCTAAACCCTAGTTTAACCAATGGTGTGGTCGGGTTATGTAAAATCAGTTTTCCAGTGCAGCCACCGCATTAATTTGCATCCTGCAACGACAAAAATGATTAAGATCGGAGCCAATATCCAAAAAAGTGTAGTAGTAACAAAATTTACCTGAGGAGCAGGTGCAACAGCAAAACGATCATAGATACTTGCCAAAGAACATGCCAGAACAGATTGTGCAGGCTTATTCCCACTCTCATCTTGATATACCTCAATCTGTTCTTGAAACTCAACATTATTGATAAATGACATAAAATCATTCATGCATGATCCTGGATTTGAGAGGTGATGGGTAAGCCAATTCCTATTTGTAAGCACATTCACCGAAAGGGGGTGTTTGACTTGATCGACAATCTCATGATGGTGTTGGGGATCATCAATTTTATGGAATGGAAATAATACGCAAGTGCTAGGTGAATTATAGATGCATGCACATCCAAGCGTAGAAATTCTAGTTTCGAAAACCCTAGTCCGGGGTTGCTCCTGGGTTTGGTTAAGGGTATGGGGATCTGAATCCATGTTTAAAGGAGCCTGAAATTCCTCACTGCTTTGCACAAACTCTGGACCTTTGGGCAAGGGGTTTTCCAACTTTGACTGCTTGGCGAGATCAATAGGCGAATGGGTATGATTGTCAATTGCAGTGATTTGAAAGATGTCAGTAGGCTTTGTATTAATTTGGTCAAAAGTTTGCGCACTGACAGATTGATAAATCAGAATGTCAGATTCTCCAGATTTGCCAGGATGGGGTGAATTCGACGCGTTTATGCTGGAAGGAGCATGCTCCTGGGGAATTGTCATTTCAGAAACGTTTGGCGGAAGCTGATGCGTTTCGATTTTCTGGCGGGTATTTGAATCTTCCGAAAATGAATCATCGAATTCAGGTGTCTTCATAGGGTTGGCCAGGAGATCCGAGTGACAGTCCTCTGTGGTACGATTGAACATGTTTTCAGATAAGCAAGGATCACTGTAATCATTGGTTTGATCAAATTCAGTACCTAGCAAGTTGGGCTCCCTGGAGTTTACCAAATGGGATGGATCGATAACGGGGACATCTTGAAGTTGTTCAGACGGGGAATCGCTCCTATGGCTGTCTAAAGATCCCAAGTGAGAAAAGTCAAATGTAACAGATTCATCGATTTTGGATTGTGATTGCGAAACACCATCTGCGTGCTTATGATTGTCGCCAATACCAGTATAATGAGATTTTGGATGTCTCAAAGAAATTACTGGTGTGGCAGGATCGAGAAACAAACTAGGAAATAATGAACGAAAAGATTGAATCGCAGGGGCGTTAACCACACGAGGCTTTTCAACACGCACATTAGTATCGATCAGAGGACACAATGATTTGACATGCTTTGTAAGGGAATAAAATTTATGCGGGGTGAGAGTCGATTCATAATACGTGTGTAAACCAGATTCATAGTCTGAATGTGAACTTGATTCATTATCCGAATCTGAACCGGATTCGTAATCCGAATGTGAACCAGATTCGTCACCCGAATCTGAACAAGATTCATCATCCGAATGTGAACCAGATTCATAATCTGAATGTGAACCAGATTCATGACTAAGTCCAGGGAGACATCGAGTGGGCTCCGGGTAGGTTTCATGCGTCAAAAAAGATAATGATCCACTGGGATGTTTAGATTCGACATGGTACGTTAAAGGCTCAAAGGTGGTGCAATCAGCTTTATCTTCCTGCCAGTCTCTATCCTTACTCAGGACTTCCAAGGTCACAACCCCACTCCCATAAAACTCAGGAAGAGGGGCGAGAATATCAGCAACACTCTCCTTGGAGGCCTGAATGTGGCCTGGACTCGGGGAGATGGACAAGGAAGCCTTAGTGAAAAAATCCAAACAGTCGGTAACTTGCAGGTCATCATAGGGAACACTAGGATCTAACTGAAATTGCTCAAGGGAAATAACATACTTGAACTGCTCACCTAAATATTTCCAATCAACATCCCTCTCAGGGAACTCAAAACAATAATGAATGAATCTGATAAAGAACTCACCTAAAGATTCCTGAGGTTCCATTCCGATGAGATGTAACTTTATTACAATGTCATGAGGATTATAACTGTGAAAAGCTTGTTGTAATTTATGGGCGAGGTGTTCAAACGAATGGATGGAAGCTTTCGGCAATGTGCGGCACCATTGTTTAGCGCGCCCTCCGAGGGTGAGGAAGAAAAGCAAACAAAACAAACCCTCATCGTCAATTTCATAGTACTCACCAAAGTCACAAAAATCTGAACAATGTTGGGTTATGGACACCCCATTTTCACCATCAAATTTTAACTGGGACAAGTGATAAATAAATTCATCGGAGATGTAGTATCTAGGCTTATAAAACTCCGACAAACATCTCGGGAGAATGATTTGGGAACGAGCCATTACAGATATGAGATTGACTGCAGGCTCTAAGGGCTCAGCTTGTCATCTGGCCCTCCCCTTTTCGTTGAACATTTGGTCGGGGGTTCAGGCCCTCCTTCTAGCGCCAATTCTGTTGACGGGAAAAATTGTCCGGCCAACAGTAGGGGATCTCCCCGGTAAAAAGTCACAATTAGACCTTAAACCGTTTGGAGTAGGGATCCCGTCCGGGGTGTGGGCCCAATTAGACCTTAAACCGTTTGGAGTAGGGATCCCGTCCGGAATGTGGGTCCGGCTACCACTTAAGATGACTTCTCTTCGGTCTCAAAAGAACCTGCTTGAACCTGCGAACATACACTTATTCACCTGATATAGAATACGAGATTAACGTGTTAAACATGAATCAAACACTATGTGTAGCAAGATTATAGATAAAGCACATACACCTCAAGAGATGTCATTAGCAACACATCTTTTGTGGGGTAATTGCTTGTACAGTGGTCTGATCAAACAAAAAAAATAGTTCTTGATGATAAGATACCTCTGCACTTCCTGAAAGATGAAACGAAATGCTAACAATCTAGTTTATTAACATTCATTAAGATAACAGATAATAAGATAAACATCATTGATACAACACGGATAGCCATGACGTATAAACGATATCATGAAAAGAACAGATTCATTAATCATAGGATATTCTGAAACTGTTGAAAGAAATACACAAAGTGTTCATACAGAAAAACACATCATAACCATAGGGTATTTTAACAAGATTCTATATTCATATGCTCAAGTGTCAGATCTTTAAATACAATGCTTGTAGCTCCTGAGTTTCCCAAAAGAAAAAGCCCTTTGCAAGTTCCCGAAGGAAGTATTTATAGGGCAAAGCTTGCCCTCTGGGTTCCTGACTCTTCAGCTTCCCGATGGTTGGGCTTCCTTGCGACAGTATTTTTGTGACCTGCGACCTGAGCCGTTGTTGCGACCTGCGACCTAGTCGCTGGGTCGCTGGGTCGCGCCGTCGGGCATTTACCAAGGGGTGCGACTTCGCGATCTGGCGACCTCTGCGACTTGCGACCCGGGGCAATGTGCAACCTGCGACCTTGGCAGATGTTGCGACCTGCGACCTTGGGCAGCCGTGCGACCTGCGACCTTGGGCAGTCGTGCGACCTGCGACCTAGGAAAATCTGCGACCTGCGACCTAGTCGCTGGGTCGCTAGGTCGCGCCGTCGGGATTTTGATAGGGAGTGCGACTTAGCGACCTGGCGACCTCTGCGACCTGTTTTGAGAAGGTCCCTTGTTTGCTGAGGCAGACTCTGGCTCATTATGCGGACTGAGAGGTTTTTCCTGCACTAAAACAACGTAGGTCACATATCTCCATGATCAAAAAAAAAATAACAATGTTAAAGGCATTTAATTAATTTGCAAGAGCGAAGAATCAATAAATTAAGACCCCTGGGTGGCCAAGAAAACCAGCCTAATATCGTTTCTCAATTAGAGGATGAGATGATAAACTTCGGCAGTCTTCCTTGCGTTCTCCTGTTGTTTCTTAATACGCAGAGCCACTGTTTGATCCCTTGCAAATATAGCCGACAGTCAAATTGAGCCAGACCTGAACCTTCTGCGTTTTGTGCGACATAGATACCTTTAGCCAAACTTTTCCCTTTTACAGCAAGAACACGTGCCATCGACATTTGTTTCCATGCAACGTGTCCATGCGTTGGTTCATTGCAAATCAGAGTAGAAGACCTTTTGTGGGTCGATGAGGAGAAAACTCTTTCATTTTCTCCACTCTCGTTCCTCTTCAGTGGAAATAAAATTGTTTGAAGCTCAACGTACATTTCTTCAATGGAAATAGAAATGGTTCCTACAAATGGTGTTAATAACTCGACTGACACGTTTGGGAGAAGCAAACATCATATAACGCACGATTACATGATATCCCGCTGCTTGGACTCTATTTAAATTTCTTTGGTCATTTCCCAACATGACTCTTTGACGAATTTGTAATCGAAGGAGACCAAGAGGCTCGACTTTGCCTCATCTGAGATGCGCTGCCTTTTCCCATATTACTTCATACGTATGGGCAACGACTAACAATCTAGTAATATTATATTTACTCACTCGCCCTCTTATCGCATGTCTGGGATCTGCTCACCATGCTATTTCTCTACAACATCATTTGGAAAAACTAGCGCAAAGCAAGAGTCGCATGGTCATCATTACCACCAAGTCGCATTTTGTTTGGCTCTATGAATTTGCGACCCAGCGACTCATGGGGTCGCGCGACTTCATCTTTGCGTGGGTCGCGATCTCGAAAGGGTCGCAGGGTCGCACTTCGTCCTTTTCACACCGAATTGCGACTCAGCGACCTGGACTGCACTTGCGACTCAATGGGGTCGCATAGTCGCATGCTTTGGCAGGTCGCACCTTGCTGGTTTTGGGCATGCTGCGACTCAGCGACTTGGGCTGAGCTGCGACCTCCCATGGTCGCGTAGTCGCATTTTGCTTAAGGCGCACAGATGTGTGGGAGGTCGGCCTGCGATCTGATGATTTAGCAGCATTCAATGAATCTATCATCTTCGTGATGGGCAGCACTGTGGAGACGCTGTGTATCATGGGCCAAAGTTTCCAGCGTACATTAAAAACCGGCGTTATAAGATATGTTCTAGATGCTTAGTAAAACAGCGTATCACATGCCTCTCTCCATTTCTGTGCAATCTGACAGGGAAAAAACCGCTATGAATGCACGTAACACTCATGCCGAATATCGTGGTTGCGTTAACGCAGGGATCGGAGCGGGGCTGATTTTATCTAAATGGGCGCTGACAGTGTTCAGAAATCACAAAACCGGAACTTGATTTACGCATATGCAGGCACTCGGTTGTGCAAATGGTGCTTGGCACGCTGACTCATCTTCTCCGGCGGTCAATGGCACTTGGCTTCGGCGTCGGTGGTGTATTTAACAGCCGGCTCGAAAATAACAAACCCGTATCAATAATCTCTATCCCGTTCGAAACTATACCCTGCACTGCTTAATAGATCCGAGGTGTATACGTAAGAGATTGGTGACAGCGCACCATCTCTATTGACTATACATGCGTCTGGCAAATATACCGCCATCAGCGAAGAGGAAAACTTTCTTATCCTTGACTCCTTATGCCGGGGGGAAATTTCGCTCTATATGCCGAAAAGGGCTGGGCATCATAGCAGCAACTGGTTTTGTGTTCTTGCATGCAGGGAATACAAATGGAAAAAAAAAACAAAAAAGACCCGACCTCCTCTGGCAACACCGTCGCTCTGCATTGTTCAAAACACGGCAATGATATCCATATATCGCACCACCTGTATCATAACATTACCACTATGTGACCGTCATAATATCTCGCTCCATTCTTGCGTTTGAAAAATCGACTGCCACGTATATGCATCAACGATTACGTTGGCTCCGTGCAGATATAAATATTTAACAGTTGGCTCCATGGTGGCAAACTTACTCATCTCCTCCCACAAAGTCGTAAGGTTGTACCCTTAACAACGTCGCTCTGTTCTCCTTTCAGCTGTCCTCGCACCGTGATTATTATACGTTGCCACCAAAGTTATGCTTAACGTTTAATCATGAATGTGATCGCTGTGTATACATATGGCTGGAAATATTTACCGTAATCTGAACACCGAGCACGTGCGACCCTTTTACGTCGGTTGTCATGCATGCTATGAGATAGACACGTTACAAATTTCGTCCATGCATTTTGGACTACCCCACGTAAACACTACTTTTGCCATAAAATACATATATGCCACAAACTCTTTAGCGTAGGTCGAAACTCTAGTTTTGACCACACAATATATATATATATGCCACGAACCCTTGAGCGTAGGTCGAAACTCTACTTTAGAAGCTTTCATATGGTTGTGGTCATTGCTTACTCGTAAAGTTGGGCCGTTACTTTAATGGTTTGAGAGCTTCGCTGTTTTGCGCTTTACATTAATATACAACATCACCCTGCGACCTTGCTTTGCGTTCATATAAGATTTGACTGATATACAGATACACATGCGCCTTCTCCAATCATCATGGCATTTGCTCCCGCTCTAAGTTTTTTTTTAAAATAAACCTTCGACCATTATATATTCACCAATACGTAGACTTCGGCATTGAAAATTCTCGTCCACATGTAAGTCATGCCATGTAAACATTGATTTTCGTCCCACCATTTCAATCTTTAAAGTTGACTATCTTATATATATCTGCCTCGACTGTTTTAACATAGATTAACAAATCATATGAGTTTGCCTCTTGGCATACATATACAACGCAACTTTGGCTCCTCGCCTTTAAATATAAGTTCGATTACTATGTTCACCATAGAGATATTTAGGCGCAAGTGCAATGTGTTTTCCATATGGTTTCGACCCACCAATTATATATGTTTTTGGACACTATATTAAAAACACTATATTACTTTGCGCCTTGGTTTAAATGTGCAACATTACTTTGGTCTGTTGGATGCGCGCTCCTTGCAATGTTTTCACATGGTTTTACTCCAAGATAACTTATGGTTTTAAACCGATGTGCTTCGAGCGTAGCTTTAATTTGCTTTACCTCATAGTACGAAGGCTGCTTGTTTTGAAAGATGTTTCAAACCACATAATGCCTCTTTTGATATGAAACCATTCTATCTGGTGGTTTTGGAGGCCCTCTTTGCATATGCATCAATGCGCCTCGCTACAAAAGGCGTATGCATTTAAACATGACCCTTTAGGTTCACTCTAACATTGTCCATCTCATATGGTCCCACATACACAAACTTTATGGATATGGAAGCATAAAGGCGACTAGGACTATACGGCCATTTTATTGCTCCACGTTGTACTCCTTGCAGCGTAATTAATTCCACACTATGCAGCTTAAGATCCATAAATGTTGCTTCCAAAGGGTGTGCTCACATGTTTGAAAACTCTGTCGTTGGCTTGCCACACCAACACATATGCTTTCGCACTGCCACTTGGCACGAGAACGCCTTGAATGAGAATGTCACTCCTCAGGGAGATCTCCTGAGTTTGCTTTGTTCACCGAGCCATAATTAATGCTAGACTTGTCGAAATGGCGACAAATGTTCCTTTGTATACAGACATCGACACGGAGCTGGCATTGTGCGGGATCTCCATAATTCTGGTGTGCACTAACGAGGAACACCTTCTGCGTTGGTGACACAAAAGATTCTTTCTCTGATCGACACATATCACATTATTCTCTTTTAACAGTACTGGTCACTTGCTCCTCCTCCCCTGTTCCGCAGCTTTGGCCTCGTCGTTGAGCTCAATTTCATTTCCCTCGATGTCGCGACACGACTGAGGAGTCTGTTACCCGTGGGGTCGACCTGTGTAGAACATTACGACAATCATAATTATTCTTTGATAATGGTGCCCACAGATAAAACATATGAGACTAGCAAATGTAACAGAGGTATGCAAACCACATGCTTAATGAACTACAGCAACAGGGCCTTTAATTGTTAACAAACAAAAGTTATCCCATTTAAAAGTATGTATGGCAAGCTCATTACACATGACACGATTGTGATACGAGTGTTCGGTCGCATGCCGGATGATCCCTCCCACATATGGCACGATTGCAGCAACAACCTCAAGTCATGGTGACGAGACAACTCATGAGGGGTTGGGGATAGGTCGCTAGGATGGAGTCGATTTGTGGGGTCTGTGAAAGACCTTGACAACTAAGCGAGCATAGGGGGACCCGAAATTTTAAATATACCCAAAATTTTGGGTGGTGTTGTAGCGGCTACAACAAATGGCGAACCACTGGTAGAATCCAGCATCTCTGTCAATATCACCACAATAGTTTGAGTCCGGATAATGATGCAAGGGAATATTGAACCAGCTCTGTGGGTACCCTTTGTATTACTTTGGCCTTTTACAGGTATGCCTAATCCTTGTGCCTCACTAAGTCCCGCTAATCAGAAACACATCAAAGAGAAAGCTCACAGACGCCGGTAGCTTGTTGATGATGTGACAAGCAAGGTAGTGGGCTTATTATTTTCAGGATTTTTAAAGTAAGTTTCTGGTGTTGCTCCGCTGCCAGCACGCCTGGACAGTACCCCGGCGGAGTCACTTCAAGAAATCACAGACGTTGCTCCGCTGCCAGCGAGCCTGGTCAGTACCCCGACGGAGTCGTCGCATTACCTCTCTGCGCAGGAAGCCTTTCTCGATCCTTTACCCTTATTTGTTTCATGTGCTTACAGCACTTATTTTCATGTGCTCGTGGCACTTATTTTCATGTGCTCATGGCACTTATTTTTCGTGGGCGGATGAGGGATCCCGACTTATTTTACGAGCAAGAGAGGTTGTTTCTTGTGTTACAGAAACTAAAAGATATCCTGATTTGGGTTTGCCCTCATGCCAAACCTTCACATCCCATTCACCACCATAGGCGCAGCAGGCAGAACAGCATATTAAAACGTCCAAGACTATGCTGGGCAGAAGGGCTTAGGCTTACGGGTATGGGCCATTTCAACTCATTAGGTCTCCCACAGACAACCGGCTCGTATCTCCCCAGATAATAGGTTTAGACTCATAGGCATCTTGTTGAGAATGCGACTTCGACGATTGGTCCTAAGAGAAAGTTGCCTCTTGAGATAGCCACCGCAACCTCACACAAAACAATGGGGTTACTGTTTCAGCAATCGGGGCAAAACAAGCTTGCAAGGCGATAGGGTTGAAATGAGGGCTCATGAAGTGGCAGGCGATATGACAAAAATGATGTGAGAAAGAGAGTGTATGATGCAACGTAATAAGCAAGGCTCAAGATGCAATGCAACGCCATGTGCGAGAAAGATCAACCGGCTGCAGGTGGACAAGAGGCGCAATACAAGCGGTGATTATTTATGCAACAAGAAGCCCCTGAAAAGGAAATGAAAGAAAATACTTGTAACATGATATTGCCTAAGATATTAATCGTAAACAAAAACGACAAACACACTTTTAAACCATGAAGTAAAACTTTTGCAAGTAAACCTAATTAACTTGAAACTGAAAAATTTTATTGCAAGTCCTAGCTAGCCTACACCTAAACCCTAGTTTAACCAATGATGCAGTTGAGTTATGTAAAATCAGCTTTCCAGTGCAGCCACCGCATTAGTCCCTGACCTGCAAGAACAACAATGATCAGGATCAGAACTAATACCCAAAAAAGCGCAGCAGCAGCGAAACTTACCTGAGGAGCAGGTGCCATAGCAAATTGATCAGAGATACTTACCAAAGGACATGCCAGAATAGATTGTGCCAGTTGAATCCCATTCTCATCTTGATATACCTCAATCTGTTCTTGAAACTCAACATTATTGATAAGTGACAAAAAATCATTCATGCATGATCCTGGATTTGAGGGGTGATGGGTAAGCCCATTTCTATTTGCAAGCACATTCACTGAATGGGGTCGGTTGAGTTGATCGACAATCACATCCTGGTGTTGGGGACCATCAGTTTTATGGAATGGAAACAATACGCAAGTGCTAGGCGAATTATAGATGCATGCACATCCAAGTGTAGAAATTCTAGTTTCGAAAAATCTAGTCCGGGGTTGCTCCTGGGTTTGGTTAAGGGTATGGGGATCTGAATCCACGTTTAAAGGAGCCTGAAATTCCTCACTGCTTTGAACAAACTGTGGACCTTCCGGCAAGGGGCTCTCCAACTTTGACTGCTTAGCGAGATTAACAGGCGAATGGGCGTGATCATCAATGGTAGTGATTTGAGAGATGTCAGTGGGCTTTGTATTAATTTGGTCGAATATTTGCGCACTGACAGATTGATAATCGAAAATGTCGGATTCTCCATAGTTTCCAGGATGGGGTGAATTCGATATGTTAATGCTGGAGGGAGCGTGGTACTGGGGAATTGTCATTTCAGAAATGTTCGGTGAAAGCTGGCGCGTTTCGATTTTCTGATGGGTACTTGAATCTTCCGAATGCGAATCATCAGATTCAGGTGTCTTTGTATGGTCAGCAAAGAGATTTGAGTGATGGTCGTCAGCGATATGATTGAATATTTTTTCAGATAAGGAGTGATCGCTGCAACCATCGGTTTGGTCAAGTTCGGTACCTGGCAAGTTAGGCTCCCTGGGGTTTACCAACTGGGATGGATCGATAACAGGGACATCTTGAAGTTGTTCAGATAGGAAATCACTCCCATGGTTGTCTAAAGATTCCGGGTGAGACAGATCAGATTTAAAAGATTCATCGATTTTAGACTGTGATTGTGAAACACCACCTGATTGCTTATGATTTTCGCCAATACCAGTGTAATAAAACTCTGAATGTATAGACAAATTTAATGGTGTGGCGGGATCACGAAATAAACTAGGAAATAATGAACGAAAAGATTGAATCGCAGGGGCGTTGACCACACGAGGCTTTTCAACACGCACACCCGTGTCGTTCAAAGGACACAATGATTTGACAGGCCTTGCAAGGGAATAAACTTTATGCGAGGTAGGAGTTGATTCATAATACATATGTGAACCAGATTCATAATCCGAATCTGAACCAGATTCATAATCTGAATGTGAACCAGATTCGTCATCCGAATCTGAACTAGCTTCATCATCTGAATTTGAACCAGATTCATAATCCAAATATGAACCAGTTTCATAATCCGACTGTGAACCAGATTCATAATCTGAATGTGAACCAGATTCAGGACTAAGTCTAGGGAGACATTGAGTGGGCTCGGGGTAGGTTTGATGAGCCGAAAGAGATAATGAGCCACTGTGGTTTTCAAAATTTGATTCGACATGGTGTGTGAAAGATTCCAAGGTAATGGAATAGGCTCTATCCTCCTGCCAGTGTCGATCCTTGCTCAGGACTTTCAAGGTCACCACTCCACTCCCAGACAACTCAGGAAGAGGAGCGAGAATATCACAAATAGAAACACTCTCCTTGAAGGCCTGAATGAGGTCCGGACTCGGGGAGATGGACAAGGAAGCATTAGGGACAAATTCTGAACAATCGGTAACTTGCAGGTTATCATAGGGAACTCTGGGATCTGACTGAGATCGCTCACGGGAAGCGAGAATCGCATACTCGAACTGTCTACTTAAACATTTCTGATCAACATCCCTTTCAGGAAACTCAAAACAATAATGAATAAATCTGATAGAGAACTCACCTAAAGATTCCTGAGGTTCCATTATGATCTCATGTAACTTTATTACAACGTTGTGAGTATTATACCTGTGAAAAGCTTGTTGTAATTTATGGGCAAGTTGGTCAAACGAATGGATGGAAGCTTTCGGCAATGTGCGGCACCATTGCTTAGCGCGACCTTTGAGGGTCAGGAATAAAAGCAAACACATCAAACCCTCATCGTCAATTTCATAGCACTCACCAAAAAAATCTGAAAAGTGTTGGGTTATGGACACCCCATTTTCACCATCAAATGTTAACTGGGACAAGTGATACATAAGTTCATCGGAGATGTAGTATCCAGGCTTATAAAACTCCGACAAACATCTCGGGAGAATGATTTGGGAACGAGCCATTACAGATATGAGATTAACTGCAGGCTCTAAGGGCTCAGCTTGTCATCTGGCCCCCCCCTTTTCGTTAAACATCTGGTCGGAGGTTCAAGCCCTCCTTCTAGCGCCAATTCTGTTGACGGGAAAATTTGTCCGGCCAACAGTAGGGGATCTCCCCGGTAGAAAGTCCCAATTAGACCTTAAACCGTTTGGAGTAGGGATCCCATCCGGAGTGTGGGTCCGGCTACCACTTAAGATGACTTCTCTTCGGTCTCAAAAGAACCTGCTTGAACCTGCGAACATACAATTATTCACCTGATATAGAATACGAGATTAACGTGTTAAACATGAATCAAACACTATGTGTAGCAAGATTATAGATAAAGCACATACACCTCAAGAGATGTCATTAGCAACACATCTTTTGTGGGGTAATTGCTTGTACAGTGGTCTGATCAAACAAAAAATAGTTCTTGATGATAAGATACCTCTGCACTTCCTGAAAGATGAAACGAAATGCTAACAATCTAGTTTATTAACATTCATTAATATAACAGATAATAAGATAAACATCATTGATCCAACACGGATAGCCATGACGTATAAACGATATCATGAAAAGAACAGATTCATTAATCATAGGATATTCTGAAACTGTTGAAAGAAATACACAAAGTGTTCATACAGCAAAACACATCGTAACCATAGGGTATTTTAACAAGATTCTATATTCATATGCTCAAGTGTCAGATCTTTAAATACAATGCTTGTAGCTCCTGAGTTTCCCAAAAGAAAAAGCCCTTTGCAAGTTCCCGAAGGAAGTATTTATAGGGCAAAGCTTGCCCTCTGGGTTCCTGACTCTTCAGCTTCCCGATGGTTGGGCTTCCTTGCGACAGTATTTTTGTGACCTGCGACCTGAGCCGTTGTTGCGACCTGCGACCTAGTCGCTGGGTCGCTGGGTCGCGCCGTCGGGCATTTACCAAGGGGTGCGACTTCGCGATCTGGCGACCTCTGCGACTTGCGACCCGGGGCAATGTGCAACCTGCGACCTTGGCAGATGTTGCGACCTGCGACCTTGGGCAGCCGTGCGACCTGCGACCTTGGGCAGTCGTGCGACCTGCGACCTAGGAAAATCTGCGACCTGCGACCTAGTCGCTGGGTCGCTAGGTCGCGCCGTCGGGATTTTGATAGGGAGTGCGACTTAGCGACCTGGCGACCTCTGCGACCTGTTTTGAGAAGGTCCCTTGTTTGCTGAGGCAGACTCTGGCTCATTATGCGGACTGAGAGGTTTTTCCTGCACTAAAACAACGTAGGTCACATATCTCCATGATCAAAAAAAAAATAACAATGTTAAAGGCATTTAATTAATTTGCAAGAGCGAAGAATCAATAAATTAAGACCCCTGGGTGGCCAAGAAAACCAGCCTAATATCGTTTCTCAATTAGAGGATGAGATGATAAACTTCGGCAGTCTTCCTTGCGTTCTCCTGTTGTTTCTTAATACGCAGAGCCACTGTTTGATCCCTTGCAAATATAGCCGACAGTCAAATTGAGCCAGACCTGAACCTTCTGCGTTTTGTGCGACATAGATACCTTTAGCCAAACTTTTCACTACGGCAAGAACACGTGCCATCGACATTTGTTCCATGCAACGTGTCCATGCGTTGAGTTCATTGCAAATCGAGTAGAAGACCTTTTTGTGGGTCGATAAGGAGAAAAACTTTTCATTTTCTCCCTCTCGTTTCCTCTTCAGTGGAAATAAAATTGTTTGAAGCTCAACGTACATTTCTCCAATGGGAATAGCAATGGTTTCTACAAATGGTGTTAATAACTTGAATGGCACGTTTGGGAGAAGCAAACATCATATAACGTACGATTACATGATATCCCGCTGCTTGGACACTATTTAAATTTCTTTGGTCATTTCCCAACATGACTCTTTGATGAATTTGTAATCAAAGGAGACCAAGAGGCTCGACTTTGCCTCACCTGAGATGCGCTGCCTTTTCCCATATTACTTCATACGTATGGGCAGCGACTAACCATCTAGTAATATTATATTTACTCACTCGCCCTCTTATTGCATGTCTGGGATCTGCTCACCATGCTATTTCTCCACAACATCATTCGGAAAAACTAGCGCAAAGCAAGAGTCGCATGGTCGTTATTACCACCAGGTCGCATTTTGTTTGGCTCTATGGATTTGCGACCTGGCGACTCATAGGGTCGCGCGACCTCATTTCTGAGTGGGTCGCAATCTCGAAGGAGTCTAGCGAGGTCGCACCGTCCTTTCACTGCGACTTGCGGCTTCAGCGGCTGGGCTGCACTTGCGACTCAGAAATGGGAGTCGCATAGTCGCACATGCTTGGCAGAGTCGCCACCTTGTTGGTTTTGGGCATCTTCAACAACCTAAATGACTTTCCCAAGTGAGAGCTGCAGCCTCCATGGGTACGCGTAGTCACCCCAAGTACTTCTGTGCCAGTGTGGGAGGTCGGCGATACGTGGTCGCGACATTCAATGGATCCTATCATCTTCGTATTTGTCCTTGTGGAGACGGCGTATCATAGATAGGGTCAATGCATTAAAGCGGCGTTATAAGATGTTCTAGACGCTTAGTAAAACAGCGTATCACATGCCTCTCTCCATTTCTGTGCAATCTGACAGAAAAAAACCACTATGAATGCACGTAACACTCATGCCGAATATCGTGGTTGCGTTAACGCAGGGATCGGAGCGGAGCTGATTTTATCTAAATGGGCGCTGACAGTGTTCAGAAATCTCAAAACCTGAACTTGATTTACGCATATGCAGGCACTCGGTTGTGAAAATGGCATTTGGCTCGGCGTCGGTGGTGTATTTAACAGCCGGCTTGTAAATAACAAACCCGTATCAATAATCTCTATCCCGTTCGAAACTATACCCTGCACTGCTTAATAGATCCGAGGTGTATACGTAAGAGATTGGTGACAGCGCACCATCTCTTATTGACCATACACGTGTCCGGAAAATATACCGCCATCAGCCGGGAGGAAGTTTCGCTCTATATGCCGAAAAGGGCTGGGCGGTCTAGCAGCAACTGGTTTTGTGTTCTTGCATGCAGGGAATACAAATGGAAAAAACAAAAAAGACCCGACCTCCTCCGGCAACACCGTCGCTCTGCATTGTTCAAAACATGGCAATGATATCCATATATCGCACCACCCGTATCATAACATTACCACTATGTGACCGTCATAATATCTCGCTCCATTCTTGCGTTGAAAAGTCGACTGCCACGTATATACATCAACGATTACGTTGGCTCCGTGCAGATATAAATATTTAACAGTCAGCTCCATGGTGGCAAACTGACTCATCTCCTCCCACAAAGTCGTAAGGCTGCACCCTTAACAACGTCGCTCTGTTCTCCTTTCGGCCGTTCTCGCACCATGGCTATTATACGTTGCCACCAAAGTTCTGCTTAATGTTTATAAATGTGATTGACGTGTATACATATGGCTCGAAATATTTACCGTAATCTGAAAACCGGGCACGTGCGACCCTTTTACATCGGTTGTCATGCATGTTATAGAATAGACCGTTACAAATTTAGATCATGCATTTTGGACTGCAACGTAAACTACTTTTTTATATAAATACATATATGCCACAAACTCTTTAGCGTGGAAAATTAGAACTCTAGTTTTGACCACACCAATATATATATATGCCACGAACCAGCAGGCGTAGGTCGAAACTCTACTTTAGAAGCTTTCTTAATGGTTGTGGACATTTGTACACTCGTAAAGTTGGGCCGTTACTTTAATGGTTTGAGAGCTTCGCTGTTTTGCGCTTTACATTAATATACAACATCACCTAACGACCTTGCTTTGCGTTCATATAAGATTTGACGATATCTGAGATACACATGCGCCTTCTTACCAATCATCATGGCATTTGCTCCAGTCAAAATGATTTTCAAAAATAAAACAAGATCATTATATATTCACCCAATACGTAGACTTCGGCATGGAAAATTCTCGTCCATATATAAGTCATGCCACGTAAACATTGATTTTCGTTCCACCATTTCAATCTTTAAAGTTGACTATCTTATATATATCTGCCTCGACTGTTTTAACATAGATTAACAAATCATATGAGTTTGCCCCTTGGCATACATATACAACGCAACTTTGACCCCTCGCCTTTAAATATAAAGTTTGATTACCATGTTCGCCATAGAGATATTTCGGCGCAAAGTGCAATGTGTTTTCCATATGGTTTCGATCCGCCAATTATATATGTTTTTAGACACTATATTAAAAACACTATATTACTTTGTGCCTTGGTTTAAATGTGCAACATCACTTTGGTCCATGGGATGTGTGCTCCTTGCAATGTTTTCACATGGTTTTACTCCAAGATAACTTATGGTTTTAAACCTATGTGCTTCGAGCCTAGCTTTAATTTGCTTTACCTCATAGTACGAAGGCTGCTTGTCTTGAAAGATGTTTCAAACCACATTAATGCCTCTTTTGATATGAACCCTTTCTATCTGGTGGTTTTGGAGGCTCCCTTTGCATATGCATCAATGCGCCTAGCTACAAAAGGTGTATGCATTTAAACATGACCCTTTAGGTTCAATCTAACATTGTCCATCTCATATGGTCCCACATACACAAACTTTATGGATATGGAAGAGTAAAGGCGACTAGGGCTGTAAGGCCATTTTATTGGTCCACGTTGTACTCCTTGCAGCGTAATTAATTCCACACTATGCAGCTTAAGATCCATAATGTTGCTTCCAAAGGGTGCGCTCACATGTTTGAAAACTCTGTCGTTGGCTTGCCACACAAACACATATGCTCTCGCACTGCCACTTGGCACGAGAACGCCTTGAATGAGAATGTCACTCCTCAGGGAGATCTCCTGAGTTTGCTTTGTTCACTGAGCCATAATTAATGCTAGACTTGTTGAAATGGCGACAAATGTTCCTTTGTATACAGACATCGACACGGAGCTGGCATTGTGCAGGATCTCCATAATTCTGGTGTGCCCTAATGAAGAACACCTTCTGCGTTGGTGAGACAAAAGGTTCTTTCTCTGATCGACACATATCACATTATTCTCTTTCTAACAGTACTGGTCACTTGCTGCTCCTCCTCCCCTGTTCCACGACTTTGGCCTCGTCGTTGAGCTCAATTTCATTTCCCTCGATGTCGCGACAAGACTGAGGAGTCTGTTACCCGTGGGGTCGACCTGTGTAGAACATTACGACAATCATAATTATTCTTTGATAATGGTGCCCGCAGATAAAACATATGAGACTAGCAAATGTAACAGAGGTATTCAAACCACATGCTTAATGACCTACGGGGACAGGGCCTTGAATTGTTAACCAACAAAAGTTTTCCCATTTAAAAGTATGTATGGCAAACTCATTACACATGACGCGACTGTAATACGAGCGTTCAGTCGCATGCCGGATGATCCCTCCCACATATGGCGTGATTGCAACGACAACATGAAGTCATGGTGATGAGACAACTCGTGAGGGGTTGGGGATAGGTCGCCAGGATGGAGTGGGATCGGTGAAAGACCTTGACAACTAAGCGAGCATAGGGGGACCCGAAATTTTAAATATACCCAAAATTTTGGGTGGTGTTTAATAACAATAAGGGGGTTACACTAACAACAATAAGGTACTATACTAGTAAGGTACTATACTAGTAATATAGGGACCTAACAGTTATCAGGACTTTGTCAATGGGAGGGAGAAGTTGCCAGATTGGGAATGACTTTGGTCGGATTTGGTGCAAGAATAATTGAGGCAGAATACCAGAGATAGATCTTCATCTAAGACAAATGATGAAGAAAATTGTGCCTTGGCTGGTAAGGAAAAGAAGGCGAAGGGAAAGAAATCCTATTCCAAATCTGAGACTGGTGAAGAAGACAAGGAGCATGACATGTCCAGAGTGAAGTGTCTTCATTGTCATGAGCATGGACATTATGTCAATAATTGTCCAAAAAAGAAGAAGAAAAAGAAGGCTTCAGGATCTATAGCTGGTGAGGCTTTGGCCTCGAAATTTGAGTTGGACTTCTCGCTCATCGCATGCATTGTGTCAAGTGCGATGGGATCAGTGTGGTACTTGGATAGTGGTGCATCTTTCCAAATGATGGGAGACAAAGAACTTTTCAGTAGCTTGGAGGAGAAGTACCTACATATGCATATCGAAATGGGTCATGATAGACAATACAATGCTAATGGGATTGGATAGTCACCTTCCATAGATATTCAGGTAAACCCTTCTTACTAAAAGATGTAATGCATGTACTAGGCTTGAAAAATAATTTAGTTTCAATCGCAATGTTGGAGGATAGAGATTATGATGTTGTTTTCAGTGAAGGGAAATCTTTCCTTCAAAACAAATCCATAGGAGAAACCAGGAATATTGTGATTCATGTGAAGAATCTCTATAAACTTGATGTAGATGGTTACGTAACATTGATGGGAAGGCAGAAAAAGTGGTGAGTCAAGATGAGGGTGAGTTATGGCACAGGAGATTGGGCCATCTACACCACGGAGCTTTGAAGGTCATGCAACAAATTTCTATGGGGTTTCCAAAGGGTACTCTTGCACAGGTAGACACATGTAAGGGATGTACCATGGGGAATTGTGAGAAAGCCATGCAATTTTCCCTTGAAAGGGAGCTTGATTTGCATGCAGATGGGGAACTCTTGGTTCCTAAGGATGAACCTCAAGATGTGGAGCAGCCACAAGATGAGGATCATGGAGTGGCAGAAACCACTCATGCAAAGACCTCCAGGAGTGGGAAATTTTGAGCCAGATGGGCAGAGGGAGTACATGCAGCTATACCTTTAGGTGTGAGCTGGGGGGATGTGAAAAATTAATCCTAAGAAGAAATTGGGTAGGGTTCATTGAGATGGTGTGTCTCATTTATTGAACCTATATACAAGGAGCCCATAGTACAGCAGTACCAGTATCAGTTATATTGATGCAGTCAGATGTCAGGAGGAAAAAAATCAGAGTGACAGGTGTCATATGTTGGAGCGCAGATCAGAGTTGGCAACAGTGCAGAGTGAATGGATGGAGATGTCAACAGCGCAGAGAGTCCAGTAGACATGTGCAGTAGCTAGCAACAGTTAGAATACTTTGATGACAGATGCAGTACATTGATTTAGTTGTTTGGAGGCTATTTAGTTTCAGAAGTGTTGCATGCAAGAATTGCATGTGCGAACAACACTAGAGAAGTTTTGCATGCAAGAGTTGCATGTGTGAATAACACTAGAAAAGTGTTGCATGCAAGAGTTTCATGTCACATGCAATGACATTCCAAGGTACTGGATCGGGACAGATTAATTCCTTTCTTGTTGGGAGGGAGTGTTGAAATTTGAAACAAGAAACAGTGAAATTGGCATCCAGAAACAACATGAAATCACACACACTAGTGTGAGAGCACAAGTCATTTAGTGATGGGTCCTAGAAATACATTAGTGTGCAATTCAATTTATTTAATAAATTGGAAATGTGTCTAATTTAATTTTCCCTTAATTAAATTGGACAATAAAATGTAATATTATCTCATAATCACTTATAATAGTTAACTGAGTCTGATAAAATCAATTATCTCATGAATTTCGAGTTGAGGGTGGTTGGTGAGGCATGCAAAGTGATTATATTAGTTATGGAGTTCGAGTTTTAGTATGTGCATTAGTTTAATGCATGGGAAATCAATTAAGTGAGTTAAAATCAGTTTAACTAGTTGAAACTTATTATTGCACTAGTGAGAGGTGAAGTGAATTAAATCATATTTAATTCACATGCAGTGATTTTCCAAGTGACTCATAATTTACTATTAATAGTTGCATGCATGTTAGTTCTAATGAAGACCCAGTTGAGACAGAGGTTAAAGGGAAGTTGACTATCAGTTGTGTTATTAGCAAACTTCCCGGATGTAGTTAAAACACCATAGGATTTCCCATGATACTAGTGCAGTCAAGGAAGGTTGAAATTCCTAAAGAATAGGGATTGTGTGAGCAAGGCAGGCTGAAGACAGGCTGAGAATTGGCTAAGTGTTGGCCTGATTTTTTCTGGATCAGTGTGAGATAGTTGTGAGAGTGCAGGAGACAGTTGTGAGAAGGGTACATTGTAATTGTTTCATGATTCCTTAGTGAATATACAATAGAAGATACAGGGGTTTTGAGCAGTAATCTTTCCCCGAGAAAAATATTTGTGTTGTGGTTTGATTTGATTCTTTCTTTACTTGTTGTGATTGGTGATCGTGTTTATTTTCCGCAATTGATTTGTAGAAGGATTCAGTATCTTGCTTTAGTAGATTGCATGATTAGATTGAATCCATTGATATACATATTGTTTGTATAATTTCTAAAAAATAAATCTAGTAGGTTTTTGTTGCTTGGTTGAAGATAATTGGACATGCTCTATTGTGTTCGGAGATCTATGTGGGTACATTGAATCTAGGAAAGAAGCGCATGATTAAAAAAGGGGAGGAACTCAAGACATTGTTGACGTTACACCTTTATTCAATATGCTATGAAGAGGAGCCACCCAAGAAATGGTAGTACCTTAGGTAAGAATAGCGATAAGTGGTGCAAGAATACATTTTCGAATTCAAGAGCCAAGCCATTAGGTTGGGTATCTCTTTGAAAGCTCTAGGCACTAGCCAAGGCACCTAACTATCTTCTAGCATGAGTCCTTAGAAATAACTTTGTTATGTTTGGCTTACAAAAATTGACACTAATGTTCAACTAATCAATGTTTGTGTTGTCAATTTAGAAAGGTAAGCTACTAAAACATCCATAAATTATATTGAAATTAGTACTGATACAATGAAGATCACACTAGTAGTGAAGGATATGAATGCCCTAGAGGAGATGTAAAGTAAGCTCTACAAAGGGAAAATTCATTGTAGTCAGCCTCTCTTGGCACATAAGTCTTATTTATCTCATGAAGATAAGTCTTCTCTAAAAACACGCTCTCTTATTCTTGAATGGTGTAGATATTGAAGACCTAGATCTACCACACAACAATATATACAAGATACCACCCCATTTCTCACTATAAATGGATTAGAAGGTCGTAGAGAATGCTTCTAATACACACAAGCATAAAGATATGATGCTAGCATCAACAAATGGTGCATAATGAGGAAATACTATGTGAGGTCGATATAATGGAATTTGGGGAATCTAATCAACATATGCCACATATATTTCCTTTCTTGCTACCATATAATTTTGAGTGCCTTGAATAACAAGTCTCCCCACCCCACTATCTCATGTAGCATAAGAGTTCTGAGAAGGTATCAGTTGAAACATATAGATCCATCCATATAGATATATATGGACGCCCGAATGACTCTGGTTGGATCTAATCGAGTGCCTCAAATCAAATTATATATGTATTTTTAATGCTCATACACATGTCATATATTCAACGTTAAGTGGAAACCGTCAAACATATGACTCTAGGGCAACGGAACAAACCTTCGGATATCCGACATAGTACCGATAGAACAAAGTGTCAAAGCAATAACACTCCTGTCACACAAACTTATTATAACTTCAATTCTCTAATTCTAAATCATTGGACATCTGAATCCATACCAACAAAAAAAACCATCAAATCTTGTTAGACTAGATTACATTGAATATCCTATGTCAAACCGACAGATGATGAAACTCATTTTTTGGCATATAGGGTGGTGGATATCCGACGTATGTTGGCATTTCAAAAACCAACCACAAATCGTTGGATGATTAAAGACATTTTTTTCATATTTGGCATCAGATATTCAATGTCAGTCCCGTCAAATACTCGACACTTAATAAATGGTTGACTATTCGACATAATCCCACCAACGAAAATTATGGCTCCAATGTGTCAGATAGCTGATGAAAATGAGTCGAATTGTCGATGAATATAATCATATTTTTTCCCCATTTGTACTAGTGTATCCTATTATGGATGTTCCCATATATAACAAGTACATAAAGAAATAATGGCTAAGGAAGCATGGGAGAAAGAGAAAAGATTCTCTCACCATAAAAGTCATGGGGTGGTTAGCATACCTTATGCTTATGATATTAATTGCTCCTAAGTATTTGAACCTTGGAAGCAGTATAGTAAATGTGAAAATCAAATAAATCCCAATCGAGAATACCTTGATTGATTTAGGTGTTGCAGTAAATTTTATGACTAAGGACACAATATTGAAACTAAGCATTCAATATTCACTAATACAAACCATTATTGTACTTTATCTTGTTTCCAAGTCAATAGTGGAACCTGAAGGGATGTTTTTTTTCTAAATAAGTATACTTCTATTATATAGTACAGGTCACAATATTACATTCGTCATTCTCCAGAGTTGGCAAGCCAATTCTAGTGGGAAATACCAGATTCAAAACCACAAAATAGGGGATGACTTAAAAGGGGAAACCATCCCTTGAAATATCTTCACGAAACTTAGAGGGTGCTGCCCATTTAGGGAAACCAGCTATGTTCATACCATATCTAGACCCAAGAATAAAAAGAGGCAAATTGACTGGACTAGAGCGAAATTGACTGAAAAAAAGAATAGAGAGAAGAACCCAGTTGTTAAGTAGTCGATTTCTTGTCATCCTAGATTGGCGAATGAAGCGACTCTTTCCCAATTCGTCACATGTGCTCAGAGTCATCGTCCTCAATCTTGGACACCTGGGCATTCATTGGAGTAGAGGATGTCGCATGAGCACATGTTCCTGCATTTTTGTCGTCATCATATGAGCTGCAACTTCTGTCACTATTCGAGGCTAGTTGAATTAGGGAAGTCGCCATTTTGCAAGGGGGAAAGGGGGAGGCAGGGGAAATGGTTGATTTTTAGGGACGTTTCCTAGAGCGGGAGTCAGAGTCAGAGGTCTCAATGTAAGGCTCGGGAAGGTGCATTGATAGGCAGGTGGAGAGGTTGACGAGATCCAGTACCTTCATCTCATCCCAATTGACAAAGAAATTCACTGTTCTCCCAATAATGACATGAAAGGGAGGATAGGTTGGGAGCCTGCATCCATCGCCCCTGCGGTAGTGCATGCGGTGACGACAGGGCATGGTTTAGAAGCAGGGATGCAGGTGAGTCTAGGGGGTAAGCACGACACCGTGGTAGGGAGACGAAGGAGTAGAGAAATGATGCAGAGAATTGATAGAGGCAGAGGCGCAGGGAGCGACAGAACCAAGCCGAAGAGTAATCGAAATTCTGAAATGGGGAGTCGGAATCACAATATTCTGGTCCATGATTTTCGAAAAAATGTAATTTGGCATGACAGGCAGAATGAATGCGGGTAGGTTGACGTTAAGGCAGATATGATGCAGAGAGGACACTGCATTGCATTCGAGGGTGGTGGAGTATAAATAACCCATGCCCCAAAATTTAATCTCCTTGCTATGGCCATGTGCCCCCACGTGAGGAGGACAGATGTCCAACGTTGGCGAGGCCAGGTGGTGGCATACCTTAATGCTCATTTTAACCTGCATTCGAGGAACCTAAAGGGGTGTTAGAAGATGTCATGGTCTCCATTTATTTCTAGGATTATCCCACTAATTATTTAGTATTCCAGCCTAAGACCAAATGTAATGGATATCTACTTATTTTGAGAAGGCCTTGGCTAGAAAAAACATCTTATTACATCGATTGTAGAGTAGGAAACATGACTATCACAAATGGTCAAGCCAAAAAATGACTAATAATCCATACTTAGCCATTAATTGAAGCATGATTCCCCACATGGGTGGAGGAAAAGGAATAATTTTTCATCTATAGTTCCACCTATTCCATTTTCACAATTGACAAGGCCTCAAAAAACAAGCATGTTTATGAAGACACTTTAATCTCCAAATTCTTGTAAAATAAACACGCTACTACATATAAATAAGTGGCTTAAATTATGGGAAAAATTCTAAACATTCTTATGAAAAAGAAATATATTTATTTTCAAATATATTCACAACTGAGTCTAATAATTCCATTTTCAAAACCATAGAAATACATCCCTCTAAAACTATGAAATAAACACAAACCTTTCCACTAATAAAGATTAGAGATCGTTGACTATTTTGAAGAAACATGTTGCATATTTTTCATGGGACTATAAGGAAATAAAGGGAATGCATCCCTCCATCTATATTCAAACTAAAACGAGGATGAACCCTAAAATAAATGATGTTGTTAAGGAAGAACTGTAGAAAATTTTAGATATTGGATTCATATATCCAATATTTTGTAGTGAGTGGGTTTCACCCTTAGTCATTGTCCCTAAGAAAAATGGTAAATGGAGTATATATGTCAACTATAGGGAACTTAACAAGGTCACAAGAAAATACTATTTTACTTTACCATTAATTCATTAAGTCTTAGATGTCCTAGTAGGGAAATAATACTTATTCTTATATAGATTTAGTGGGTACAATAAGATACAAATCATCCCTAAAGACTAGGAGAAAACTACTTTCACTTACCCCTAGGGTACCTTTTCCTACAGGTTTATTCCTTTTGGTCTGCACAATTCCCCTGCAGCTTTATAGAGGTTCATAATCAATGTATTTTTAGATACCATCCATGATATATGGAAATATATATGCATGATGTCACACCCTCCAGAAATTCATTTTAGGAATACCTAACCAAACTTGATAAAGTCCTCCAAAGCTGTGAATATATGAGCCTTTTATCCCTCCATTATCTATCTAAAATATCACTTTTAGTGAATGAGGTAGTTGTTCTAGGACATAATTTGTCTCCCATAGGAATTGAAGTAGATCAAAACAATGTGAATTTCACTAAACACCTACCCACTTCTCAAAAAAAAAAAAATCACGAGTTTCCTTAGCCATGCATGCTACTTCAAAAGGTTTATTGAATGCTTCAATAAAGTATCATCTCCTATGTTTTCCTTGTTGGACATGGAAGTTTATTTTTATTAGATGCCATAATTCCAAGAATATTTTGATTACATAAAAAAGAAACTTACTTTAACACATGTCCTGCAAGGTCCCAACTAGAATCACCCCTTCCATTTCCATATATTTTCCTTAGATTAAGGATTAGGGGAAATGTTAGGGAAACAATAAAATAAAATCCCCTATGTCATTTACTTTACTATCAATAATTTAACCATTTTAAAGCTAAACTACACAATTACTGAAAAATCACTACTTGTAGTATTATATGTTCTTATTCATTTCCAAAATTATGTCACTAGTTATCAAGTGTTTATACATAGACTATGTTGTCATTAATGGAAGTATTATTAGATGTGTGTTGTTATTACAACAGTTTGATTTAACCAATCTTGACAAGCTAGGGAGGAAAAAAATTGTTGTATACATTTCATCAAGGATAACACATCTTGTAGATGGAGGCATGATGGATCATGTTATCGCTTAAAATCTTTCCCTTGGTTGTAAAGGAAAATACCCTAAGGTGACTCTTTCAAACCAAATTTAGGGCCAAAGGTTATCCCCTTCAACCCAGAGAGGTCTCTCTCCTTTAAAATTCAACAACCCAGTGTCACCTTAGCATTTGGTTGTGTCTCTAGTACAGTGGCTAGATCATGAGTTTAGTAGGGTTTTGGAAACGATGGTAAGGAAGAGAAAGTGTATCCTTGGGCATGGAATCATATAAATTACAAATTAATCAGTGTTCACTAGGATGTTGGTTGTAGTGACAACGGCTAAGAGCAAGACATCCTTAGAAAATCTTGCTATTGAGATTGGTAGAGAAAATAACAAAATAAAAATTTAGCAGAGCATCTGATAGAAGAATTATGTTCAGTTTAGATAAGAAAAGTGATACTTGAATGGTAAATACAAAGCATGAAAATGAAGCATGAATTCCACCTTCAATAACTTCGTTGAAGCACAAAGAAGAAAACAATTTAATGAAAATGATAGAGGTAAAAAAATTCACCAAGAAACAAACTAGGGCATATCGACACATGAATTCTAAGCTTGAAACACTATGTTCTTCTAAACTAAGAACATACAAAAATTATAATTATTTCTCAAAATCCTGAACCCTGTATATTACAAAAATGATAATATTAATAGAATACTTACAAACTGTTCAAGATCCAAAAATAAAGGATATCAAACCTCTTCATCTATATAAAGCTTGTTGCTTGAAATAATCAAGCACTAGATAATATATGATCCACAAGTCGAATTTTATGAGGCGGCCTTCAGAAGATGAACTGGAATTTTTATAAGAAACGAAATTTGCAAAAATATGGAAAAATAGGTCTCAAAGATACATTAGATTCTCTAAAACCATGATAGTTGTTAGAAACCCAAGGGATATTTTTGTTAATTGGTTCATTCCCTCCAAAAAAAAAAAAATCGTTTTAAAAAATTCATCGTCGGTTGTTCGAAAACTCCGCTTGAAGATAGTGACTAAAATAGGGAAAAAATCAGTGTCATGTTGACAGTTGATTTTTCAGCACCACCTTGTCATGGTACCAGGCCCTTTATTGACGTGTGAACTTTTTAGGTCCCTATAATACTAGTTTATCCCCATTATTGTTATTGTTAGCATATCCCCCTTATTGTTATTGATGTGCCCATGTAGCCCCCATATTTTTATTGTTGTGCCCCATAGAAACCCACCATTGCTATTGTTGTCCCCTTACATTATTATTGTTATGTAGGGCCTGATTATATTTTGACCCCTTAGACCCATATATATATATATATATATATATATATATATATATATATATATATATATATATATATATATATATATATATATATATATATATATATATATATATATATATATATATATATATATATATATAAAGGAGGTGTTGTCATTTGTATCATCCAATAATTTTTCATTTATTTAATGTGAATGAGGTCTCCCCAATGAAGAGGCTAATTTTTATGTCGTTGATCAATCTTTTATTCTATTTTGTGAGCTGGTTGCATAACATTTGGTATGAGAGATGGTTGAATTTTATACAGAAGCATCCATAACTACTAAAGCATTGAGTAAAACACTTTTTTGAATGAGAGGAGCATGTTAGATCCGTATAATACTAATGTAGCCCCCTTATTTTTATTGTTAGTATAGCCTCCTTATTTTTATTTTTATGACCATGTAGCCCCCATATTGTTATTGTTGTGCCCCATAGAAACCCACTATTGTTATTGTTGTGACCTTCAATTATTATTGTTATGTAGGTCCTGATTATATAGTGACCCCTTAGACCCCTATATATACAAAGTAGGTCTTTTCATTTGTATCATCCAATAATTGTTCATGTATTTAATGTAAGCAAGGTCTCCCCTTTGAAGAGGCTATTTTTTAAGTTATTAATCTATATTTTCTTCTATTTTGTGAGTTGATTACATAACATAATTGTCAACACTTTAATATATATATATATATATATATATATATATATATATATATATATATATATTTGTGCTGACAATCCAACTGTCAATGCTTGTATATGATATTTCCCCCCACCACGTTGACCATCCAACTGCCAGTGCCCTTATTTAATATTTTTGAATTAGCATTGAAAATACAACTATTAATGCAACTGAATTTTTTGAATAAAAAATTTAAAAGTGTTGAGCCTTATGAAGCTATACTGATATAAAAAATAGCTCTAGTGGGGATTTTTTCCTCCCTGTGAGATAGAAAATAACTTGTAGAACAAGTTCCTAATCCATTGGGCCGATCCTAATTGAAAAAATGCAACTTGCAACCTGCATTTATTCTGCAACTGAAAACCAAACTATAATCCAAACTAAAACTACTACACACTGCTACAAACTTCAAATTACTAAAAATTGAATGTTGAATTATGAGAGCTTATTCATAAGCAAACCAACCTAATCTAAATTACTGAGTGAATTTATCAATCAAGTGATACAAAATTTCTAGTGCAACCATGCAATGTGGTGGCTACTCACTGGAAATATGATCACACATTACGTAAGCAGACATAAAAATGAAAAATATGACAACTCAAACCTTGATCTGAATCCAAACCTTGTACTTATGAACAAAACAAAATCCATATTTTTTTATGACCGAAACAATTTGGCTAAAGGATAATCATAAATTTGAAACACTATCTCTTGTTGATGATCAAAAGCAGGAAAACAAACCTCATTCCAAACTGTTGGTTTTTCTATGTGCTGAAACTGATCACCCTTGAATAAATTGGTGGAAAATTGTTTATTATTCTCATCATCCACAACAAGGACATGATTTGTATATTATTGAATAAAATTGTATGAACAACTAATCTTACATGTTTGAGAAACATCTGAAAATGAACCCTCATGACTTTTTTCTTGAGTAAGAGGCTTGAAAAAATATTGGAAAGCTTCAATGCATGTAATGTCAAAACCTTGATTTTCACATAAGGATATTGAAAATGAAAGAGATGAAAAATATTTTTAATGGTTTTCCTCACAGACATGATCACTATTATCCCAAGTATGTCAGTGATCAAATGACTCTTTTAGTTGTTTTCCATTAGGTCATAGGTCAAAAATTTTAAATTTTTGAACCAATTCCGAGAAATAATTTTGGTCACTAAAGAAAGGATAAACCATGTATATTTCTCCATTTCATTAATCATCATCATTGTCAACATCATCACCATAATTATTTTCAAGGTCACCATCTCCATCATCATCATTCAAGAGGTTTAGGGTTATGTCATTTCATTTCATTGAGGTCAAGTCTAGGTTCAGCCCTGCCTTTGGAAAAATCATCAAATTTTCACTAAAATAAGGTAGTGGTCCTCCACTTCATCCATAAAACCCTAGTGAAGGAGCATGCATGTTTATGAAGTTAAAATAAATCCATCTATCTTGTTACATATGGCTCAAATTTCAAAAAAGTTTAAAATATCTCATCTCTGTCTCATTTTTTCATGAAATATAGTCTCACTATCTCACTATTTCTTTTTAAAGGATCAAAAAGTCATCATCCACTATCAGAGCTCCAAGGGAGGTCATTTTGACCTATTGTCCTAGTTAAATGCAAAAGAGTGTCATTTCAAGCTTCAAAGACATCTTATCTATTTTAAAAAGTCTTGTCCAATGTGAAAGTTTGAAAGTCTTCAAAAGCAGTCTCATTGTCTCATGAAAAGGAGAAAATTTGTCTCAATGTATCATTTTAAAAAGCCTAAGAACGTCATCTCAAGTGTCACGGAATGAAAAAGAGGTTAACTTTTTCCTCTCCTCTTACTCAAAGATACAAAGAGTCACCTTTAATATCAAAGGGTTCAAAAAGTGTTTTTTTGTCATCTTACCTCATTTGAAAAAGCCAGCATGTCATCCCTCATGTTGCACAAAAGGTTTTAAAATGGTCATTTCAAAAGTTTTGGAGAGTGAAGGAAATTAAATTTTAATTATTTTTCATCCCACGTGAAGGGGTAACATGTTGTCAAAGTGAAAAAAAAGTTAAAATGTTATGGTAAATGTCATGTGAAAGGATTAAGGCCATATTACAAGCTTATAAAATGCAAAATACATAAAATATTTCCATTCATTGTTACCTTTTGATATGTGTGTGAGTATCTCTCTTCCTCGTTTTCCATCTAAGGTGATACAAACTCAAAATCATAGCATTGAAATTTCATTTGTTACCCTTTTTGGCTTTTTTTCTCACTACCCAGACTCCTTTGTTATGTTTCTAGCATTATATTGAAGAAAAATCTTTGTTGCACTTCTGTAAAGGTAGAAAAATACTTTGTTACACTTCTGCGGGTGAGGGAAAGTGCAGTGTTACATCTCTGTTGAGTGAGAAACATAGTTTTGCACTTCTGGGAATGAAAAATAGCTTTGTTACACTCATGTCAATATTAGGGAAGCAACTGTTATGCTTCCGGATAGTGTAAAAATCCTTTGTTACGCTCTTGTGGGTAAGGGAAGAGCGTTGTTACACTTCTATGTTGGAGTAAAGTGTTGTAACATTTCTGAATATTGAAGAAAGCATTGTTATGCTTCTGTGGTAGCCTCCAGTTTTAATTGAAGCCCGAAAACCTCAAGCCTTTGAGCTCATTTTTTGGTGTGGCTTCTCCACAAGGTAATAAAATACCTTAAGCTTGTTTTGGTCACAATTTTCATATTTTTTTTAGTCATTTCATGTCATTAAAAGCCTTCTACATCTCTCCAATGTCCACATATAAAAAAAAATTCTTTAGTCAAAACCCTAACCTATTCAACCCAAGCCCTAAACCTATTCAAACCTAAATCCTATCCTATCACATTCATACACCCCTATGCCCATCTACATTCCTACCACATCACCCTCATAACATTCCAAGAAAAATAAAATCCTAATCTAAGGCTATTTTACACAGTGAGAGGAGTGAAAATAGTGACAACATACAAGACTATGCTTTAGGGTTTTTGGAGACTTAGACTTACCCATTTTCATCCATTACACTTGCATTATGGAGCTAAGGTGTCAGTAGATCCTCCCAAATTTTATCAAAAATTTTGTATAGCTCCATAACCCTCAAAAATCAAATCACTTCTTCACTAGTTTTTTCCCACAACCAAAATTGGGAAATGACTATGTTTTGAGGATTTTAATGACTTCCACTCATCCATTTTCCTTAATTTCACCTTCATTATGGAGACAAGACACCTTCCTACTCACTGAATTTTTGTTATAATTTTTATTCAAACCCATCACCCCTTTTCCACCTCAAAAACTTGTCATACTGTTGTACAGGTTATTCTCATAGTCAAAATTGGGAATTTCCTGTGTTTTGGACATTTTGACACCTTCCACTCATCCATTTTCTCTCATTCCACCTTCAACTTGAAGTTGACACACAAAAATATCCACTCAATTTTTTCTAGAATTTTTTTCATCTTCAAGACCCTCCATTTCATCCACCAAAATCACACCTTCATACACTATATTTTCCAAATTTCCATTCATCATCCACTCATTTAATTAACATCCTAGGGTTCTCATCATTCCAGTGACCAACACCATGGAAAGTGACAAAAATAAATTCAAATTATGGCGTAATCTAAAAATTTATCCATTCACCATGCACGATATTAATGCTTCGCCATTGGCCAGATGATGCTTTCAAAGAACTCAGTGCTTAACATTTTATGAAAGGCTTATGGAAGGAGGGTATCATCTTTAGTTGTCCAGAATTTTTGAAACTAGCTACTATATGGGAAAGGTCACTTTTGTAGGTATGGATATCATCTTATCATCTGACCTAATTGCTTCAAATACAGGTATCCCTTCTTAGGGAGAGCATCGGTTCAAGGGTATGGATCTTTACATTGAAAACTACAAGCAGTTCCTAAAGCCTCATGCTAGAGATGATACATAATTTATTTTTCCTTTTAGAAACCTCGGAAACAAGTATGCTCCTCTAATGATGTTTATAATTAAGTACTTTACATGCGAAGGAATATTCTTCAAGCTATACAGGTATCACATTATGGTTTTGATGCATTTTACCAGAGTCAAAGCACTTGATTTACCTCATTATTTATACAGGATATTTATTAAGATGGCTGAGAATGTTCAGAGTAGAAGAGAAGATCATCATACTAGTCTCTTTCATCATGGCCTTATCAATCTCATTGGGTTGCATCACTTGTCCTCCATAAACATCACATGGAAAGACTTCTTGGAGAGGTTGTCAACATCGCTTGCTATCTTACCTATTAGATCATCACCACGTCCAATGGAGATTGGCTCTTCTAGCATGCCTATTCAGCTTTCAAATGTCCCTAGGGTTGTGGAATTTTCTCACACATATGAGAGAGGAAGGAGGCAAGTTTTTGTGCCTAAGTCTACCAAGATATTTCTTACACTTGGCACCCATGATGAGCAATGTTAGATAGAGGATCAACCTCTTTTGCGTCAACATGATGAGTCAGTGCCAATGGATCATGAGGTATTGGAACACGAAGAGGTCAGATCAGTTGAATACATCATCAAAGAGAAGGATACAAATATTGCAGAGTTGAAAGAGGCCTTCTCCATTTCCAAATCCAGAATTACTTTCCTTGAGCAGGAAAATCTTCAATTGCAAGTGACTCAGCTTCTTCAAAGTAAATACGAATCAGGCATGGAGGAAAAAATAGGTAAAGGCAATAATATTTTAGTTTCTGATCAAGTGCAAGAGATGGAGGCTGAAGCACATGCAAAAATACCAAGAACAAGAGGCCTAAAAAAGGCATTGAAGCAAGAGAGACTGCAAATTCATCAATCTGAAGAATTGACATTTGTTGAGCTCATTGCCATGGAGGTCAATGAGGATAGAGAGATTTGGCTATCAAGAGTTAATGAGCATCTGGATAAGTTATTTAAGAAGGATAAAAAGGATAACAAGCTGCAAAGGCACATGAATAGTCATTATCTTACCAAGGATACCATTTCTCAAGTAAGGCTGAAACAAATAAAAAAGAGGCTTAAAGAGGCACAAATGAAGCTCAAGGAGAAGGACAACTTGGATTTGTTGGTTGAAGCTTAATTAGTTCTATATACTATCTCTTTCAAGTGTCAAAGAACCAATTTTGAAGGATTTGGAGCAATTTTGGTATTTTTCATGATTTTTGGCAGAATTCTGAAAATTTCTCATTGTAGAAGGGTAATAGACACTTATGGATTTTTTATTTGGAGGCGTCCAAATGGTGATTTATTTACATGGATGGATCTATTTTGATTAGTACATCATAGATCATTAACCCTCCTAGAACGACAAGCTACAATTTGGGAGAAAAATATAAAAAACCACTTATTTTTCATGTTTCTGCCTCCTTTCTGGACCCTCTATCACACTTTTTAGTGACCCTGGAAGAATGGATTTTTAAAAGCCTTCCCATGGTCCATTTTGAAATATTCAAGATGTTCTGGAAACTAGACACACAGGGCTATTTGACCAATTTTTTAAAAGTTAATTTGACTTCTCAAAGTACCTCAAAAGTGCCTCAAAATTGACTCCAAAGTTCTGTTACGCTTTTGCAATTTGTTTTTAAATTCTTCAGTCAGAATTGTCACAGATCAGCATTGGGTTCCCTCAGTACACCTGTCAAGCTCAGAAGTGGTCAAAAATTTGAGGCTATGAGTTGTAATTAGAGTTATTATATTTTTTTTTGTTTACTATTATGATGGAATGTGTAATTAATGTAAGGGACAAACACTCCTAGTTTGTAGCTAAAATTCAGGGAATGGTTTCTAACCTCCCGAGAAACTAGGAAATGACTCATATTTTTCATTTATGATCCATTTTGGATGGGATTTATACCTATTGAGGTTTCATGGTCTATATTTTATATAATTAGACTCTCTTTTTTCATTGTTGGGGTTGGATAGTCTCATATTTTGTTGTGGATCTCTTGTAACCATTTTGTGGAATAAAATCAGAGACAGACTTGCAGGAAATATTGTGAGATACTTGTGGTATGATTTGGATCATATGTGTTTCTCATGTTTGATTATTATCTTATGCTTAATTCCATGTCTACTTATTCATACATTTCTATCTTGTGAGTTTGAGAGCATAATTCATGTTATGCATGCTTTGTTTTATACAAGATTTACCATATTATGTTTATTTTCTTCTTAATTGAATGAACTCACTTTCAGTGCTCATTCAAACCCTACTCCATCTTCATCCTATACTCAATGACCAATTAATATGTTTCTAAACTACCTATATTTCCATACACACTCTCTGCAGGTTCCCCTCGAAATTTCGGACCTAAAATCTCATTTACAGTCCATTCACTAACTTTCCTATCCAACATTCAAAATATCAAACAAAATTTACTCATTTAAGCTTACATATATAGCCTAAAATATTATGATACTCAACCATTCATTTGACAGTTTAAAGTGACAAAGAGAGATCCCTCTCTGGCCTAGGTAGGTCTAGCTACCTGACTTAAAGTTAGTCTGGGGTTACCTTTCTCCCATCCTACTGTCAGCCTTAGGAAATTGGGGAGAGTGATAACATTATTGGCGCCATTTTTGGGGAGAGATTGATAAACATTCCATGGTATTATTTATTTAATCCTTTGAAAGTTAGACTTGTAGGTGACGAGCTCTAGTTTTAAAAATAGGCTGAACTCTAAATTCTGAGCCAATGTCTAAAATTCCTATCTTAAATTGGCTGCTAAAAGACATACCAGGTCAAATACAAACCCAAATACCTCACCAATTGTGTATGATCCTGAGAGTCTTTTGAGAAAACGTAAAACCAAGTCTTGGAAGGTTGGAAGAGTCGTTCCTCCACTTGTCAAATCAAATTCTCTGCCTGCGATACTTGTTCCAAAAGATTTGGTCTATAGTCCAGAGTCTAAAAATTATTTGTTTAGAACCAAGTCTAAAACTTTCCTTTCACACGCCACCTTTAATCCTTTTGACTTTGAGTCCTTTGCACCATTTTCTGAATCTTTTGAGTCCAAAATTGATAGTGAAGTATGGTCTAATTTTCATAAACTCAAGGGTTTGGTAAAAAAAATTCAAGAAACTTAAGAGAAGGCCTATTTTCAATATCAGAATAGACTTTTGCTCCATCTGTCATCTCACCTTCTTATAAAACTACCTCATCAATCCCTCCTTTCATTTTTTCATTACCTCTACAAGTTTTCACTCCATCAACACCTCTGCCACCTCCTCCATTAGTCGTGGCCAGGATTTCTCTGCTAATCCTACCACTTCAACTTACTCCACTACCTCATAATTATGGTCAGAGACTTCCTCTTTTTGATGGAACATAAGAGGTTACATCCTATCAACATGTTTACAAAGTGATTGACTTCATATATCATTAATAGATCAACAATGGTGATGCCAAGATGCGCATCATTGCACATAGTTTCTTTGGAGAGGTAAAGAAATGATTTCACTCACTCGCAGTTGGTTAAATTGGTACCTCATAGTAGCTAATTGATTTTTTTTATGGCGAAATGAGAAGAGAAGAAAAATCCATTACAGATCCTAGCTGAGTATAATGCCTTAAAAAGGTATCCCAATGAGTCTGTCCAAGACTTTAAAACTAGATTCAACAAAATATATGATTCAATTCTAGAGAATATTATGCCTCCTCTAGGCTTTACTTTACTTAATTATCCTTATGGTTTCGATCTTGACATGGCCTAACAGTTGAGGGAAATAAACCCATAAACTCTTGAAGAAATGAAGGGAAATGCAGTGAGCGCGGAAGCCAATTTGATCATCAAGAAGTCTAAAATCAAGACAGAAAAAAGAGTCACTATCAAAGAAGAAATGCCCGCTTCATCAAAAAGAAAATTAGATACCTTTATCAAGACCATGGAGAAGATGATGGATAAAATTTCCATCATTGATCGACAAGTTGAACCCTTCATTAGAAATCCCAATTTTAGGGGTCAAAATTAGCAGCCCCAATACAGGATCAAGAAATGGGAATAGAGGGGTTAGAATCCACAAATTCAGCAGCAAATTCACGCTCCATTTCTGTAAAATTATACTAAATTCAATGATGAATATGATGAGGAAGAAATTTCTGGCGAGAACTATTTATTTGAGGAAAATCAACAGCCTATTTTCCTCACTGAAGAAGATCAATTTTCTATAGAAATTTGTGCACCTGATGATCAACAATTTGTCTTGTCAAATGATGACATATTATCACTGTGCACGAAAGATTATGAGAGGGGATATCATAATTATCTTTCTCAAGTGCAGAGACAGTATGTCTTGAGGAATAGGAATGTTCCTATAACCTCTAATAAAAAAAACAGAATGCTCAAGTAGATGCTCACTCCAAAGAAGTTGTTGCCCTGAATCAAAGTAAAGACAAGGGACCTTTTGTTCCTAATCATGTTAAAGGAAACAAAGCTTCTTCGATTGGTCAAAGGAAATATAAAGACATTAAATAAGGAGGACAGAAGAAAGAGTCTTCACACAAAGATCAACCCGAGAAAAAAGATGCATCATTGAAAGAGGTAGAAAAACATTCTTGTCTTTTTTCTCTTGAAAATGAAATTGACAAGTTGAAAGTCTCCATTCCTTTAATTAAAATAGTTAAGAATGATCAATACAAAGTTCAAGTTTCTAATTTGATTCGAGTTGATAAAATTTCAGACATGGTTAATGTGAGTGATGATCACCCTGAGCTTATTTTTGGTCCTACTGTTGATGGTGATTTGGAATATAGTGAAGTCCCTCCATTTTACCTAAGCCTCAAAATCCATGACTTCATTATTCATAATGTCATGCTTGATTCTGGAGCCTCTCACAAACTAATTCCCAAGGCCATTATGGATATATTAGGACTAGACATCACAAGACCTTATCATGACCTTTATTCATTTGATTCAGGGAGGGTGAAATGTCTTGGCCTTATCAAGGACCTAGTGGTGTCATTAGAGAAAATCCCAACCAAGAATGACCTCATGGACGTTGTTGTGGCTGATATCCCACCAAGATATGGAATTATACTTTCTCATTCATGGGGAGTGAAGTTTAGAGGTACCTCACAGCTTGATTTTTCTTATGCTACAATTCCTTTCTTTGGACAGCTTATGAAACTATACTGGGAAATTAAGATGAAGTACATGATTAACAGCTAAGAAAAGCCAAATAAAAATCTAAGAAAAGCCAAATCAACATCCTATACATGTTTTTAATACATATTTATAGTCCTTTATCTTTTTCAATGATTAATTTTCAACATCTTCTGAATATTTTATTGAAGAAAGTGTATAAAATTATGAATTTTCAAATTCTGTTTTAGAATTGGCAAATGCAGAAATTTGTAAAAAAATTACCAAATGATGTGGAACCAAGTGTCTCACCTAAAAAAATTGAAGAAACAATGAAATAATCAGAATTTTTTCGTACAGAAGAGATCTCTTAAACATCAAGCAAAGTTCAGCCATCCAATTTGTAGTTTCTGGATGAGGAAAGTAGTTTATGGACTATGGACTTCAATGGAGCTTTGGGAAAAGAAAGGGATGGAATTGGAGTGTGGATTCACAACCCTGTAAATCAGTCATTAAACATCCCTTCTAATGTTGGAATGTCCTCCTACAAGTTTTCCTTTGAATTTTCAAACAATGAAGCTGAGTATGAGGCTTTGATAGTCGGTCTGAAAATTCTCAAGAAGTTGGGTGCAAAGAAGATTTTTGTATATGGCAACTCCGAGTTAGTGATAAAGCAAGTCAAAGGGGAGTACCAGGCCAAGATCCAAGGATGTGAGCTTACTGAAACGCAGTTCTAAACATCCTTAAGAAATTTTATGAGTACAATTTATCTTTGATTCCAAGAGACAACAATGTTATTGTTGATTCTCTAGCCACTTCGGCCAGCATGTTCAAAATTCCATTGTATCCTAGTAAGAAGTATGAGATAACACCGACCTACTGTCCCAGATAATGTTCAATATTGGCAAGTATTTCAATATCATAAACAAATCAACAACTTATTGCAAACAAAAAAAGAGTTTGTAAATTCTCAAATGGACAACCAGTGCTATGAAGATGACCAAGAAATACATGCAACAGAGATGCAAGTGCTTCAGCTGAAATATAACTCCATTCCAAGAGGTTTGGTACCTTTGGAAGAGATTTTTGATCAAGATGATGTTTCACGCAAACCAACCATGTTACTAATATAAGTGGGAGTGAAATATATGAATCTTAGCTCTCCGGAAAAGCCAAAATGGTAAAAATTTCAAAATATTTGAGTGCAATAATAAAAGGTAAAAATGTAGTGCTTATGTCTCGATTTGCTGATGTATCTGCTTGGTAATATTTTGATCTAAAATTCTATGATAAGAGAATAATTCAGCATACCATTCCCTTGAAGCCGGATTAGAAACCTTTCCGTCAGAAGCTAAGAAGAATTAATCCCAAGTTGTTTCCCTCTATCTAGAAGGAGGTAAATAGATTATTCACTGCTGGTATCATTTTGCCACTTCACTTTTCAAATTGGAAGTCTAATCTACTGCCAGTAAGAAAGAAGAAAAGAGAGATTTTCTTGTTCATTTATTTCATAAATATGAACAAATCGTCATTGAAGGACACTTACCCACTACCAAATATGGACCATATTCTGCAAAGGGTAGTTGGAATTTCTATACTTTCATTTTTGGAATATTACACAACAATTTTTCATTGTCCTTGCAATCCCCCTCTCACCCATTGGAGGGTCATTTATGTGATCAATAAGCAGTGTCATGCCTTGCAAAGACCATCATTGCATCCCTTTACATGAGAGAAATATTCCTTCTGTTGACAATTCCCTGAGAAGAGATTTAAAAACCTGTGTTTTTTCCTTAGCGCGAGTATTCAGTTCTTCCCTCACACCGATGATGAAGATTAACATTGGGCCCTACACCAGTTGGCACTCTGTCTCAGTTAGCCACCCTTGCCAAGCTTTTTATGGAATGTTTTTTAAAAATAGAGGCAGAGATTCCACTCCAACAACTTCGAGGATGAGTCATTGGGAATGGTTGGACTGTAACCATGGACTCCCTCCTTTAGTGTATGTTTTCCACCTCTTATGGGAACCTCCTAAAGGATAGGCATCCCTCCCACCTTTGTAGGGATCCTAACCTCCTCCTTCTCCTCTATAAAAAGAAGCTATCTCTCTTTGCATAAGCTAGCTGAACATGGAGAATTGACTATACTATAGTTGAACTATTGAAGAGATATAATAAGAAGGAACTTCATTGAGAGAGCTTGAGTCCATGCCTTCATCCCGTCCGAATCCCCTGACGAGCATCTGAGACACGCTTCAACTGAACCCCGCTAGAGGAGATTGCGACGTCAAAGCATTGGTTGTAACTCTTCCTTCTATCAATACATATACGTGACTATTGTTTGGTTCCCATTTTGTATTATGTTAGATGTTTAATGCAATATGCTTATCACTCTTTGACTGGCTAGTATTTATGAATGAAGTTATTATGTCGTATGATTTTCTTGTTTGTTTATCTATGTGTAGGTATCCGAGCATGACTGCAGAAGGATTGTGACTTGCCGAGGTAGGAGTGAGAGGCCACCACCACTACAGCCACGACGACAACATTGGATTCCAGGTAGGTCAATCCACCGTGTCCTCTTTTCATTCAGTAATTAGGAATCAAGATTCTAGCATGTCTCTTTGTTTCTAGACCCACTCTAGTGCTAGAGGGATTTTCTTTGTCCGCAGAGAGAATTTACCTGATTAACAAATTGGCGACTTCACTAGGGAATCAGTGTGAGTTTGTCGTTTCATCTTGTTGGGTCAACTTTGGTCATTGATTTTCTTATCTGTCCTTTTCTGGTTTTCTTGCTTATTTTATATCCTCTATTCAGCTCCAGAGTGTCAATATTGACCTCTGCTCATTGATTTTTGGTTTTTCCTTTTCTCCCATAGCTATCCATGGAAAATTTTAGGGGCTAATATTCGCAGGTGGGCTAATTTTCCAAGATTTCCCAAAAAAAAAAGATTCGTCGATTTCCATTTTTTTATAAAAATTATTTGCCTAAATTTTACAATATAAAAATATTTTACGTTAAAAATTGCTAAAATCATATAGAGGGTATATATAATATCACTATGAATTTGAATAATTTTACAAATACATCAATAAAATTTTTATAGTTTGCATATTAGGGACTAGTGAGATTCGCCAGTTTTTTAAACTTCAAGATAATTCTCCATCCTTAAAATTTTACCTGTAGCTATCCAGCTTGGTGCGCTTTTCGTTTGAATAGCTGCACCAATTGGCACAGGTTGCTTTTGTTGCAGTCATGCCAACCCCTGTTTGGTGCGGATTACAACCTTACAGCCGCGTTGAATCCTATAGGATTTGGTCTGACCTCCTTGATGAGTATTTTGGTCAGTTGTGCTTGACTTTGGGTTATTTTTTGTGTGTAATTATGCCTTTGGGACTGCTTTGACCATTGTAGGCTTGTTTTTCTCAGTCGTTTGTCTATTTTCCTATCGGTGTAAATTAAGGCCTTTAGGGTTTCTAAGTGTCTTGGTGCATTGAGCCTTTTGTTTGGAAATCAAGTCTTTTTTATTATTGTCAGTATCGTTCTCGAGTTGATTCCACTAAGTTTTATTGATCCTTTTGAGTGATCATTTTTTTTTCGATTGATTCTTCTCCTTGTTGCTCCAAGAATAGATTACATTGCTTGTTTTGGGTCGTTTTGAAAACTTTCTTTTGGTTTGGACGATTGCATCATTAGTTTGAGTGCTTTCTTGTGTTTGTTTTTCATTTGATTGAGTCATTCAATTTCGATTATTACATTCGCAATACTCAAGCTAGTGTTTGTTTCCATTTTTCATGTAATTAGTGCATTATATACTTCTTTTCATTGAAAAATTAAAAAAAAAAATATTTTGCATTCTTTCCTTTGTATCGAAAGTGAAAACTTCTTTTGCATAACTAGTGGTTGATACTCTAGGAAAGAGTTTCATTTTCATTTGATTGTGTTAGATGCATTAGCGGATTTCTTCACATACTTTCACTTTTTGCAATTATTTGAAAGATCTCTATCCTTCTCGAAACTAGCATTCATTGAATCAAAGATGGTATTCATTTGCATATAACTTGCATTTAGGAAATTTGAGATCCAAATTCGATAGGGCCATGAAACTGAAACATAATCCAAGACCAACTTTAAAATTCATTCAATCAACCTAAGGAAGCATTGGAACTAACACAATATTTTTAGTGGTCTAGGCTAGAGACATGTTCCGGTTCTTAAAACCTAGTAGTTGTCGTTCGCCATCCAGCTTTAGACAGCGCTAGTATGGACTCGTGCTCCCCGTACCGTCGAGTATATAAAGGGAGACCCTTCTAGGTTGCAATCCTTTTATCCATAGGAAGCCAGGTCTGCCGCCTTGTAACCGTGATACACTTAACACAACATTCGGGGAGACTACCTGCACGTACATTAAGTCCTTGGTCATTTCTTTTTCAATTGATCACCAAGCTGTATATGGTAGATCACAGAAACCTGGTCCACCCTCTTGCTTAGAGTACTTGCGTAGTCATTTTGATCTTTTCATGACTCTTTAAAAAAAAAAAGAGATCGTCGAGCACTTTTCCTTTCATGCTCGTTTAAAATTGAAAGTGACTAGAGTCATCTTTTTCCTGTTTCTCGACTCTCAAAACATGAAACAACAAAATATAGTTTTAGTGTCATAAAATTAATCACCTACGATCACAGGCCCGTTAAAAGTTGTATTTCTTGGCTTGTTGTTATTTTCCTTAGTTTTTGATCTTAGAAGCCTTCGATTGGTTATATTTTTTCCTTTATGTTTTGATATACAGTCATAGTGGCGGAACCACCAGTTTCGTCATCCTCACTGCCTCCTAGTGGTAGTTATTTTCCAAACGTTTCTTTTGAAACCCCTCAGTCCAATAGGTCTGCTGAGTTTTCGCAGCCTATTCTCCCATCTATCCTGCCTCTTTCTACTCGATCTCCCCCTGAAGAGCCAGTTGAATTCAATTGGCCTCCTTCTGGTGCTTGGTCTAGTTTTGGGGAAGAAGGAGATTTTCCTCCTCTTACGTTGGGCTCACCACTTTTTGCTGCTGATGTACCTCCTAGTCCCCGTAGTCTTTTCGAAGATCTTACGACAGAGTCAGACATGGATTCATCCAATCCTATTGGTAGTGGATGAATGCATGTTTCTACAGGAGAATACCAGCTTTTTTCTGAAGATATCCCTCATGTTTCTACTCAGTCTTCTCCACCATCAGTGTCACTTCCACTTGGATATAGTTCCTTGAGTTAGATTATGTCTGGTGTTTCATCCATAGCACAATCCAGTACATTAACTCCTCCTCAGAGTTTGATCCTCCCTTCGTTAGGACTATCACCTTCGATACCTGTTTTGTCCATTACTGTTACATCAGTTCCAGTCCAACTGATTTTTTGTGTGGCTTCATCCACACCAGTTATTACAACTCAGCTTTCAGGATCTTTTCACACTCGTAGGTCTATTTTTCTCAATCCTACGTGGCCTGTTAATCCCAGTCCTAGTAGATCACAATCTAGTACAGCGAAGGCCCCACCTGCTTCTAGTGCAGTTTCCACTACCCCAGTGATTCCTGGTGGCCTTACTTTTGAAGAGTATCTATTGGTTGTTCAGCAACAGAGTTCTCAGGGTTCTCAACAGCTCCAAGCTCCTAGAAATCCTCGATTCCATCACTATGATGTTGTCGATAATCCCATTTATTCATTCCCGCATCATTATGATGTATATGGTAATCTTGTCTATTTGCCTCCTATTGATCCTCATCAGGTTTTTTATGATCCTTATCATACCGTTTCTCATCTTGGACCCACCTTACATGTGCAACCCTCTCGCTTGCAAGGACAACCCTCATTGGGACAACCTTTAGCTCAGCAGGGCTCTTCCTCTGGTCCACAGGGAAAACCTTACGGTCCACAAGGCCAACCTTCACAAGGTCAACCTTTGGTCCAACAAGGTCAACCCTACGGTCCATTTGGTCAACCTCAGAATCAATCAGGACCATATTATGCTCCTAGGGGGCAAATCTATCTGCCACAGGGACAACCTTTGGCACCACAACCGTCGCCACATGTTTCATATGGCCAAAAATTTGTACCACAAGGGCAACCCGGTGGCCCTCAGCACTCGGTTCAAACAACTCAGCAACCGATTCAACTTACTTCTCATCTGTTTCCATCATTTCAACAACCAGTTCTACCCATTTATAGTCAACCAGGTTTACCTGCTCAGCAAGGCCTGCTTGCTCAACCAAAAGGCGCTTATTACCCTAAAGGTTCATATCATCCAGTATATAGTGCGCTCCAAGTTTCTTACCCTCAAAATCAACTTGTATATCATCAACCTCAAAGCCATGCTTAAATTCCGTAGCATACTCCATACGCTACTCAGCAGGGACCTCAATGGTCTACTCCAACTTAGTATCCTGGTCTTCAACCCCAATATCAACCGAATCATTCTTCTTCTAACCCTATGATCCAAATCCTCTAGGACAGAATGTACGGGGACATAATTCCTCTCGGACTGGGTGGAATGTGAACACGGGTCCTTATAGAGACCTCTGATGAATTTCAATACTCAATTACCGTTTCTTGCTACGTTGGAATTACCTGATGTGTCAAAGTTAACGAATGATCCCATTCTTCATAACTAGTATTGGCCTCCGGTTCCAACCAAGATTCCTGGTGATTATCCTAAATTTGAGGGCAAGTCTGGCAAAGAGCCCCAAGTGCATGTTAGGGCTTACCATTTGTGGTGTTCCTCTAACTCTTGGGTTGAATATTCTATTCGACTTTGTCTTTTCCAGCGAACTCTTACTGGTGCCGCTACAAAGTGGTACATTGAGCTATCTCGTGGCATCTTCCAAGACTTCAATTCTTTATCCATGGAATTCCTTATGCATTTTCAGTTACCAATCCATTTTGAGACTGGGATGCACCTCCTCACTTTATTGAAACAAGACCAAGCTACTCATATCTCGGATCATATTCATGAGTGGCGACATCGTCATCACATGATCAAATTTGAAATTCCTGATTAGCTTCTGACTCATTGGTTCACCACCTCCTTTTTTAATCAGATTGCAAAAGACATAGCTATGGGGACATGTGTAACTAAGGAACAAGCCATTGCTTACGCCGAGTACCTTGATCTTGTGTACTCTTAGTCTGGCGCATTGTTTGATATCTTACCTGATGCTCCCCAACCTGGAACTTCTAAACCACCAGCGACTCCATTCGTCGATGGTATTATTGGTTCTATGTCTCAGACTTCTCAGAAGTATTCTTCTTTAAACTCTGGGAAGTCGAAGTCTACTTCTTCCCATAATGTTGCTTCTCAGTCCACCTCGAATTCTGGTAAGCCTGTAGAATTTAATGCTGTTCAGGCCAATCCGGCAGATAATGCTTCTAAAGGTAAAAATAAGGGTAAAGGTAAGGCTAAAGCCGATACCCTGAAACAGGATTCTCACAAACCTCGTGCTAGCGATGGTTCTCAATGCAAGCCAAAGTACCCTTGTTTGATTTGTGATGAAGAGCACTTCACCAAGGACTGTCCTAGATGGTCCGAATTGAGCCGGTTACTCAAAGGAACCCAAGGAACTCCAACCATTCTTAAAGAACCCTTCCCATCTCAGTAGACCCAGATGGTAGAGCAACCTCAGTCCTCTGCCCCATTTGGCTCTCAGGTGTTCATGATGAACAGTTCTGCAGCTATTTCTATTGCTAATCAATCGAAAAATTATACTGGATCGTGTCAGGAAATGGGGAAGGAGATCGATGATGGTCCTCCTCCACCTATTTCTGGTCCTCTTGAAATTGAAAGGCCCAATGATGATCTGTTTTACGACCACCATCCAAGGGTGTACTCTGCAAGTCTTCTTACAATCCCAATGCCTGTGCTGCTCACCATTACAATATTGTTGAGGATTTGGCTCAGGTTCCATCTGCGATGTCCGCATTAGAAGTACTTCAGAGTTTTTCATCTCAATGGAAGGCTTTGTTATCTGCAATTGGCGGGATTGATCCTGTTGATACTAGCCTTCTCACTTTCAATTTAGATAATTTCGTTCCACGAATTCCGCATCAGATTGCACTCATTATCCAAGTTGTTATTAATGGTCTTGACATCCATCAAGAAGTTGTGGACGAGGGTGCATCAACCTCTTTCATGTCATATTCTTGTTGGAAAGCTATTGGTTCTCCAGCCCTGAATTCATCACCAAATGCCCTTGAAGCATTTTATGGAAGAGAATCAAATCCTTTTGGTGTTCTTGCTAGTTTACCAATTAATTTGAAAGGGAAGATAGTCAATGTCAAGGTAGAATTAGTTGATGCCAAACTCAATTATAATCTTCTCCTCAGTCGCAGTTGGACTCACGCCATGTTATGTGTTCCATCCACTCTCTTTCGTGTTCTAAAATTTTCACACGAAGGAAATATTGTTACTGTTGTTCAATTGTCCTTCTTCACCTCTTATTCTGAGAACAAAATTTCGTATGTGGATCAGATTCCTACTCCCTACGAGAGCGTAGGGCTGAGTCTTTTTAAGTATCCTGCCCTCATGGGTATTTTTCCTCTTCCTCCACCAAAAACTGTTCAGATCAATATGATCTCTCAGTCTGATGACCCATGGATTATTCCTTCACCTAAACAGATCGATTCCTTTGGAGATTCAATGTCATTGAGTCTGATTGAGATTGACTATTGTGAACTCATTGCATCTTTGGAAACTCCGCCCTCTAGTCGTGCTCCTTTAAGCATGTCTCTTGAAATTTATTCTCAATTCCCCTGGCTTGGAAATTCGGATTCGCCTGATCCTTTGAAAGAAGTGTTTCCCTCCAATGAAGCCATCGTGGAAACTATGTCTCTTAAGGATCTATCGTGGGACAATTTTCATCATCGTTCCTCGTTCATGCCTGGCCTCGGGGCCATGTCCACTTATCTTGAGAATTTTGCATCTTAGGTTCCTTCTCCTCCGCTTCAAATGCTTGTTCAGATACATGATGTCTTTACGGAAGGTAACTTGATTAATATTACACAGAAGATGCCTATTGACATTTCTGTTAAACCGGGAATCGTCAATAACATCCATATTGGGGTCACTTGTTCTTCCGATGAAGTACAATTTTACACTAGCCTTTTCCATGAGTTTTGTGATGTCTTTGCATGGTCCTACGAAGAAAGGCTCGACATTGATCCCATTATAGTGGTGCATGAAATACCTACTCACCCTATTTCTAAACCTGTTCGCTAGCATCTTTGTCCTATGCACCCTAGAAAAGCTGCTTCCATTAAAGGTGAAGTTGAAAAGCTTCTCAGAGCTAGTTTCATTTATCCAATTCCTTTGACAGAATGGATCTCTAATATTGTTCCTGTAGATAAGAAACAAGGAACCATTTGAGTCTGCGTTGATTATCGTGATATTAATCAGGCTTGTTCCAAGGCTAATTATCCTACTCCCTTTATCGATCAAATCATTGACAATTGTGTCGGGAGTGAGATTTTTTTCCTCATGGATGGTTTTTCTGGTTATAATCAGATTAACATTCTCCCGAATGATCAACATAAGACTGCCTTCATCTATCCCTAGGGTACTTTCGCATATACGAAACTCCCTTTTGGATTAAAGAATGTTGGTGCCACATTTCAGCGAGCGATGTCGTATGCTTTTCATGATATTTGTCACATCGTTCAGCCTTATCTGGATGACCTTCCCACTCATTCAGTTAAGCGTATGGACCATCCTGACCATCTTCATTAAATTTTTCTTCGTTTTCGACGTTACAACAATCAGCTTAATCCACACAAGTGTGTCTTCTGCATTGATTCTGGTAGACTCTTGGGGTTTATCATGTCCAAAGATGCAATTCACCTCGATCCACTCAAGATTGAGGCTATTATCAATCTCCCCTCTCCCTCCTCAATGCATCAGTTGCATAGTTTGCAAGAAAGGATAATTTTCTACGTCGTTTTATACCTAACTATGCAGAAGTGGCTAAAGGATTCACACGATTATTAAAGCAGGGCATCCCATTCTTTTGGGATGAGATTGCTCAGAAGTATTTTGAGGCACTAAATCCGTTGCTTGTCAATGCTCCTCTGTTACATCCTCCAAAATATCATCCTGATTTTTCCCTCTATTTGGTCGTTGCTTTCAGCATGATTGCCATGGTTATGGTACAAGATGATGATGACAGTAACGAGCATGTTAACTATTAATTATCTCATAACCTTCTCGGTCCTAAGACACACTATGCACATGTTGAGAAGTTAGCATTAGTTTCGGTTCAAGCTGTTCATTATTTTCGTCATTATATTCTTTTGCGTACTGTGACTGTGATTTCTGATTGCAACCCTATGACCTATATATTGTCTCGACAATTACTAGGGGGAAAATACTTGAAGTGGATTGTCATCCTCCAAGAGTTCGATTTGGAATTTACAGCTGCCAAGTCAAAGAAATCATTAGTATTTTCCGATTTCATTTGTTCCCTCCCTTCAAACTCTGCTCCGTCTCGTTCTGAGGAATACATTCCAAACGATACGCTCTTCTTGATTAGCACCCTCGATCCATGGTACGGTGATATCATCGTCTATCTCTAGACTTCTACTTTCAGATCTGAGTTGATGAAGGATGCTCGCTGACGCATCCGACATTAGTCGCAACCTTATCGTATAGTTGGAGATATGCTCTATCGTGTCGGAGTGGATTCCATACTCCGTCGATGTTTGACTCTCGAGGAAGATGAGAAAGCCCTAAATGATTGTCACAGTGGTGCTTGTGGTGGTCACATGTCTAGTTATGACACTGCACAGAATATTCTTCGTGCTATTTATTTTTGGCCTTCTATCTTCAAGGACTGCATTGTCGTGGTTCATAAATGTCCTGATTTCCAGATCTATCAATGCAAGATGTGTGTGCCACCTGTACCTCTTCATCCTGTCATTACCATTGGTCCCTTTTTGAAGTGGGGCATCAATTTTATGAAGTGTAACCCTCACTTGGCCAGGGGGCATGCTTATATTACCGTAGCCGTGGACTACTTCACCAAATGGGCCGAAGCAATGCCTACACTTGCCGCTTACGGTAAGACAACTTCTCAATTCATATTCAATCACATCATTGCTAGGTTTGGTGTCCCTCAGGTCATCATTACTAATCATGGTTCCCATTTTCGGCATTACATGGTGGCGGAGTTGACTTCTAAGTTGGTTCTGCATCACGACAGCTCAACGTCGTACTATCCTTAGGCCAATGGCCAGGTTGAAGCCATGAACAAAGTTCTTGTTACCATGCTTCAACATACGATTGGGATCCACAAAGCCAATTGGAATCTCATGTTATTTTCTGCTCTTTGGGCATACCAAACCTCAGTCAAGAATACAACTGGATTCACTCCTTTTCAGTTGGTTTATGGTTTGCAATCTACTCTCTGATTGAGTGTGAAATACCTTCGCTCAAGTTGGTTGTTGAATTACTGCCAAACACTTCGCCAGAAGAAGAGCATCTCCTTTACTTAGAAAGGTTGTATGAAACTTGCTGCTTTGCTACTCTGGTCATTGAAGCACAGAAAAAGCGGGTCAAAGCTCATTTTGACCAATTAGTTTCCCCTCGTTCCTTCGTTGAAGGAGACCTCATCCTCCTGTACGACCAAGCTCATGATAAGCTAGGGGTAGGAAAATTTCAACCCATGTGGCATGGGACCTACATTATTAAACGCGTGTTGCAGAATGGTGCCTATGAGTTCATTGATTACGAAGGTCATCCTCTAGAACATCCCAAAAATGGGTTGTATCTCAAAAAATATTATGCATGAGTCATTCATGCATGATTTGTGTACATAGGTGTTATTTTCATTTTTTGTACATGTTTTGATTTGGTGTGCTTTGCGAGCATTTTCCTGCTTATTGGGTCTTGCTTATTTTTGCAAATGTCTATTACCCCTTATGTCGGTTTCACAGATGGTACTTCCCGCAGTACCAGGAATTTGTCTTCACAAGCCTCGGTAATTTATGATCCTTCTAGTGAGTTGATAGATCTGTAAGGTATTTTTCTAGAACGGAATACAAACAATTTCACTGAATATAGTGTTTTCCTTGAACTATTAACCGAGGAAATCAACCTCGGCATACGCGTGTTGGTTGTAAATCTAGATTCACAGCTTGTTGTTCTACAACTCAATGGTCATTATTAGGTTAGAAACCTGTGCACTCTGAGATTGTATTTACATGTTCATTTTTTGGAAAGACATATTTATTTTATCACATATCAACATATTCCTACGTGAATGAATTCATTAACTGATACAATGGTTAACATTGTGTTAGATATGCATTTGCGTAATTTGTAAAATAATCATCATATGTAAAAAGATCCATGTAGGACAATAGATATATATATATATATATATCGGATGTTTGCATCAGTGTGCATCATAAATTCAAAAAATATGTGTGTTTTTGTTACATCCTGAGACACCATGTCTCTCAAAATATGCAGATACAAAACCTAGGTGTCTAATCAGCGTGATGTTTATGGTAGCATGTCACTGCCCGTATGAGCCACCTCACCAAGCGGTGAATGCAGCTTGGCACCCCTACAGTATGTCTCTGGTAGGCATGAGGAACATCATCTAATCATGCATAGTCTGGGACTCCACATGTGATTCCCTCTAGGTTGCGCACGATCTCCTCCTCCTTGCCTCCCTCACCATGAGGGCCAAAGTCGCGAGGGATTCACCTCGCTATCATAGACATGCCTGCGAGTCACTCTGAGCCAACATCTGCAAGTGCATGGATTTAATGTCAAAACATAAATAATTAAAAAAAAATCATAACACTCATGAAAATTAAAAAATGAGTCTTACCCAATTCTTCATCCCAATCCTCTCCCTCCAGGAGTGGGAGGTCCAGATCACCAGTAAAATTTGTACCAGAGTAGGGCCAGTCCTCCACGATGATCAACTGTCGGTGGAGCCAATCAAAGAAATTTGATCTCCAAGACATTTGTTGACCGCCCCCTACCCTTGGCATCAGAGTTTCCCATTGGGCCATCCGTGGTTCCCTCGCTAGTGGTGTTGTGACTATGACCTCTTGACACTGAAATATTGGTAGTTGTTTCAGGAAGAATGATACCAGGATAGACCCATAATCAAATTTCTTCAATTTGGTATTCTTGCACTTTGTTAGCTGGCATTTTATGTTGATTGTCATGGCCTCTGCCCAGTTGTAGATGGTCGGTGTCAAGTAGTCTACAGCAAGAATCAATTGTGTCTTTTTTGCTTCCTGCGGTGCTTGCGATCCCGCGGCTCGTGTGATGGTATGTAGCACTACTTTTAGTTCCAAGTTTGGGATAGTCTGCATATCGACTTTCCCACTTCCTGATCCTTCCGTGCCCCTGGGCATACCCTATCAATCACCATGGAAATGCTCTCCATGCAAGGCCGGGTGCCGGTTAGGATTGGTGCTGCTAATCTCCGCGATAATCCTAATATGAAGTAGACATCAGAAACATCGATCTCAAATCTCGAAGGATGAACTTTTCTTGATTCTCATCCCATATGCTGATCAAATACTGTAGTAGCTCCGGTTGAGCTTGGAGGCATGGTGTCAAGAAGAAATTCTTCAGACTATGAGAGCTTCCATGCATCTCTCATTTTCCATGGCAAGCTCATCCTCTTCGCTGTGTTCCTGTTATTTCCATTCGATTACCGTTTTGCTGCTTTCTACCTGCAAACATGTTCATATAGATAATATTAGCTATTTTAGAAACTTATATTTGTAAAAAAATGGGTCTTTAACTTGCATTTTTTAAACAAAAATGGTCTGTGCAATTGGCGTGACTGTTTCTCAAACAGTCGTGCCAATGGGCGTGCCCTAGTTTGGAAAAATGGGCGATTGGCGCGAGTCCGTACCCGCAACTCACGCCAACCACCGTACCCTAAAATTTACATTTCCTCCCCCAGAACTGAAAATTGAGGGTTGCAGGTATTAAAAGAGGACTTAAAATGAAGGGAGAGATATTGGCTCTTACCTGGAACTGACAGATTCGAGATTGGTCTACCGGATTGTCCGCTATAGTCGCCGCAAAATCGTACTGTCAAATGGGTAACTATTTCTCCACAAGAGGTAAAAAGTGAAAAGTAATTATTTTTACCATTTTTGGCATTGTATAATTTTTCACAACCCTAATTAGGTTTTAAGACATATTTTTTGATTATTTTATTATATTATTTTTGAGAAATGGGTTTTACATGTGTCTCTTGTGCAACGACAGGTTTTGAGGCCATAGTGATGAAGTAACGAGTTATATTTTATACTTTTTCGGACTCATTAAAAACATGAAAAAGTCACTACTAGATTCATCTTTTAGCTCTTTTTTGACTCTCTAAAATTGAAAAGATTTCCAAGGCTCTTGTCATTTTGAACTCGTTAAATGGCTGTGAAGCAATATCTACTCAGTATACGTTTACACATTTTTCGAGCTGGGATAGGTTATTTACGAAATATGAATACCTTAGCATATCATGACTAAGAGGTTCTTTCAGATGTTTTTTTCTAACTTTTCGGATCTGAGAGACTATTTACAAAAAGGGTCATGCTGGAGTTTTCTTTTCTACCTTATTTTCAAATCTCTAAACATGAAAATATGTTGCGTTGTCACTTTTTTAGACTCGTTAAACCCTGATGACATCGAACTTCGTCACCATGACGTTACTTGAGTTCCTCTTTCCTAGGGCTCGTAAAATGTACTAGGTTGGATTTGTCCGAAGGACAAACTTACATTGCAAGCATATGTTATCCCCTTCAAGCTTGTTTTAAAAAACAATTGGGGTACTCGCTAGGAATGGTGGGGGAAAATGGAACCAATTTCTAGTTATGTTGGCAGTATGTCTCTCTTTAAGATGGCACTTGTCTACATTCATGTCGGGTTGGGGACATCTCATTTCGTCACTTTTTCCTGCATGGGTTTGGGTAATCTCTTTTGACCTCTCATCTGCTCTTTTCCACGTCATCATGACCTTAGATCCTTTGATGTCAAATATTACCAAATCTAGTGTCGTGTCACTGATATATTCAAGAGAAGTTTTCCTCTGCATTTTTCAAACTCCCTCTAATTCTCTGTTGGTCCTAATTCATTATTATCATGTTCCTCTATCTCGTGTCGATGGTGTGGGAAAAATTATGGCCCTCCTTCGATCAGGTCACTTCTTGTCTACTTTAGCTCATTATCCAGGAATCTGATCTAGAGACTCCCTTCTGGTACCTTGGAGCCTGCATGCCTCAATGTCAGGTTCTTCGCATTCGACGCAGGGTCCACATCATTTGCCTTCAATCGGGTGATTCTGCGAGTGTTCGACAGCATATCATTGTTCACATTCCATGGATTTTACCTGTTGTACCTTGAGATCCATTGTCATTATTGGTGGTTTCTCTCGTGCCTGTTAACATCTTTCATCATTGGCTAGTAATCGGGTGATTTTCTTGCATGTTCGACTTCATCTCATATATTCGCATGGTTGAATTTGTACTTATTCGAGTCGATATAGAGTGCAAGACCTTGGTTTTTGTCTGATAAAATCCAGGCTGTGGGTTCTTGTGGATTGTCATGACTTATTACATGACTCTTTTGATTTGATGGCTGCGACCATACCTGAATCTATTTGTTGATCCTTACTTCTAGATGGTTGCGTCCATACCTCGGATCTCAGTTTTCATGTACTAAATTCTGGATGGTTGCACCCATACCACATGTTCATGTATCAAAGATATCAGTTTTATTTGTAATTGCTGGTTTTCTGATAGCAATGTTTGGTTCGAACGCCTTCTCATAAAGCATTTCGCCCCTCCCTCTCCCTCGGACCCCATGCTTTAGGGGGCATCTATTACACAAAATTTTTCCGTTGTCCCTGCAATCCCCATCTTGCCCATTGGAGGGTCATTTATGTGATCAATAAGCAGTGTCATGCCTTGCAAAGATCATCATTGCAACCCTTTACATGAGAGAAATATTCCTTTTGTTGACAATTCCCAGAGCAGAGATTCAAAAACCATTTTTTTTGCCTTGGTGTGAGTAGTCAGTTCTGCCCTCGTGCCGATGAGGAAGATTAACACTGGGCCCCGTGCTAGTTGGCACTCTGTCTCAATTAGCCACCCACGCCGACCTATTTATGGAATGTTTTTTAAAAGTAGAGGTAGAGATTCCACTCCAACAACTTCGAGGATGAGTCATTGCGAGTGGTTGGATTGAATAACCATGGACTCCCTCCTTCATTTTATGGTTTCCACTTCTTATGGGAACCTCCTAAAGGATAGGCCTCCCTCCCACCTTTTTAGGGATCCTAACCTCCTCCTTTTCCTCTATAAAAAGAAGTTATCTCTATTTGCATAAGTTAGTTGAACATGGAGAATTGAGTATACTATAGCTGAACTATTGAAGAGATATAATAAGAAGTAACTTCGTTGAGAGATCTTGAGTCCATGCCTTCATCCCATCTGAATCCCCTGACGAGCATCTGAGACGCACTTTGGCTGAACCCCGCTGGAGAAGACTGCGACGTTAAAGCATTGGTTGTAACTCTTCCTTATATCAATACATATATGTGACTATTGTTTGGTTCCCATTTTGTATTATGTTAGATGTTTAATGTAATATGCTTAGCCCTCTTTGAATGGATAGTATTTTATTATGTCATATGTTGTTCTTGTTTGTTGATCTATGTGCAGGTATCCGAGCATGACTGCAGAAGGATTGTGACTTGCCAAGGCAGGAGTGAGAGCCCACCACCACTACAACCAAGACGACAGCATTGGATTCTAGGTAGGTCGATCTACCATGTCCTCTTTTCATTCAGTAATTAGGAACCTACAGTGTAGCATGTCTGTTTGTTTCTAGACCCACTCTAGGGCTAGAGGGATCGTCTCTGTCCGCAGAGAGGATTTACCTACTTAACATTGACGAATAATCTAGTTCTAATTAGATTTTAGTTCATTCGGATGATCAAGATAAGACAACCTTCAAAACACCTTGGGGTAGTTTTATGTATGCTAAGATTCCTTTTGGGTTGAAGAATGCAGGAGAAAATTTTGAGCAAGCGATGGATATCACATTTTCCAATGAAAAGGATGTATTTTTGGTCATTTATATTGATGACATCACAATTTTTTCCAAAACATATGAGCATCACCGATAAGAACATCAAACCGCTTTAAAATCCAATTTATTTTTCATGCTTTCCGGTGGTTGACGTGGCTACAAAAACCATATTTTAGTTAAATTCGTATTATTAATAGAGTTTGTTGTGACTCGGTTGAGTGAATTTAGAGATCTTATGAGGAAATATCGGATCTGAAATGATCCAATCTACTTTCCTCCATTCTTATAAACTAGTCTTCGTGTATTTGTAGAGGGAGCCAGACGCATGTAGATCCAGCGCTGCCAAGGCAACCTGGCTCATAGAAATGTATTGTAATCTGAATTCAGAACTAATATAAATCGTGTGGTTTGTGGTTATGAGTTTCTTTTATTATGTATACGCGTATGTTAGTTCTTAAAGTGAAACTATGCGTTGACTGGTTCGACTGACATAATTTTAAGTCGAGTTTGTTATCATTATAATTACAGATGGACCTTGAAATGGTGCAGGGGTTTAATCCAGTCGATGGTCGATTCATAGCATAAAGGAGCGCTGTTGAAATTGTGTGGAAAAATGTTAATTTTGCGGGCATTCAACTTTTAAACTAAGTCTGAATTTTATGTGAATCAATTGCCATAATGGAAGTTTGTGTGCAGGGGCATTGATATTAGTTCGACGTGAAACAAATGGTGTTGCGCAGACCTCGTATTTATTGGTTGTGCAGCGATCGCCGATTCCGATCAATCGGATCGGAGCTGTGGCGATTGGATAGGATCGGAATGTAGAGATTGAATTGGATCAGAGCAGGGGCGATTGGAATCAAATCGGAGTTGTGTGGAGTGTGATCGTCGATATTTATATAGGCGACTGTATTATTGTTATAAAATCCATATATGTGGATTAAAGCGGCCTTTATACAGTTCTCCGTAGAATTGTATTATGTGTGGTGTGGGTTTTTAAACCTCAACACATTTATTGTAATGATCGCAATGATTATGTAGTCCGATAAAGGGTTAGTTCCGTATATATAAAGGTCCACATTTAATAAATTAAAAGGTTTAAAACCCTAGAACGCTTCCGACAAGACTTGTGGGCCATAACCCACAGGCCCAGGTTCGAAATTTCTACATGAAAAGGGATTTTGGGCTTACCCCAAAATTTCTTTTCATCAAGTGGTATCAGAGCAGGGAAAGGATTTCCTGCGAGAAGAAGAATGCAAGCAGAAGGGGAAAGAGCTACAGTTGTGTTAAAGCTGGAGATTTTATGGTCTTACTATCGTGCAGATGGCGGCAGCGGAAGGTGAGAAGATTTGCAGCAACCTAGAGCAAGGTGTGCTCAATTGGTTCCAGAAGAGAGAACCAGAAGGATTCCAAAAGACCGAGTGCGGAGGGCTTGGTGACGTATCGTGTAACAGAGGAGACTGTTACTGCAGAGGTTGGTTGCAGCTCACAGAAGATCATGAAGACAGTTCCACTGAAGAAATGCAGTGGTTAGAATCGCTAAGGACAAGGAGAAGTATATGACCAGGAGGTCATCAATTTTTTTACCTCGGGAGTCTGATGCAGGAGCATCTAGCACCCTTAGACAAAGGGAGGAATCCAAAGCGAAGCAAGGAGAGGACGTGGCTACAAAAACCATATTTTATTTAAATTCATATTATTAATAGAGTTTTTTGTGACTCGGTTGAGTGAATTTAGAGATCTTATGAGGAAATATCGAATCTGAAATGATCCAATCTACTTTCCTCCATTCTTATAAACTAGTCTTCGTGTATTTGTAGAGGGAGCCAGACGCATGTAGATCCAGTGCTGCCAAGGCAACCTGGCTCATAGAAATGTATTGTAATCTGAATTCAGAAATAATATAAATCGTGTGGTTTGTGGTTATGAGTTTCTTTTATTATGTATACGCGTATGTTAGTTTTTAAAGTGAAACTGTGCGTTGACTGGTTCGACTGACATAATTTTAAGTCGAGTTTGTTATCATTATAATTACAGATGGACCTTGAAATGGTGCAGGGGTTTAATCCAGTCGATGGTCGATTCATAGCGTAAAGGAGCGTTGTTGAAATTTTGTGGAAAAATGTTAATTTTGCGGGCATTCAGCTTTTAAACTAAGTCTGAATTTTATGTGAATCGATTGCCATAATGGAAGTTTGTGTGCAGGGGCATTGATATTAGTTTGACGTGAAACAAATGGTGTTGTGCAGACCTCGTATTGATTGGTTGTGGAATATATGGTTTGAACCAATGCAGCGATCGCCGATTCCGATCATTCGGATCGGAGCTGTGACGATTGGATAGGATCGGAATGTAGAGATTGAATCGGATCGGAGCAGGGGCGATTGGAATCAAATCGGAGTTGTGTGGAGTGTGATCACCGATATTTATATAGGCGACTGTATTATTGTTATAAAATCCATATATGTGGATTAAAGCGGCCTTTATACAGTTCTCCGTAGAATTTTATTATGTGTGGTGTGGGTTTTTAAACCTCAACACATTTATTGTAATGATCGCAATGATTATGTAGTTCGATAAAGGGTTGGTTCCGTATTTATAAAGGTCCACGTTTAATAAATTAAAAGGTTTAAAAGCCTAGAACGCTTCCGACAACACTTGTGGGCCATAACCCACAGGCCCAGGTTCGAAATTTCTACATGAGTTTGGCATATCGCTGAACCCAAAGAAGAGTCTTTTTTCTATGGAGGAAGGTAAATTGTTGGGCCATATCATATCAAAATATGGAATTAGGATAGATCCTTCAAGAAATGAAGAAATTAAAACTTTGGACTATCCTAGGAGAGAAAGGAAATTCAGTCATTCAATGGAAAAATCAATTATTTTAGAAGGTTTGTTCCCAATCTTGTTGAACACTTAATGCAGATAACTGACATGATGAAGAAAGATAGTGAATTAAAGTGGTCTGAAGAAGTGAAAAAATCATTCAATCAAGTCAAGTTGCCTTTGTCTCATGCTCCTATCATCATTAGTCTGGATTATATACTTTATTTATCATTTTTTTATTTTCCTCGAAGCATACTCTTGTTGTTGTCCTCATGCAAAAGAAAAATCAGAACATAGAGAAGCCCATCGCCTTCTTCAGTAGAACCATAAGAGATGTAGCCTTGAAGTATAACATCATTGAGAAATGGGCCTTGGCATTATTCAAACCATTGAAGGAATTTCGGGTCTACATTTTACATTCTCATGTCATTGGATATGTTCCAAATGATGTTGTCAAAGATGTGCTTACACAGAATGACCTTGAAGGGCGGCGAGGTAAATGGATTGCTTCCATTTTAGAATATGACTTGAGATGAAGCCCACAAATTTGATCAAATGAAAGGGCCTGGTGAAGCTCATGTCGGATTCAAATCTTCATGCCTTGGACATCAATATCATTGCTACATTATCTGAATAACAAGATGTCGAAACATTACCTGAGGTAGCTGAAATTTTTTCTTCATCGCCTTGGTATTGTTGATATAGTACATGTTTTGCAACATTTGAATCCTCCTCTCGGCTTTCCAAGTATTAAGGCTACATAGTTAAAGTTAAAGTCTCTTAATTACTGCATTCTTAATGGTTTTTTATATTGGAAAGATCTGGGTGGAGTATTGCTTAATTGTTTGGTTAAAGGAGAAGTTGAAAAATTCATGATAGATTTTCATAAAGGTGACTGTGGAAGTCATATTTATTGGAAGACTACATCTAATAATATCTTTAGGGTGGGATTCTATTGGCCAAGCTTATTTTCTGATGTTTACAAAGTAGTCATGATTTTTCATGAATGTCAAATATTTCAGGGAAAGAGAAAGGTCTTGCCTTTACCTCTAAAACCAACTGAAGTGCAAGTGCCATTCCAGCAGTGGGGACTTGACTAAATTGGCGAGATTCATCCTCCATCATGAGCTCAGCACAAATGGATTCTCACTTCCACATATTATTTCACCAAATGGATTGAATCCATCCCCACGAAGCAAACTACTGACACTATTATCATTCATTTTCTTGAGAACAATATTATGTCTCGTTTTGGCTGTCCACACAAGATCATCACTGACAATGCAGTTGCCTTCAAGTATAAGAATATGATTTAATTTTAGGACAAGTATCACATGAGGCTTGGTCATTCAATAACATATTATCCTCAGGGCAACGAGCTTGCTGAATCGTCAAACAAATCTTTGGTGAACATAATAAAAAATATGTTGCAAGAAAACAAGAGGAATTGGCACAAGAAACTCACCAATGCTCTATTGGTGGATAGATTTAGTACCAAGATATCAATCAGCATGTCACCTTTATATCTCATCTATGGTGTCGACACAGTGTTCCCTTCTTCTCTAGTTGTAGCAGTGATGAAAATTTTTCAAGAGATTGACAGTGAGCCTAATGAAATTCAGCGAAGAATCAGCCAAATGATCCATCTACAACAGTCAAGAGAAGAATTTTTCAGTCATACTTCAAAGCTTCATGAGAAAATTATAAATATTTTTTATAGGAAGACCAAAGTGGACGATATCAAGCTTGGGGATGTTTTTCTTTTCTAGGATGCCCGGAATGAAGACAAGAGTAAGCATGGGAAGTTCGACAATCTATGGAAAGGACCTTACAAGATCACTGCATTCATAGGAAACAAAGAATTTCTACTAGAGGATCTTAAAGGGCAAGAAGTGTTGGGAGGACCAATCAGTGGTAGGTTCCTCAAATGTTATCTAACTTGATCATTAAAGAATAAGTTCATTGTCATTGTACATATCATTTTCAAATTGATGTCTCAGAAAATAAGGAATTTTTTGTAGAATTTTGAAGCCCAAGGAGAAGGCCATGAGACTTCTACTAAAAACTCACGTTTTCTTTCAAAAAATTACAAGGTTTCAGTCAGAGTCAAGTCAGTTGTTTTTAGTCAAAGTTTCCAGTTTGTCAAAATTTTCAAAGTCCAGTTTGACTCCATTGCCCAATGGTAAGGATACCTGATCTACGGTGTTCTTGACACCTCCTGAAGGAGTTTCCATCCCTAGATGGAGCCAATGTTAGCCTAGGTATGTTAGTGATCAATAACTCTTTCAGTTGTTTTCCATTAGGTCAAAAATTTTACTTTTTCGAACCAATTCTCATAAATAATTTTATTCACTGAAGAAAGGTTAAACCATGTATGTTGCTCCTTCATTTCATTTATCATCATCATTGTCAAGGTCATTGCCGTCATTAGTTTCAAGGTCACCATATCCATCATAATCATTTAAGAGGTCTAGGGTTATGTCATTTCATTTCATTTAGGTCAAGTCCAGGTTTAGCCCTGCCTTTGGAAAAATCATCAAATTTTCACTAAAACAAGGCAGAGGCCCTCCACTTCATCCATAAAACCCTAGTGAAGGAGCATGGATGTTTATGAAGTTCAAATAAATCCATATCTCTTGTTACATATGGCTCAAGTTTAAAAAAAGTTTAAAATATCTCATCTCTATCTCATTGTTTCATGAAATATAGTCTCATTGTCTCACTATTTCTTTTTAAGGATAAAAAAGTCATCATCCATTGTGAGAGCTCCAAGGGAGGTCATTTTAACCTACTGTCCTAGTCAAATGAAAAAGAGTGTCATTTCAAGCTTCAAAGGCATCTTATCTGTTTTAAAAAGTCTTTTCCAATGTGAAAGTTCAAAAGTCTTCAAAAGTAGTCTCACTGTCTCATGTAAAGGAGAAAATTTGTCTTAAGGTCTCATTTTAAAAATCATAAGAAGGTCATCTCAATTTTCAGGGAATTCAAAAGAGGTTAAATTTGTCCTCTCATCTTACTCAAAGATCCAAAGAGTCACCTTTCATGTCAAAGGGTTCAAAAAGTGTTTTTCTGTCTTCTTACCTAATTTGAAAAAGCCAGCATGTCATCCTCCAAGTTTCAAAAAAGGTTTTAAAAGGGTCATTTGAAAAGTATTGGAGTAAATTTTAATTCTTTTTCACCACATGTGAAGGGGTAACATGTTGTTGTCAATGTGAAAAAAAGTTAAAAGATTATGGTAAATGTCATGTGAAAGGATAAAGGCCATCTTACAAGCTTATAAAAGGCTTAAAACATAAAACATTTCTATTCATTGTTACCTTTTGATATGTGTGTGAGTACCTCTCTTCCTCAGTTTCCCTCTAAGGTGCTACAAACTCCAAATCCTAGCATTGAAATTTCATTTGTTACCCTTTAGGCTTCTTTTATCACTAACGAGACTCCTTTGTTATGTTTTTGGCATCGGAATTTATTGAATAAAACTCTTTTTTACGCTTTTGTAAAGGTTGAAAAATCCTTTGTTATGCTTCTATGGGTGAGGAAAAGTGCAGTGTTACATTTCTGTTGAGTGAGAAACACAGTGTTACGCTTATGGGAATGCAAAATAGCTTTGTTACGCTTTTTTCAATAGTAGGGAAGTAGTTTTTATGCTTCCGGATAGTGTAAAAATCCCCTGTTACTCTCTTGTGGGTAAGAGACGAGCGTTTTTATGCTTCTATGTTGGAGTAAAGTGTGGTTACATTTCTAAATATTGAAGAATGCATTGTTACGCTTCTGTGGTAGCCTCTAGTGTTAATTGAAGCCTGAAATCCTCCAGCCTTCGACCTAATTTTTTGGTGTGGCTTCCCCACAAGGTAAGAAAATACCTTAAGCTTTTTTTGGTTACAATTTGCATATATTTTTAGTCATTTCATGTCATTAAAAGCCTTCTCCATCTCTCCATTGTCCATATATATAAAAAAAATCTTTAGTCAAAAACCTAACGTATTCAACCCAATCCCTAAACCTATTCAAACCTAAATACTACCCTATTACATTCACACACCCCTATGCCCATCTATATTCCTACCACATCACCCTCATAACATGTCAAGAAAAATAAAATCCTAATCTAAGGCTATTTTACACAGTGAGAGGAGTGAAAATAGTGAAAACATACAAGACTGTGTTTTAGGGTTTTGAGGGACTTAGACTTACACATTTTCATCCATTCCACTTGCTTTTTGGAGCTAAAGTGTCAGCGTATCCTCTCAAATTATATCAAAATTTTTGTACAACTCCATAACCCTCAAAAATCAAATCACTTCTTCACTATTTTTTTCCCACATCCAAAATTGGTAAATGACTGTGCTTTGAGGATTTGAATGACTTCCACTCATCCATTTTCCTTCATTTAACCTTCATTATGGAGGAAATACACCGTCCTACTCACTGAATTTTTGTCAGAATTTTCACTCGAACCCTTCACCCATTTTTCACTTCACAAACTTGTCCTACAGTTGCACAAGTCATTCTCACAGTCAAAATTGGGAATTTCCTGTGTTTTGTACATTTTGACACCTTCCACTCATCCATTTTATCTCATTCCACCTTCAACTTGAAGCTGACACACAAAACTATCCACTCAATTTTTTCTAGAATTTTTCTCATCTTCAAGACCCTCCATTTCATCCACCAAAATCACACCTTCATACACTCTATTTTCCAAATTTCCATTCATCGTCCACTCATTTCATTAACATCCTAGGGTTTTAATCATTTCAGTGATAAACACCATGGAAAGTGAGAAGAAGAGCTTCAAAGGAGGGCACCATCTCAGAATTGAGCCATTCACCATACATGATATTAATTCTTTGCCATTGGCCATAATATGCTTTCAAAGAACTCAGTGCTTAACATTTTGTGAAAGGCTTATGGAAGAAGGGTATCATCTTCAGTTGTCCAACATTTTTGCATCCAACTACAATATGGGAAAGTTCACTCTTGCAAGTATGGAGATCAGCTTATCGTCTGACCTAATTTCTTCAGCTATAAGTATCCCTTCTGAGGGAGAGTAGTGGTTCAAGAGTATGGATCTTGACATTGAAAACTACAAGCAGTTTCTGAAGCCTCATGCTAGAAATGATCTAGAATTTATTTTTCCTTTTATAAACCTCAGAAACAAGTATTATCCTCTGATGATGTTTATAATGAAGTACATTACATGCGAAGTAAGATTCTCTAGGCTATATAGGTATCACATCAGGCTTTTGATGCATTTTACCAGAGTCAAAACACTTGATTTGACTCAGTATTTATACAGGAGCTTGATTAAGATGGTTGAGAATGTTTAGAGTAGAAGAGAAGATCATCATACTAGTATCTTTCATCATGGCCTTACCAAGCTCATTGTGTTTCATCACTTGTCCTCCATAAACATGACATGGGAAGACTTCTTGGAGAGGTTGTCAGTAGAGCTTTCTATATTACCTATTACATCATCACCACGACCAATGGATATTGGATCTTCTAGAATGCTTATTCAGCTTTCATATTTCCCTAGGGTTGTGGGATTTTCTCACACATATGAGAGAGGGAGGAGGAAAATTTTTGTGCCTAAGTCTACCAGGAGATTTCTTACACTTGGCACCCATGATGAGCAATGTCAGATAGAGGAGAAGCTTCTTTGCATCAGCATGATGAGTTAGTGCCAATGGATCCTAAGGTATCAGAACATGAAGAGGTCATATCAATGGAAGACATCATCAAAGAGAAGGATAAAGGGATTGAAGAGTTGAAAGAGGTCTTCTCCATTGCCAAATCCTGAATTACTTTCCTTAAGCGGGAAAATATTCAATTGCAAGTGAAGCAACTTCTCGAAAATAAATACAAATCATATATGGAGGAAAACATAGGTAAATACAAGAAGATTGTTTTTCTTGATCAAGTACAGGAGATGGAGGCTGAAGCACATTAGAATAGACCAAGAACAAGAGCCCTAGAAAGGGCATTGAAGCAAGAGAGACTGCAAATTCATCAATCTGAAGAATTGATATTTGATGAGCTTATTACCATGGAGATCAATGAGGATAGGGATATTTGGCTATCGAGAGTTAATGAGCATCTGGAGAAGTTATAAAGAAGGATAAAATGGATAACAAGCTGCAAAGGCACATGAAAAGTCATTATTGTACCAGGGATACCATTTCTCAAGTAAGGCTGAAACAAATAAAAAAGAGGCTTAAAGAGGTGCAAATGAAGCTCAAGGAGAAGGACAGCTTGGATTTATTGGCTAAAAATTCATTAGCTATATAGCCTATCTCTTTTAGGTGTCAAAGAACCAATTTTGAAGGCTTTGGAGAAATTTTGGTATTTTTCATGATTTTTGGCAAAATTCTAGAAATTTCTCATTGCAGAAGGGTAACGGACACTTATGGATTTTTTATTTGGATTTTTTATTTACATCATATATCAGTAACCCTCATGGCATGACAAGCTGCAATTTCGGACAAAAAGCTAAAAAATCATTTATTTTTCATGTTTTTGCCTGCATTTTGGACCATTTGTTACGCTTTTGAGTGACCCTGGGAGAATGGATTTTTGAAGGCCTTCACGTGGTCCATTTTGAAAATTCAAGATGTTTTGGAAACTAGACACATAGGGAGAGTTGATAATTTTTTCAAAAGTGAATTTTGACTTCTCAAAGTGCGTCAAAAGTGCCTCTAAAGTTCTGTTACGCTTCTGCAATTTGGTTTTAAATTCTTCAGTCAGAATTGTCACATATCAGCATTGGATTCCCTCAGTACACCTTTCAAGCTCAGAAATGGTCACAAATTCGAGGCTATGAGTTGTCATTAGAGTTATTATTTTGGTTTTTGTTTCCTATTATGATGTAATGTGTAATTAATGTAAGGGAAAAACACTCCTAATTTGTAGCTAAAATTCAGGGAATGGTTTCTAAACTCCCTAGAAACTAGGAAATGACTCATCTTTTGCATTTATGATCCATTTTGGATAGGATATCGACCTGGTAAGGTGTCATGGTCTATATTTTCTATAAGTAGACTCTATTTTTACATTGTTGGGGTTAGATAGTCTCATATTTTTCTATGGATCTCTTGTAACCAATTTGTGGAATGAAATTAGAGATAGACTTGCACAATCATGTATTAGATCTGAAAAAATTCCTAGTACTGCCCTTTGAAATGTTGTTGGTGCATTGCATAGTCCAAATGGAAATACTTGGTAAGCATAGGTACCCCAAGGATAGGTAAATTTGGTTTTTTCTTGATCTTCCAGTGCTACTTGGATTTGATTATAACCACTAAACCCATCTAAAAATGAGAAGTACTTTTTGCCAGCTAATGTATCTAACACCTGATCTATGAAAGGTAAGGGAAAATGATCTTTAAGAGTAGCTTTGTTTAATTCCCTGTAGTCAATACATACCCTCCATTTACCATTTTTATTTGGCACAATTACCAAAGGAGAAACCCACTGACTATCTGAAATGGGATAGATAAAGTTAACAGTTAACAATTTCTGCAATTCTTCCTTAACAATCTCCCTAAGATTTGGATTCATTCATCTTTGAGGTTGTCTGATTGGTTTACAATTTTCCTCTATATAGATGTGATGAGTGCAAGTCTTGGGGCTTATCCCTTTCATATCAGTGTACTCCCATGCATATGCAGAAGAATGTCTCTGTAATATCTTGACTAGCTCTTCTTGTTGAGATTTCTCTAGGTTCTTGTTTATGTTTAAAGTTTTTCCTGGAAATATCTCAATTGTAGAGCTGCCAAATTTATCCATGGAATAGAGAGACACCTTCCTTGATGAAAAAAACTCAATGTTGGATTCTTCTTGAAATTGTTCATGTTTATATTCCAAAAAGGATTCAAATTTTTCCAAGGTATTCAAAATCTGGCTATCTTCACTAATTTCTGAAATTGTGAAGAGAGGTTGTAAGTCTTCTTCATCCTCTATCCATTGAGTATCATCTAATTCTGTAATTTTTCTTGCCGGAGGATACAAGGTAAATTTCTTGGTTGAACTACCATCAGAGATGTACATATCACCGGATCTACAACTAATGAAGGCATCAGTTTTAGCCAACCAAGGTATTCCTAATATAATAGGGTGTCATACTAGATTATTCTCTTAGGAGTTGTGGATCATAAAATCCACACAAGGATACTCCCAAGAGGGTACTTCATCTAGAATATCTTCATACACCCACTCCCTGATCATGATTCACTGCTAAAATTGATAATGTGTAAAACAAGAGATTATAAAGTTTTAAATATCCACTATGGTTTTACTCAGATATTGAGTGTCAAGCCCAAATCAATGAGTGTATTTTTGATCTCAATTCCATTGGATGTGAATTCTTAACAACGGATTTCCGGTCCCAGATATTTGGAATAGCAATTTGCCCATCATGATATCCGCCATTTTTCCCTGCTGAATTTTCTTTATCTCTCTTATTATTTTTCTTGTTTTCTTTATGCTCAACTCCTTTATTGTCTTTGTTAAGATTGGAATTTCCTTGATGGCTTGCAATAATGGGATCTTAATACAAACATTTCTCATCTCATCTAGGAAATCATAATTAGGCACCATAATTTTCTTTTCTACACCCCTATCAATTTGTAATCTTTCTGGGAAGGGAGGTGTAGAATTGGATGTTGATGGACGCTCTAATATAGGAGTTGAAATTATTGGTTCTTTTTGTTTTGATTTTTCAGTGTTTGAGTCTTGGAAAGTTGTGTTCTCTCCAAGACTTTTATTTACCTGTAGAAAATCTTCCTCAGAATTGTCTTGCTCTTGTATGATTACAGAAGGTTTCCTCTTTTCAAGTATTCTTCCAAACCTAAGTTGAACATCACTGAGGTCTAAAGGAGTGATCAAATAAGTTGGAAACTGTTGGCCTTCTATGATGTATGTGTTTTGAGGATTTTTATTGTTGGGGTTTGGTATGGGTTGGGCAGGCAACTGATTTGTTTTCTGAGGAAATGGTAATGGAAGTGGTTGATTTTGATGTTGTGGATTTTGAGGATTTTGTTGAGGATTTTGTTGAAAACTTTGTTGAGGAGGGAAATGTGGATATGGTGGACATTGGTAATACTGAGAGTATCTTCCATAGGGATTTTGTGCTCCTTTTGCCCAAGTTTGTGATTTATTTTGAAATTCGGGCCAAGGTTTCTACCAAGGATTCCAATTTGGTGGGGGTTGATTATACATCTGATCATGAAATCCTTGTGTTTGAGGTCCTTGCCAAGGCCTCCTGCAAACAAAATTGAGAGATTCTGTGGAACTTGTAGGAGTATCTTCTTGAAAGACAAATTTAAGACCAGGAATTGAAGGAAAACTCTTGGTCTCGTGTTTTTTTGAACAAATTACACAAGTCTCCACAATTTTGGCATCTAAAGGGCACTCTCTCAAGGCATGTTTCTTTCTACATTTGGGACAAAAGATTGCTAAGGCATCAGATTCAGCTTTTTTCTTGTTTTGTAACTTAAGGGTGTCTATTTGTTCACTAAGTCTCCCCAAGATATCAGATTTGAATTCATCAAGCATATGTCATATTTCTACTCTACTTACTGTCCCAGAAGCAGACTTACTTGCCCTTGCAAGAGCAGGGTCTCTTGGTCCTTTTACAGTTTTAGATTTCCCTCTTGAAAGGTTGATACATAATTCAGCTATTTCAGGTAATGTGAGCTAAGATATATCCCCTTTTCCCATCATGTTAAGGATATCTAACCATTCATCCCTAATTGTCTTCAACAAGAGAGCTTTCAAAGTGTCTTGGTCTAGGTTTTCCATCTTTGCTCTTTTGATGTTGTAGTTAAATTTCTCCAACAAATCTTCCAGATTTTCATCTTATTTTTGTAGCATTTTAAACACTTCCTCCTTATGGTTGGTTGGCATACAGTAGTCGAAATACCTCTCTAGAAATTCTTGTTTCATGTCTTCCCATGTCCTAATAGAACTGTTGATCAAACTCATAAACCACTTCAATGCTGCTCCTTTCAATGTTGAAGGAAATAATTTAAGTTTTTGAGCATCTTGTAAGTAGTCATAGGTTCTACATAGGGCTTCAAATTCAAATAGGAAGGTTTCAGGATCTTCAGTTTTAATTCCATAAAACTTTGGAAGGACAAAGGGTGAAATGTTTTTCATAGTTGTATTGGTTTCTTCATCTACTATAGGAAACCCAAAAGAGCTTCCCATTTCTCTTCTACCTATTCCTCTGCCTCCTTCTCCTTATGCACCTCTACCTCCTTCTCATCTACCTCTACCCCCTCCAAATAGTGTGTGTTCTCCATTAAAAAATCCTCCTCCCCCTTCTTCTGCCATAGTTGATTCTTCTGTAGAAGTTGAAAAGTTTATGTCCCTAGCAGGGGTTCCTGAATCTTCTTCTAAGACAGGTTCAGTGGGTAAAATGGAAGGTCTTTCTAATGGAATATATGATCTTAAGTCCTCTGGAAGTCTAGGATCAGTAAAGGATGGAATGTGGGTTTTATTTGGAGGTGTGCTGGCTCTTGGTCTTGGTGAAACAAGTGGTGTTCTAGGAATCAAGCTTCTGCTTCTTATGAATCTACCCCTTGAGTCTCTTTCTCTACGCATATCATTGTTTTTGGGTGGTAAGGAACAAGGCTACCTAGTTACACTTCCCCGGAAACGGCGCCAAAATGTAGTGCTCAACTTAGTGTTCCTAAATTGAGGTCATAAATTGTCAACCAGGGCTAGTAAACTGTTGAAGTGAGGTGCACTATATGTGCCTAGGTATCTGTTTCTCACTACATTGTATTTAGTGTTTTTTTTTTTTCTGATGTTTTTGGTTTTATGGTTTTATGTTAAAAAGGAAAAGAACTAAGTGTTGGTAAAGAGAAGTGGATGGTTACACTAAAATAGAGCAAAACCTATTCTAAACTGTGTATGACACTAAAGAACAGAAAATGCAAAGCTTGATAATGACTCCTAGTAAGGAAATAAATCACAACATGAACTCAATAACTCATAGCATGAACTCATCCAATTCATTCATTAGGAATATGTTGGAATATTTTGGGAAAAGGACAAGTTTAGTACAAATGAGGTTCTCCTAAGTACACAATCATCTTACAATATTACAAAGAATCTCATCCATGGCTAGAAGTTTATTGGAACACAATTGAAAAGATTATTTGTAACACAATAATATTTTTACTCTGAATTGACTTGTAATGCTAAGATTAGTCCATTCTGCAGCTCAACTTGTCACTAGTAAGCCTCATCTGAAATTTAGAGATTTTCTATAATAGTTTTGGGAAAAAGGCCTATTTGTGAAATTGCAAAATATTGCAGAACAATCAAGGCCTTAAACTGATATTACTAATTCATTCCTGTCCATATGATGATGCATTAATAGAAAGTCAGAACAAGATTAGTTTGTAAACAATGAAGGCCGTGAAGTTTAATTTTGACAATCAACACAACTTAAAGAACAATGGATGACACTGAACTGGAATGCAATTGATCAAACTTGAAACATAGTGACCACAACTAAACTAAACCTAACTTGAAATACAGTGAACTAGAACTGAACTAGAATGCCACTAATCTAACTTGAAATGCAGTGAATTAAAACTGAACTAGAGTGCCATTATCAAACTTGAAATATAGTGACAGAATTAAACTAGAATGACATCTACCTCCGGAGTGCTACAACTAGACTAAAGATGCAACTAATCACTGAAATGTTTCAGCTCTGTCTCATTCGGAATTAGTGGTATTTTGGAATGGTTTGTAGAACAATACTGGTTGCAACATGTTATGTAAATGAGCATGAAAGCATAAAATTCAACAAACTACAACAAAGCTCTAAAACACCACAGTTATGTCTCATCCGAAGTTAGTGATATTTTGGAAGAGTTTATAAGATCATGACTAGCTGTAACAACTGATGTAATTGAGCATAAAAACAAATGCAACTAACTCCTAAAATACTACATTTATACCTCATCCAATATTAGTGATATTTTGGAATAATTTGTGAAAACAAGACTAAACTGTAGTATCCAATGCAAGTGAACATAAAATGCAAAGTTCAGAAAATTGATTAAACTAAGAATGAAACGAGGCTAATTTACTTATCTAAACCATATGAACAAAGCTTCTCAGGTAGCAGGGGCCCTCTACCACCGGATTAGCACGCAAATCTACTCAATATTGACTCATCTCTTGCAATAAAGTGATGCTTCTTTCATTAAAAGAGAAATTCTTCAAAACAGAGTATTTACGGTCTTCTGAGATCTAGCAATAAAACATAAATCTAGCTAGTTGTTTCTCGGTTTCCTGAGCCATACTTATAAAAAAATTACATAACTGTCTTTGAGATAAAATAGGAATAATTGTCTTTCCCAATTAAAATCAAAATAGGACTCTGGTGGTGGCCTCGTACTATGATTAAGGACATCTGTACAGTCCTTGTCCTATTAGAAGTCTGTCTCCTAGTTCTGGTTTCCCACGTGCATAACCACCTGTAGACTCGAGCTCAGACTTCATGGAGAGAAAGAAATGATGGGGGAGTGATGTGGAATACGAACATATGTGTTTTTCCTTGCAGTGACACTTGGAACCTACGTAAACATGAAGATAGCTACAGAACAAACGACTGGCTACAAAATGCCTGCGTTCTGTAGCTGAGTCCAGTCAAAAATTACTACAACAACAAAATCATGAAAACATAGCAAGTTAGTCATTATACACATTCTTGAAGTAATCCTAATCAGTCCTATTGATCATTTAAGCCTGTAATTGATGAGGGACAAAGGAAATAAAGTGAAATGTGGTGGAAAAGAAGGACATCTTTGGGGCTCAACATACCCCCACTGCAAGGCTTTTGCATGTCCTCATGCAACTATTCCATGTACTCTGAGACCTCTGCTAGGACATCCAACCCTCTTTTTCTGCTTTGCCTGACAGTCAATGGCCTTCTGGGCTTGCTTATGACTAACTTGAATCTCAAATTTGTAAGTGGCCTGCTTAACTTTTTGTTTCTCTTCTTTAATTTTTCACTGGCCTTGTACAACTTTTTCATTTGTAGAGACAGGGTTGAATTCATATCACCTTTCAGCTTAATCTTCTCCCTTAAGATTTCATTCTCATTCTTGATATGCCTATTGAGTACTTCTAACTCATACTTATCTCTTCTTAGCATATCAATTTCAGATTTTGGTGGGCTAGGAGTTCTGTCTCTACTTTCTGAAGCTCTCTTCTCTAGTGTCTCAACATAATTGTAAATTTCTTGTTGCGCTGGGTCTATTTCAGGAGCTCCTTCATCAAAATCCTCCTCATACTGATACTCAGGTGATCTAGCAGTAGGTGTTTCTTCATCCTCAATGTTTATAATTCCAGTTTGTCTAACCTCTGTTTTCTTTAGTATACCTCTAATTTTGTGGCTCCGTCTTGGTTGAGATGGCCCTTCTCCTCTGTCTTTGGCATATTTTCTTATTATTCTCTCCTTCTTAAGCTGCTTCTTTATTTGAGCCAATTTCTCAGAAATCATCTCTTCACTGTCCTCTTCAAATTGATTTACCAGTTTCAACTTCAACAGCTTTGGAAATTTCCCTTCTCCTGCTTCTTCTTGTAGGTTTGCTTTCAGGTGGAGATTCTTTGGGTTCCTCAAAATGGTTCTTCACTAGAAATTATTCCCAATTATCTCCAATTTTCCTCAAATGATGTTCAATTAAGATTTTGACTAAACCATGGTGATACAAAGTTGTTTCTAGAAATTGAACCCTTTTTTGAACATTTGAGGCCATTCTTTTCGGACTATGAAGCATGAAAAAGGGAAAATTAATTTCTTCATCTAAGAAATGCATCATTAACCGAATATGATAGACAAAGAGGGTACCAAATCTTCCTTCACAAGTGATAAATTTTTACAAAATGAGTAACAAATTCCTCCATTTTTTCTTCAGTGCCGAGCTAGGGATACCTTTCTTAAAAATGGAAACATCCATACCTGTTGTTTTGAGTATTTGCTTCCATGCCTCGTTATGAAATTCCCTATTTTTGAACCACTTTTCTCCTTGTCTGGATAATTATGTTGCTTCTGCAATGAAAGCCTCTGTAACAGTGAATTTAATATATCCTATCTCGACCTCTGCTCCATTGAAAGACCTTGCAAATGTTTTAGTCACCTCTTTGTGAAAACCACTAAATTTCTCAAAAAATTGCAACCAACCAGCCTGCTGTATCATTTCTCTGATTTTTGGATAACCTTCCAAGTACTTGGCTCCAACTGGTTCGGTCCTCACTATGAGACCCATAGCTTCTCTTTTCGACCTTCAAATTACTGCTCCTCTGCTCACAGTGAAAATGGTTGTTAAAGAGATGTTTTTGCCCCAAAGATGTTTCCTCTGTTTTACAGACCGAAATGGCTAAGTATTGGCTGCGGAAAGGAATGATATGGAGTGGTTATGAAACGAGTGTAATGTGGTGAGGATAATTCACACGGATTAATGATTTGAAAGCTATCACAGAAGAAAAGACCGTGGAGATATTTCGTTAAGCAATTCAAAATCATCATTAAATACTTTGGCCTAGTGACATGACTGATTAAATCACTTCATTACTTTAACCGTTAAGTTTTAAATGATGATCGAATATGGCAAGATGGAAGGGTTTTTGTCCAAAGTTTTTATTATGGATTTAATATGCATGATCAACACGACTAACCAAAATTACTTTTTGAATCATACATGACTTAACTATACTAAAATTTTCATGATCTGTCACTATAATAATTTCATAACTTTTACCTTTTCCTTCCCTTTGATTCTTTTGTGGTTTTTATATGCCTTGTCCTCCTTTGAAAATCTTTGATCTTCAGTCCTCATAACTTCTTTAATTTTTCTTGTTGTCTTGGATATGAAGGATCAATTTGTTGCTAAATTAGGTGATTACTGGATAGTGCCTTCAGGATCTCTGGCTGCAGAATGTATGACTGGCTGTAGAATGTCTGATTGATTACAGAATGTACCTATAGAAGCCTTGAAATGGAATGGTTTGAAGCATGAATGGAATGTTGGAATGTTGTATGAAATGAGTTAAAAATGGTTGGTAAAATATGGTGCAATGGAGTATGGATGAAGTGAATAATGGAATGAAATGAATCACAATTATGAAGTGGAGTGAAAAAGTGGCCTGCAACTTCTGATGTGTATTATTCAATTGCAGAAAAAGATCAAATTTAAAAAATTGAGATGGAAATGAGGTGGACCATGGAGTGAAATGAATGAAGTATGGATGAATGGAATGAATGACATATGAATGAATGGAGTGAATAGAATATGAATGGAATGAGACATGATGGAGTGAAACTTATGACTTTGTAATGAATATTTGCAGAAACAAATTTGAAAAGCTAGAGTGTCAGAAGAATTCTGATTTTCACTCTGTATTTTCTGTATAAACATGCTAATCAGTGATTAGTTTTCATGTTTATACTTCTTTTTTTTTTTAGATGTCTGACTTCAGAAAATTCAATTAAGTTGATGAAGAAGAAAGATTCTTCTTCATTAACTTCACATCACTGTTTTCCTGGAATCTTTTGACAAATTCTTCTCTTGAGAGTGGCTTATGATACAGCTTCAATCTATGACCATTCACAAGAAAAGTGACCTTCTCTTCATCTATTGTCCTGATTTTTATTGCTCCATTCTAAAAAATTCTTATAATTTCATATGGCCCAAGCCAATGTGTTTGGAGTTTACCTTGAAAATCCTTGAACTTGAATCAAACAAGAGAGCCCAGTCACCTTCTTTGAACTTCTTTTCCTTGATTTACTTGTCATGCCATCTAGTCCTTTGATGTTGGACTATACTTGTTTTCTGAACTGCATCTTGTCTGATTTCATCTAATTCATTAATTTTCTCCAATCTGTGCTTTTGTGCCTCTGTTAGATCAAGTCCTAGCTGAACTGCCATTTTGAAAGTTTGAATCTGGAAGTCTATGGGAAACAAAACTTGCTTTCCATAAACAAGTTCATAAGGAGTATGGCTTGTTGTGCTTCTCCATGTAGTTCTATAGGCCCACAAGGCTTCAGGAAGCCTATCTACCCAATCTCTTCTATGTAAATGGATAGTCTTTGTTAGGATCCCTTCAATGACCTTATTAGTAGATTCCACTTGACAATTTGCTTGTGGATGATAGGGAGTAGATTTTATGTGTCTGATTTTGTACCTCTCCATCATTTTCTCCACTAGCCTTGATGTGAATTGAACTCCTTGATCTGTAACAATTTCCCTTGGGACACCAAAACGAGTAAAAATATCCTCAAAAATAAAATTAACTACAGATGCTTCAGTCGCAGAAAGTAATGGCTTGGCCTCTACCCATTTGGTAACATAATCAGTGAAAACTAATATATATTTCTTTTGTCTTTATGGAGGACTAATAGGTCCTACAAAATCCAAAGCCCATTTTTCAAAAGGTTCAATATGTACCTGAGGCTGCAATGGCATCTCACCTGAAGGAGAAGGTTTCCCTACCCTTTGGCAACTGTCACACCTTTTGACATATTCTTTAGCATATTTAAAAAGGGATGGCCAATAGTATCCTAAATGAAGGACCTTATAAGCTGTCTTTTTATCAGCAAAGTGTCCGCCACAAGGTTCATCATGACATGCCTTGAGGATCTCAGGCATCTCATCTTCCTGAACACATCTCCTAATGAAAAAATCTGGACCTATTTTGTATAACTCATTAGCAACCCATGAATATTTTGCACTGTCATAAATGATATTTCTTTTGTCTCTTGCATTCATTATTGAAGGAAATTTCCCTGAAACTAAATAATTAGCAATGTCAGCAAACCAAGGAGTTTGAGTAGAAATTGCAAAAATATATTCATCAGGGAATTGATCTTCAACTAGGGTATTGTCTTGGATGTTTTGGAGTCTAGATAGGAAATCAGCTACTGTGTTTTGTTTTCCAGGCCTATCTAGAATGGTAATGTTGAATTCTTGTAAAATCAATAACCATCTTATGACTCTGCCATTAGTAATTGATTTGTTCATTAAATATCTAATTCCAGAGTGATCTGTGTGAACAAAAGTTTCATAGCCTGTTATATATTGTCTGAATTTGTTTATGGCATGAGCAACAGCAAAAAACTCTTTTTCAGTTACAGTATAGTTTAACTCTGAAGGAGTAAAATTTTTACTGGTATAGTAGATGGCATAATGAATCAGGTCTTTTTGTCCCAATACTTCTCCTAGAGCTGTATCTGAGGCATCTGTTGAAATATGAAAAGGTAACTTCCAGTTAGGTCCCCTTAAAATAGGTGCTTCAGAGATTTTTGTTTTCAGGGTCTCAAAGGCTAACTGGCAATCATGATTCCACTTGAATTCACAGTCTTTGGTAAGTAATTTGAAAAGTGGAGATGCTATCTTAGTGAAGTTTTCTATAAACCTTCGATAATATCCTGTAAATCCTAGAAAACTCCTAACATATTTTTGACAACTTGGAATAGATAAGTTAGAGATGACTTCAACTTTTGACTCATCAACTCTAATCCCACCCCCTGAAATGTGATGTCCCAAAACAATTCCTTCAGTAAACATCATAAAACACTTCTCATGACTTAGTGAAATATTTGCTTCTTTACATCTCTTTAAGACTTTTTTCAAGTTTTCTAAGGCTTCTTCAAATGTGTTCCATAAACTGTGAAATCATCCATATATACCTCTACACAATCATGTATTAGATCTGAAAAAATTCCTAGTACTGCCCTTTGAAATGTTGCTGGTGCATTGCATAGTCCAAATGGAATTACTCGGTAAGCATAAGTACCCCAAGGACAGGTAAATGTGGTTTTGTCTTGATCTTCTAGTGCTACTTGGATTTGATTATAACCACTAAACCCATCTAAAAATGAGAAGTACTTTTTGCCAGCTAATGTATCTAACACCTGATCTATGAAAGGTAAGGGAAAATGATCTTTAAGAGTAGCTTTGTTTAATTCCCAATAGTCAATACATACCCTCCATTTACCATTTTTCTTTGGCACAATTACCAAAGGAGAAACCCACTGACTATCTGAAATAGGATAGATAAAGTTGACATTGAATAATTTCTGCAATTCTTCTTTAACAATCTCCCTAATATTTGGATTCATCCGTCTCTGAGGTTGTCTGATTGGTTTACAATTTTTCTCTATCTAGATGTGATGAATGCAAGTCTTGGGGCTTATCCCTTTCATATCAGTGTACTCCCATGCATATGCAGAAGAATGTCTTTGTAATATTTTGACTAGCTCTTCTTGTTGAGATTTCTCTAAGTTCTTGTTTATGTTTAAAGTTTTGCCTGGAAATATCTCAATTGTAGAGCTGCCAAATTTATCCATGGAATAGAGAGACATCTACCTTGATGACAAAAACTCAATGTTGGATTCTTCTTGAAATTGTTCATGCTTATATTCCGAAGAGGATTCAAAGTTTTCCAAGGTATTCAGAATCTGGCTATATTCACTAATTTCTGAAATTGTGAAGAGAGGTTGTAAGTCTTCTTCATCCTCTATCCATTGAGTATCATCTAATTCTGTAATTTTTCTTGCTGGAGGATACAAGGTAAATTTCTTGGTTGAACTACCATTAGAGATGTACATATCACCAGATCTACAGCTAATGAAAGCATTAGCTGTAGCTAACCAAGGTCTTCCTAATATAATAGGGTGTCCTCCTAGATTATTCTTAGGAGTTAGGATCATAAAATCCACAGGATACTCCCAAGAGTCTAGGGACACTAGAATATCTTCTATTACCCCATTAGGTTTGATCACAAATCTGTCTACTAATTGTAATAATGTGGGTGTAAAAAGAAGATTAGGAAGTTTCAGTTTATCCATGATTTTTCTACTCGTGATATTGATTGCTGCTCCTAAATCAATGAGTGTATTTTGGATCTCAATTCCATTGATGTGAATTTTAACAACTAGATTTCCTGGGTCTAGATACTTTGGAATAGCAATCTTACCCATCATGATATCTGCTATTTTTCCTTCCATTTGAATTTTCTTTGTCTCTCTTATTCTTTTTCTTGTTTTCTTCATGCTCAACTCCTTTATTGTCTTTGCTAAGATTAGAATTTCCTTGATGGCTTGCAATAATGGGATCTTAATACAAACATTTCTCAGCTCATCTAGGAAATCATAATTAGGTACCATAATTTATTTTTCTACACCCCTATCAATTTGTAATCTTTCTGGGAAGGGAGGTGTAGAAGTGGATGTTGATGGATGCTCTAATACAGGAGTTGAAATTATTGGTTCTTTTTGTTTTGATTTTTCAGTGTTTGAGTCTTGGAAAGTTGTGTTCTCTCCAAGAATTTTATTTACCTGTAGAGAATCTTCCTCAGAATTTTCTTGCTCTTGTATGATTACAGAAGGTTTCCTCTTTTCAAGTATTCTTCCAGACCTAAGTTGAACATCACTAAGGTCTAAAGGAGTGATCAAATAAGTTGGAAACTATTGGCCTTCTATCATGTATGTGTTCTGAGGATTTTTATTGTTGGGGTTTGGTATGGGTTGGAGGACAACTGATTTGTTTTCTGAGGAAATGGTAATGGAAGTGGTTGATTTTGATGTTGTGGATTTTGAGGATTTTGTTGAGGATTTTGTTGAAAACTTTGTTGAGGAGGGAAATGTGGATATGGTGGACATTGGTAATACTGAGAATATCTTCCATAGGTATTTTGTGCTCCTTGCGCCCAATTTTGTGATTGATTTTGAAATTGGGGCCAAGGTTGCTCCCAAGGATTCCAATTTGGTGGGGGTTGATTATACATCTGATCATGAAATCCTTGTGTTTGAGGTCCTTGCCAAGGCCTCCTGGAAACAAAATTGAGAGATTCTGTGGAACTTGTAGGAGTATCTTCTTGAAAGACAACTTTAAGACCAGGAAGTGAAGGACAACTCTTGGTCTCGTTTTTTTCTGAACAAATTACACAAGTCTCCACAATTTTGGCATCCAAATTGCACTCTCTCAAGGCATGTTTCTTTCTACATTTGGGACAAAAGATTGCTAAGGCATTAGATTCAGCTTTTTGCTTGTTTTTTAACTTAAGGGTGTCTATTTTTTCACTAAGACTCCCCAAGATATCAGATTTGAATTCATCAAGCATATGTCCTATTTCTTCTCTACTTATTGTCCCAGAAGCAGAATTACTTGACCTTGAAAGAGCAGGGTCTCTTGGTCCTTTTACAGTTTTAGATTTCCCTCTTGAAAGGTTGATATATAATTCAGCTATTTCAAGTAATGTGAGCTGAGATATATCCCCTTTTCCCATCATGTTAAGGATATCTAACCATTCATCCCTAATTTTCTTCAACAAGAGAGCTTTCAAAGTGTCTTGGTCTAGGTTTTCCATCTTTGCTCTTTTGATGTTGTAGTTAAATCTCTCCAAAAAATCTTCCAGATTTTCATCTTCTTTTTGTAGCATTTTAAACACTTTCTCCTGATGGTTGGCTGGCATACAGTAGTCCAAATACCTCTCTAGAAATTCTTGTTTCATGTCTTCCCATGTCCTAATAGAACTGTTGATCAAACTTATAAACCACTTCAATGCTGCTCCTTTCAATGTTGAAGGAAATAATTTAAGTTTTTGAGCATATTGTAAGTAGTCATATGTTCTACATAGGACTTCAAACTCAAATAGGAAGGTTTCAGGATCTTCAGTTTTAAGTCCATAAAAGTTTGGAAGGACAGAGGGTGAAATGTTTTTCATAGTTGTACTGGTTTCTTCATCTACTATAGGAAACCCAAAAGAGCTTCCCATTTCTCTTCTACCTCTTCCTCTGCCTCCTTCTCCTTCTTCACCTCTACCTCCTTCTCCTCTACCTCTACCTCTACCCCCTCCAAATAGTGTGTGTTCTCCATTAAAAAATCCTCCTCCCCTTTCTTCTGCCATAGTTTATTCTTCTGTAGAAGTTGAAAATTTTATGTCCCTAGCAGTGGTTCCTGAATCTTCTTCTAAGACAGGTTCAGTGGGTAAAGTGGAAGGTCTTTCTAATGGAATATCTGATCTTAAGTCCTCTGGAAGTCTAGGATCAGTAAAGGATGGAATGTGGGTTTGAGTTGGAGGTGTGTTGGCTCTTGGTCTTGGTGAAACAAGTGGTGTTTTAGGAATCAAGCTTCTGCTTCTTATGAATCTATCCCTTGAGTCTCTTTCTCTACGCATATCATTGTTTTTGGGTGGTAAGGAACAAGGCTACCTAGTTACACTTCCCTAAAAACGGCACCAAAATGTAGTGATCAACTTAGTGTTCCTAAATTGAGGTCATAAATTGTCAACCAGGGCTAGTAAACTGCTGAAGTGAGGTGCACTATATGTGCCTAGGTATCTGTTTCTCACTACGTTGTATTTAGTGTTTTTTTTCTGATGTTTTTGGTTTTATGGTTTTATGTTAAAAAGGAAAAGAACTAAGTGTTGGTAAAGAGAAGTGGATGGTTACACTAAAACAGAGCAAAACCTATTCTAAACTGTGTATGACACTAAAGAACAGAAAATGCAAAGCTTGATAATGACTCCTAGTAAGGAAATAAATCACAACATGAACTCAATAACTCATAGCATGTACTCATCCAATTCATTCATTAGGAATATGTTGGAATAGTTTGGGAAAAGGACAAGTTTAGTACAAATGAGGTTCTCCTAAGTACACAATCATCTTACAATATTACAAAGAATCTCATCCATGGCTAGAAGTTTATTAGAACACAATTGAAAATATTATTTGTAACACAATAAGATTTTTACTCTGAATTGACTTGTAATGCTAAGATTAGTCCATTCTGCAGCTCAACTTGTCACTAGTAAGCCTCATCTGAAAGTTAGAGATTTTCTATAATAGTTTTGGGAAAAAGGCTTATTTATGAAATTTCAAAATATTGCAGAACAATCAAGGCCTTAAACTGATATTACTAATTCATTCATGTCCATATGATGATGCATTAATAGAAAGTCAGAACAAGATTAGTTTGTAAACAATGAAGGCCGTGAAGTTTTATTTTTACAGTCAACACAACTTAAAGAACAATGGATGACACTGAACTGGAATGAAATTGATCAAACTTGAAACATAGTGACCACAACTAAACTAAACCTAACTTGAAATACAGTGAACTAGAACTGAACTAGAATGCCACTAATCTAACTTGAAATGCAGTGAATTAAAACTGAACTAGAGTGCCATTATCAAACTTGAAATATAGTGACAGAATTAAACTAGAATGACATCTACCTCTGGAGTGCTACAACTATACTAAAGATGCAACTAATCACTGAAATGTTTCAGCTCTATCTCATTCGGAATTAGTGGTATTTTGGAATAGTTTGTAGAACAGGACTAGCTGCAACATGTTATGTAAATGAGCATGAAAGCATAGAATTCAACAAACCACAACAAAGCACTAAAACACCACAGCTATGTCTCATCCGAAGTTAGTGATATTTTGGAAGAGTTTATAAGATCATGACTAGCTGTAACAACTGATGTAATTGAGCATAAAAACAAAATGCAACTAACTCCTAAAATACTATAGTTATACCTCATCCAATATTAGTGATATTTTGGAATAATTTGTGAAAAAAAGACTAAATTGTAGTATCCAATGCAAGTGAACATAAAACGCAAAGTTCAGAAAATTGATTAAACTAAGAATGAAACGATGCTAATGTACTTATCTAAACCATATGAACAAAGCTTCTCAGGTAGCAGGGGCCCTCTACCACCGGATTAGCACGCAAATCTACTCAAGATTGACTCATCTCTTGCAATAAAGTGATGCTTCTTTCATTAAAAGAGAAATTCTTCAAAACAGAGTATTTACGGTCTTCTGAGATCTAGCAATAAAACATAAATCTAGCTAGTTGTTTCTTGGTTTCCTGAGCCATACTTATAACAAAATTACATAACTGTCTTTGAGATAAAACAAGAATAATTGTCTTTCCCAATTAAAATCAAACTAGGACTCTGGTGGTGGCCTCGTACTATGATTAAGGACATCTGTATAGTCCTTGTCCTATTAGAAGTCTGTCTCCTAGTTCTGGTTTCCCACGTGCATAACCACCTGTAGACTCGAGCTCAGACTTCATGGAGAGAAAGAAATGATAGGGGAGTGATGTGGAATATGACCATATGTGTTTTTCCTTGCAGTGACACCTGGAACCTACATAAACATGAAGATAGCTGTAGAACAGACGACTGGCTACAGAATGCCTGCGTTCTGTAGCCGAGTCCAGTAAAAAATTACTACAACAACAAAATCATGAAAACATAGCAAGTTAGTCATTATACACATTCTTGAAGTAATCCTAATCAGTCCTATTGATCATTTAAGCCTGTAATTGATGAGGGACAAAGGAAATAAAGTGAAATGTGGTGGAAAAGAAGGACATCTTTGGGGCTCAACAATTGGCAGATATGTCTACCAATATATGTGAGGAATACAATTTGGAAAAACATGAATGTGAGAGTGATCCATTGGAGAATACCTTTCATATTCATGATCCATCTTGAAGCAGTGGAGTCACTGAGAAATTCTTTAGGCTATTAAGTCTTTGGATAGTGGAGTCACCATGAAAATTCTAGACTCTAGATTGTTTGACAATGGAGTCATCGGGTGAATGATGTACAACTTGTTATGTCTGACTACTATTCACCATTAGGAATCATATCTATATCTATGCCATTCTCCTAGGTAAGATTTCACCTTCGCTCCCCGACAATGGTTCCAAAATCTTATCACTTACAAGTTTTCCCTTGGTTGCAAAGGGAAAAACCCTAAGGTAACTCTTTCAAACCAACTTTAGGGACAAAGCTAGCCCCTTCAACCCAAATAAGGCCCTCTCCTTTACAATTCAACTACCTAGTGTCACCTCAATTGCTGGTTTTATCTCTAGTACAGTGGCTAGATCATGAGTTCAATAGTGTTTTAGAAATGATGATAAGGAAGAGAAAGTGTATTCTTCGGCATGGAGTCATACAAATTGAAAATTAATCGGTGGTCACTAGGATGTTAGATGAAGTGAAAAAGGCTAAGAGCGGGATAGTTAACATATCCTTAAACAACCTTACTATTGAGAGTGGTAGGAGAAAATAACAAAAAAAAATTAACAGAGTATCTGAAAATACTTATATTTAGTTTAGATAAGAAAATTGATACTTGAATGGTAATGGTAGAGCATGGAAATGAAGCATGAATTCCACGTTTAATAACTTTATTCAAGCATAATGAAGACAAACATTTAATGAAAATGATAGATATAAGCACATTCACCAAGAAACAGACTAGGGCATATGAACACATGAATTCACTTCTTGAAACAATATATTCCTCTGATCACTAGTCACCTATTATTAACCAACATAAATTGAGCACATACAAAAATTATAATTCTTTCTCAAAATCGTGAACCTTGTACATTATAGAAATGATAGTGTTTATCGACTACTTACAAACTGTTCAAGATACAAAAATAATGGATCTCAAACCTCTTCATATATCTATATCTTGTTTCTTTAAATCATCGAGGATGAGATAATATCTAATCCCCAAGTATAATTTGATAAGGTGGCCTTCAGTTGATAACTTGGCATTTTTATAGGAAAAAAAAATTCGAAAAATATGGAAAATAGGCCTCAAATATACATTCGAATATATCAAAGCATGATAGATATGAGAAACATGAGGGAGGTTTTTCTTAATTGGTTTTTTCCCTCCAAAAACCTCTTTTTGTTTTCCAAAATTCATCTCCAGATGTTCATAAATGTCGCTTGAATACAATGGCTAAAATAAGAAAAAACAGAGTGTCATGTTGACAGTTAATTTGTCAGTGCCACCTTTTCATGGTATCTCGTCCTTTATTGACATGTGAATTTCCATCACTTTAAACTATGTATATATATATATATTTTAATTCATGATGACAATCCAACTTCAGCGCCTATATTTGATATTTTTCCTCTGCCACACTAACCATCCAACTATTAGTCCAACACTGAGAGGGGGGGGGGGTGAATCAGTATTCCTTTCAATTAGAGTATTATTTAATCTTCAATTATTATCAGTGTTTGTACAATGATAGCAGCAAACAATAGGAACACAAATGCACATATTTTTTAAGGTGGAAACCCACTCTGGGACAAAAACCACCTAATGCTTTTCTAATAATTCTTTAATATTCAACTCCAATTAAAAATAAAGCTCCAACTTCCTAGAATCTAGAAAAGCATTCTTTTCCAGCTCCCACCGGATGGACGCTCCAACTCCTGAGATTCTTCAGTAGTCAACTGAACAGATGCCCCAACACCCGATGAGCTACAACTCACCCTAGCACCACCCTACCACCCTATAGAAGAATAAAAGAATAATGGACTCCCGTACCAGGGAAAATGGTCCACTTTACAATGATATAGAATGATGTAGAAGAAGAAGATTTACTAGACCATAACTCCAACTTTGACACAACCACCTAATGATGATCCTAGACCTCCCAACACTGCCTCTTCAACCCTTGGCAGATAGACACTAGTACAATTTGTACAATAATGTATTTACAATGACTAAGTACAATGATACCTTTACAATGATTGAATGCAGTGCTGCCCACTTGAAGACTTCATATGATGAACTTCTTGCTGCTATTATACACCTTGGTTGTTTCTCTTGTCATGCTACCCTCTGTTGCACCTTGCTTTGCTTTGCTGCCATAGAAAGTCTGGTCCTTTGCAACCCTTGACAACACATGATCTAGTTTTTTCTTGCCTTCTAGGAGCTCGATATTGAATCTGGTGTATCTCTTTTATTTCTAATCCTCTATCTGATTTTTGGTCCTATAGTATTCCTCTGAGTCATCTTTCCAATTCCACAGGTCTGACCCAATTTGGATTCTTCAAGAGAGAGTTATACCCAATCTCTCACAATGCCCTAATTATGGACTGTTTCAGCAGAGCGCACTTGTACGGCATGCCATGTGTCCATGTTTCTTCATTTGGATCTAAAATTGATAGAGCACAAATTAAATACTGTGCACTATCTTCCAATTTTTACAAAATTCTAATCTGATACTCAGAGAGAGAGTTATGACGAATTTACCAAGGTCACTTATTTGAGATGAATTTCAGGAGCCTGCAAAAACCCTGACTTCCACAAATCATATCTCCAAAAATATTACGTATCTTGATCTGAAATTTTTATAGTAGATTCCTCGGGATTTTGGCTTTGCCTCATAAAAATTTTAGCTTTGGAACCTTCGTAGAAAGAAATTTAGAGCGAAAATTCCACGATGACCTGTTTCAGATGGCGAAATCCCTTGCATAAGGAGGAAATGAGGATCACAATTTATATAAATGTTTAGGTTGAGAGGGGCTTCAACAAGTGAACGTGGGAGGGATTTTAGGAGCTTAAAAGAAATATTAATTATGACTTTTAAATGACCCATGCCCCAACCCCATGGGGTTTTAGCCCACTAACTGGGGGTACAAACTTCAAACATGAATATCTCTCAAACCGTGAAGAATCACATGGCGTGCCATATATCAACGGAAATATCTCGACAAGTAGAAACCATAAAAAGCATTATTGACCCAGAATATATTAATTTGGTAGGTCAAAATTCCCATGCAATATTGGGTTAGCCCTTGGTGCTGCTTGGGTTGACATCAATGACAACCGCTGATCAAAAATCTCCCCCTTTGGCATTGGTGGCAACACAAGTAATCCCCCTGCGATCATGACACCTCTTCCTACAACATTCTCTCCCCCTTTGACATCAATGGAAAAGGGTAACTCCCCCTAAAACACAACCATCCTGCGGACCTGTACACACTTCCACTCCCCCTGACACACAACCGTCCCGCGGACCTATAGTCTACTTCCACTCCCCCTTTATATTCTGAAAAAGGAAAATCTAATGAGAACTTGGGAGAATCCCAAGCTTCTGGCAAAGATATTCCAATGCTGGAGAATATTTAATATGTGATTCTTTTGGTGCTGCTTGTAATCTTGCTACTTGTCCAACTGCTTGCGTAACATCTGGTCGGGAGGTTGTTACATATAGAAGACTACTAATCATAGATCTGTACAACCTTTGATCCACATCCTTATATGAGTCGTCTATGCTCAATTTGCAACCTGTTACCATTGGAGTAAGGATGGGTTTACAATCTTCCATTTTAAATTTCTTGAGCATTTCCTTGATGTACTTGGCTTGACATATAATTATTCCCTTCTCTTGCTGAGATATTTGAAGCCCTAAGAAGTATGTCAACTCACCAAGTAAAGACATCTCGAAATCACTTTGCACCTTTGTAGCAAACTTCTTACTTAGTCGATCATCATTGCTAGCAATTATTGTATCATCCTCTTTAGCTATTAGACATGCTTTAGTTGCTTCATCCAGAACATATATGTCGTTTGGAGCTTGAATTTTTGTAGCCACAATTTCACCATACACGCCTTTCCTAATTTCACATTTTGTGGAGTTGAATAGTATTGTGTGTCCTTGATCACACATTTGTCCAACACTGAGCAGATTGTGATTCATGTTTTCAACCAATAGAACATTCTTGGCTAGAGCATCTTTGCTTCCGAGAGTGATAGTACCTGATCCTATAACATTTGAAGATCCATCATTTCCAAAGGACACGGTTCCATCCTTATTCTCTTTCAGAGATACAAATTTATTTCTATCTCCAGTCATATGAGTTGAGCAACCGCTATCAACATACCACACATCTTTGTTCTTTTGAGCCTTGAAAGCGAGAGCACAATTATCATTCTTCTTCTTCTTCCATGTTCGTTCGTTCTGTGGCTTTGAAGATTCTTCTGGCGGATTTTCAAGTCTGAATTCTTTGGCTATGTGTCCAAAGTTTCGACATTTGTAACATTCAATATTATTCCTTAAATGCTCAAATCTATTGATGTTTTTCTGAGCCCTGGGAGGTTCATATTTGATAGATCTCCTGGAATTGTATTCGTTCTTAGGGTACGTGCGACATTATACAGCTTTATGACCAAATTTTCCACATGAATAACAATAGCCATAAAAGATATGTTGGTACCTGGATCGAAATTTTCATCGAGGAATTGTCTTCCAAGGTTTTTCTTGCGAATCTTGTCCAATGAAGTCTACATGCATGTCAGATCTCATAGGTTCATTGTATTTTGTTGTATAAGGTCCTGCTTCTTCTTCTTTGTAACCGATGCAAGTTTTTTCGTTGTAAGATCGTTGATTTTTGATGAGTTCTTCCAATGCCCTTGAGCTATTGGCACAATTTTGGATAGTTTTTCCCTTCTTCACTTCCTCACGCAGTGAGACTACTTAGGCTTCTAATTATTCCCTTTCTTGGTTGTTTTCTTTCAACTTCTTTTGAAGTGACTCTTTAATGCATTTGTGTTCTTCAACTTCAATTTTGAGACCTTGAAATTGTTCTTCAAGTATTGGAACAGATCTTCTCCGCCTTGAGATCTTTTATAAGCTTGATTGCTTCCTCATGAAATTCTTCTATGGTCCATCCTTCTTCTTCGTTGTTTGATACCTCGTGCTTATTGTGCTTGGCCATAAACAATACTCTCTCATTGGCTTCTTTTTCACTGTCATTGTCTTCATCGGATGATGAGCTATCTTCTTTAGAGAGAAAGTTCCCTTTGGATCCTTGCTTGTTGAATTTCTTAAATCTTTTCTTTCCTTTTGAGTTTCCATTACTTCTATTTGGACATTTTGCTGCAAAATTCCCAACCTCATTACAGCTGAAACATATCAATGGAATTTTACCTTTGAATTTTCCCTTACCAATTTTTAGTTTTCTCGTGAAGTAAGCATCTTCTTCATCTGAAATACCTTCTTCATCATCTCCCTTTTCTTCACACTTGCAGGTGCATGTATTTTAAATTGAAGGTTGTTTATCCTTATTGGTTTTCTTAGATGCACGAACGCAGTTTCTAGATGCGAAGTACCCTCTTCTTCATCAAGTCTCATTTCATATGCTATGAGAACTCCATGTAATTCCTCTTGGCTAAGTTTTTCCAGATTTGCACTATATTCTAAGACTGATACCTTTGGGTTGAATCTCCCTGGTAACGTTCTAAGAATCTTTCGTATAATAGTATTCTCATCAACTGGCTCTCCCAATCCTTCCACGGTATTGGTTATTTCATCAACGTATTGGAAGTATGTAGCAATGTTGCAATCTTCTTTCATTTTGAGTTGCTCAAATTTTGCTCTATAGATTTGAAGATTTGCTTCTTTGACATTTGAGTCACCTGCATATATATTCTCAAGCTTGTCCCATACATTTTTGGCAGTTTTACAACCCAACACCTTATGATAATTAGATTCAATAAGTCCACTGATAATAATATTCTTTGCTTTTGCATCATTTACGAAATTATTCTTACCTTGTTCATCCGTAGTTGATGTAAATCCATTTTGAATAGTTTCCCATACTTCGTAACCTTGCGCCAAGAGATAGACCTCCATTCTTCCTTTCCAGAGTGCATAATTATTTTCATTGAATAGAGGTACACCATGCTTGGTATGCTCCATGACATCCTTCTAGCTGTTAAACTGCTATTGAAGGAACCAAGCTCTGATACCAATTGTTGGAAATACTGAGAGGGGGGGTGAATCAATATTCCTTTCAATTAGAGCATTAGTTAATCTTCAATTATTATCAATGTTTGTATAATGATAGCAGCAAACAAGAGGAAAAAAATGGCACATAGTTTTTAAGGTGGAAACCTACTCCGGGAAAAAATCCACCTAATTCTTTTCTAATAATTCTCTAATATTCAACTCCAATTGAAAATAAAGCTCCAACTTCCTAGAATCTAGAAAAGCATTCTTCTCCAGCTCCCACTGGATGGATGCTCCAATGCCTGAGATTCTTTAGTAGTCAACTGAACGGATGCCCCAACACCCAATGAGCTACAACTCACCCTAGTACCACCCTACCACCCTATAGAAGGATAAAAGAAGAATGGACTCCCTTACCAAGGAAAATGGTCCACTTTACAATGATATAGAATGATGTAGAAGAAGAAGATATACTAGACCATAACTCCAACTTTGAAAAAACCACTTAATGATGATCCTAGACCTCCCAACACTGCCTCTTCAACCCTTGGCAGATAGACACTAGTGCAATTTGTACAATAATGCATTTACAATGACTAAGTACAATGATACCTTTACAATGATTGAATGCAGTGTTGCCCACTTGAAGACTTCATATGATGAACTTCTTGTGTTGTTATACACCTTGGTTGCTGCTCTTGTCATGCTACCCTCTGCTGCACCTTTCTTTTCTTTGCTGTCGTAGAAAGTTTCGTCCTTTGCAACCCTTCACAACACATGATCTAGCTTTTTCTTGCCTTCTAAGAGCTCGATATTGAATCTGGTGTATCTTTGTTATTTCAAATCCTCAATATCTTATTTTTGGTCCTGTAGTATTCCTCTGAGTCATCTTTCCAATGCCACAGGCTTGACCCAATTTGGATTCTTCAAGAGAGAGTTATACCCAATCTCTCACAATGCCCTAATTATGGACTGTTTTAGCAGAGCGTACTTGTATGGCATGCCACGTGTCCTGGTTTCCTCATTTTACTCTGAAATTGAAAGAGTGCAAAATAAATACTATGCACTATCTTCCAATTTTTACATAATTCCAATCCGATACTCAGAGAGAGAGTTATGAAGAATTTACCAAGGTCACTTCTTTGAGATGAATTTCAGGAGCCTGCAAAAACCCTGGCTTCCAAAAATATTACGCACCTTGATCTAAAATTTTTACAGCAGCTTCCTCAGGATTTTGGATTTTCCTCATAAAAATTTCAGCTTTGTAACCTTTTTATAAAAACATTTAGAGCACAAGTTCCACGATGACCTGTTTCAGATGGCGAAATCCCTTGCATAAGGAGGAAATGAGGATCACAATTTATATAAATGCTTAGGTTGAGAGGGGCTTCAACAAGTGAACGTTGGAGGGATTTTAGGAGCTTAAAAAAAATATTAATTATGACTTTTCAATGACCCATGCCCCAACCCCTTGGGGTTTTAGCCCACTAACTGGGGGTACAAACTTCAAACATGAATATCTCTCAAACCGTGAAGATTTACATGGCTTGCCATATATCAATGGAAACATCTCGACAAGTGGAAACCATAAAAATCATTATTGAACCAGAATATATTAATTTGGTAGGTAAAAATTCCCTTGAAATATTGGGCTAGCCCCTGGTGCTGCTTGGGTTGACATCAATGACAACCATTGATCAACATTAGCACCCTTATTTGATATTTTCAAATTAGTGCTGACAATCAAACAATTAGCTCACCTAAATTTTTTGAATAATTTTTTTAAAACTAGAGCCTTATGAAGGTAGAATGAGATAACATATCAGTTTCCAAGTGAAATTATTTTCCATATCAATACACACTCCATAGTTTTATGACATAGCCAACTAATTGAAAACATGAAATTTTCCTCAACATTTATCCTACAAAGAAAGATGAAAAATTGTTAGGAAAAGTGAAAACTACACTTGGATTACAAGGTCTCTATTTAAGCTTGGACTAGATGATATCTTGAGAATATGTGCGATGGAGGATGACGTGCATGATATCCTCCATGTTTTCCATGATGAACCATGTGGGGGGGATTATGTAGCAAAAGGGATAGCCTACAAGATCCTACAAGCGAGTTACTTTTGGCCTACCCATCATAGAGACACCTAGAGAAATACTTCCCATTATATAGGAGAAATGAAATTCCATTATAACCCATACTGTCAGTATATACCTTTGATAAAGGGGGATTGAAATGTGTGGGATGCATAGGCCCTTCATCATGATAGAAAACATACATCTTAATATGCACTAACTACTTCACTAAGGGGACTAAAGTAAAAATATTCAAGGTTTCCATAGAGAAAAAATGGTTGAGTTCTTGAAAGAAAACATACTCTACAAGTTCATATTTCTGAGGGAGATAATAAATAATTAAGGTAATTAGTTCACCTCACACCTTATCTAATAGATCATGGAGCGGCACCACATTCACCATAATAATTCTAGTCCTTATCACCCTTAGTGCAATGGTAAAGTAGAGGTGACTAATAGAGAGCTAGTAAACATCCTCACAAAGATAGCTATCTTGAGAAATATGGATTGAGTAAAAATAATGATAGAAGCAGCATGGGCATATAATACAACATGGAATACCACCACACAGTTTACCCCTATGAGTTGGTCAACAGTAAGAAAAGTATATTACCAGTTGAATTTGAGCTTTCCATGTTAGGAAAACTTTCCAGATCAAAATGAAGTTATCAACAACATAAGAAGAATGAATACAATAGCTAAATGCTTGGATGAATAAATATTCTAGGCCTTCTTCCACGTTGACATTATTCAATTACAAGGAAATATTTGGCATGAAAAACACATCATACTTGGGAACTTTAAAATAAGGATATTGGGTATTACTATATGATTCCAAGTTCAAGGATTTACAGGGAAATATTATAACAAGATGTTTTGGACCATTTTTTGAGAAATTTTATGATAATGGATCAATGAAAATCATACTATAAATGAATATTATATCCCACTCTTTTTAATTGGATTTAAATTGAAAGTATATAAATTGTTGCATATAGTTTATATTCTTTGCATGACTATTAGCATGTGTTGTACATTTCACCAAGCATAGCAAGGAATAATCCCCCTTGCATATAGTCATACAAATAATTTAGAAACCATGCAAGGAATATAAAACATTAGATATTTTTTGGTGCATGGTGGCTTTTCCCATGGTTTTTTAGTTTCAGCTAAGGAACTATAGTTTTATTCTAATCCATGGCAAATGCATTGGTGATTTGTGGATTTCACAAGATTTATATTGTGTTGTAATACTTTACAAAATAATATATTGAAAATCAATCTTGTTGGTTTTCTCGGTTTGGGTTTCCAAGATAATATATTTGTGTTAATGTGTGTTTTTTACATTGCATATTTTATGTTACTAATAATTTGTTTGCAACAATTAATTGTACAAGGTTAAAAACTACATTTCATATCAAAGTAGTTATGGCTTCAATGGGATTCCTTTGTGGCTAAGGGGTTTGGTTCAGGTCTATGGTAGACCTTCTTACAGTGGAAGATCTACATAAGAGGTTCTTGTGGTGAAAGGGAATGATGAGAAATTCAAAGATAGAGATCAATAAATTAAATGGGTAGAGTTTTAATCAATGGAAGCTTAAAATGGAAACTTGTTGATGGAAAAATATTAGTGGATCATTATTCATTTAGTTTTTGCATCAATGGATATGTCAACATAATACTATAACAAGTTGGATTGAAAGGTGAAGAGCATAATATGATTGTGTCTCTCAGATTTAATTTTATTAAATGTTTCAAGGGAATCTACAAAAAAGGATTTGTGGAACAAGTTAGTGGCTTTATATTGGTCTAATTCTATGGTGAACATTTTTTTGCTACAGAAAAAGTTGTATAACCTAAGGATGAAGGATGGAGAATCAATGACAAAGCATCTGAATGCCTTCAACACTATGGTAAGTCATTTATTATCTATTGATTTTAAGATTTCAAAGAAAGATAATGTATCGGTTTGTTGTTTTATTTTTCAAACTCATTAGATAGTATAGTTGCTGCCATAGGTAGTAATGAAACTACCTTAAGTATCGATGAAGTAGTCTCATCCTTGTTATCATAGGATATGAGATGAAAAAACATGGAAATTTTGAACACGAATGCCTTTTATGTAAATGGACACTCCATAATAGAAATAAAAAAATAAGTCCTCCGTTGGGAGATATATATCTTGAGAATATATACTTCTCTAATATAATTCATTAAGGTATGTTGGATATGTGGAAAGAATGGAATTACATGAAATATTGTATATCTAAAATCCCTGAGAAATATAAGAGATCTAAAGATGCTCCTTCGAAAGAATAAAAACCTCCTTACATGAAGGAGGGAATGTGTACCTGGCTTCTTCAGGTACACTTGTATATCATGAGGCATGGTTAGTCAACTAAAATGAATCCTTTCATATGACTCTTCACAGGGAGGGTTTTTTTAGGTATGAAAGATATGATGACAGCGATGTTTTCCTAGGAGATGAATTGATAGCCAAAATAATAGGATGAGAAAAATTCAAGTTGAAGCTTGTGGGTGGACAGATTATAATACTCTATGGTGTTTATCATATCCAAGGATTGACCATAAATTTGATTTTTGTAAGCACGATGAGTGATGCAAGTGTAAAAATAGTGTTTCAAAAGGATTCCTATAGGATGTTTCAAGGAGCAACGATATTACTAAGGGGAGTTAAGATTGGAACTCTATATATGTTGTTTGGAAACACTGTTAGTGATGGGTGCAACAATTTCTTTGTCCCTAAGGGTGGAGTTGAAGAAATAAAAACTCTTATGGTATCTATAGAGAATATTAATTTGTGGCATAAAATATCAGGACATCTTGGAGAGAAGGGTCTTCAAGTATTGCATGGTAATGGTATGGTAGAAGGTACGTCTAATGTCTCCCTATATTTTTAGTTTTGTGAACATTTTTTATATGGGAAGTAGAATTGGGAAATATTATCATATGATTTTATGAGGTTAGATGGAATATTACAGTTGATCAATATTGATGTGTTTGGACTTGTGTCAGTTCCATAATTTTATAAATTTGTGTACTATGTATCATGTGTAGATGAATTATCGAGGAATACATGGATTTATTTCCTCAAGAATAAATATGAATTCTTTGGAAAATTCAAATAGTTCAAGGCTATTATGGAAAAGCAGACAGAGACAAATAATAATGGAGAACTCTATGGGAATGAATTTTAAGAATTATATAAGAAGTTTGGTATAACAAGGTAGAATACTAATCTAGACATACATATACAGAATGGAGTTACAGAAAGGATGAATATGAAATCGATGGAGAAAACAAGGAGCATGCTAAATGGTGCCAAGTTAGAAAAATAATGTTATGTAGAGGTAGTGAATAATGTGTGTTATTTGGTAAATAGATCACCCTCATTAATGTTGAATGATAAGACTCCATGGGAAGTGTGGAATGATAAGAAAATTTCTCTTAAACATGTTAAGGTATTTGGCTACGATGCGTATGTACACATTCCAAAAGAGAATATGAATAAGCTAGATAAGAAAGCTTAAAAGTATATCTGTATTGGATATAAAGATGGTCTGAAAGGTTATAATATTTGGAACCTGTTAGCATTGAAAATGTTAATGGTGTAATCGCCATTGTGTCATTGTTCTCAAAATTGTATTGTGTCTTAGTTCATGTCAAAAGTTTGAGTCATTTCCAATAAAAGTTAAAAAAGAGTCCCAACATCAAGGTATTTTTAAGTGAATAGGTGTCATAGTGTGTTAGAGTCCTAAAATAAGTTAAAATCTATGTTTTGGCTTATTTTAGTGTTGAAAGTTAGTCGATGTTTGGCTAATAAAATTGCAGTCATCTAGTCTAGAATAATAGCTACTTTTGTTGCAAATTTATTCTCAAAATAGTAAAGGGAAACTATTTCTCAAAAATGGAAGTCATATATTCCACACAGTGAAAAGCGCAGCTATTTCACTGAGATTTTTGTTATCTCAGAAAAGAGGCTACGGGTAAACAAGTAATCAATTTTCGAAGAAGGAAAATTAAGGCTTCGTGGCAACCAGAGTTCTTTAAAATGAAAGCGTAGCCGAAAGAAAATATCTTAACCAACAAAGTGGGAGATCTGGAGAAGAGAATCAGACAATATTTAAAGGAATTTGGCCAGGAAATAGACTAAGGAATGAAGCAACGGAGAAGAACCACGTGGAAAAGGAACGGATGGCCATGATCTAATCGTAGATCCAAAGGGGAGCAGACCGACGGCTGAGATTAAAGCGCACATGGGGAAAATTCGCAAAGTGCATTTTTAAGTTGTATCGTTAAGTCAAATAGGATGGTATGTTAAGTGATTTGTGATACGATGAGGCTAAGGGGGAAGCAAGGAAGACCGTCAGATCTGGGCGCAGATCAATGGTGGAAATTAAAGCGCAGCTGGAGCGACTTCACAAAGCGAAATTTTTAAGTTTATCATTAAGGCTTCACATGGTATGTTAAGTAATTTGTGATGTGATGAGGCTAAGGGGAAAGCAAGGAAGACCATTAGATCTGGGTGTAGATCAACGGTGGAGATTATAGTGCAGATGGAGTGATTTCCCAAATCTTTGTTTTTAAATTTTATCGTTAAGGCTTCGCATGGTATGTTAAGTGATTTTCGATGCAATGAGGCGAGGGACACATGTCGACATAGCACACCAGCGTGATTTCAAAAATTGTAGAGTTTATGGTTTAGTTGTTATTAGTGTAAAGTTAAAATTTGCGGGCAACCAATTTGCGATTGCTTCCTATTGTTCAACTGGTTGTGGGGCCCAAGAACCACAATTCCGTGTGAATGCATATTGTTTCAAATTATTTTCTTTGTAATTCCTCATAAAATGAACCTTCTTCATTCTATCCAAAATTTTCGAGTTTTTCCGCCATTATAAAGGGTCTTCAACCAAAAAGGGAAAGGAACAAAGGAACAATGGAAAAATTTCTCTCAAACAATTTTCTACCACTACTCTCAGTACCAATACGTTTTTACCAGACACCGGGCAACATTCAAGGAACATCCACACACCATTTTCAATGTTGTTTGCACTTTTTATGGAGTTGGTTGCACCAGAACAGAAGATTATTCTTCCCATAAAATTGCCTCATCATACAAACCACTTCAAACTGTTAGCCTTAATGTTGTTATTTTCATTATGTCATGGCACTCTGTATTAAATTTTTAGATAAGCCTCACCTCATGCATGAGGTTGTAATGACTATTGAAACATATTTACCTTTTCATGTGGAAGAGGACAGTATCATATTTTGTGTATATATGCCAAGCTGATATGAAGTCAGGGTTGGTTGGTGGTTATTAAATTTTGACTTATATGAACTGTAATATTTTTTGTGAATGAAATGGAATGATACTACTGAGGAATTATTACCAATTTTTTGTGTGTATTTTATACTTTATTTGTGTTTCCATATCTCCTTTCTTCCAGTTCCAGTTTGCAAATCTTCATACCGTTATGTGTTTCTATTAGCCTCTTAAGCATGTTATGTGTTTTATCAGTTTTTATTAGTCTCACATAGTGAGAATTCCTGATCAAATATATGTTATAACTATGGAAGAGCATCACTCATGGTAGTTATTCTTCATGATATTTCAATGAGAATCTTGTCAGACTAGAAATAGCTTTCTCTCAATGGAATATCATCAAACTGCTACTTTTTTCAATCTCTACTAAATCAAAAGATTTATGTTTTACAAACCTATTGATTCTTCTCTCATCTTTCAATTTCCTCTCATCATGGACTACAAACTTGCACCTTGCTACCACATCAAGTTACAATACCCTCTTTAGTAGAATTGTGATTTGACTGAAATCTCTCTTCAGTAAATCAGAGTTTATACCACCTTCCAATCCTATAAACAAAACATTAAAATTTCCTTAGAGATTAAGATGTGTCTGGTCAGGATCTTGTTGTAGTCCAAGTGTTGATTCCAGCGCCATAATCTTTTGGTGCGTCTTCTTGGCCCAGAAAGCCTTGTAACGAAGTATTCTCCCAAGTCTATTGTTATGAATTGATGATAATCAGTTCTTGATGGTGAATAAGAATTGGTGACCTGAAGAAGACTACAAATATGTTCCCCTGGCGACTCCATGAAGAGGAAGAGGAGTTTCAAGACCTCTTCTACAAGGAGGAATCAGATATCTCCAATTGTAACTCCAATTGCTGACCCAGAGAAAATGATCAAAGATGCTAATGGAAAACAAAGATCAGTTGAAGCCACATCTCAGTCAGTGAAGAAGGTACAAAAAAATTATGTTTCAAAGCAAAGGTAATTCTATCTACTTTAGAATCTAAAGAGTGTTTAGTTTCAAAAAATTCTACTGAAAAGTCTCAAGTTGAAGCTACTCCTCTAAAAAATAAAGTGGATGTTGTTAACCTAGGTTCAGCTGAAGGTTTTTCTTACTCATCGCCTAGTGAATCTAAAATAAGTATTGTTCTAGTTAAAGAAGGAGAAAATGAACTTCTAAGTTTTGAAAATAAATCAAAAGAGTTTCTACTGACTGAAGGGGAATTAGAACAATTATTGGCTATTGCACCCTTTCTTGATAGGGATATTTTGACTGAAGAAGACTTCAAGACTATTTTAAATTTCCTTCAGACTCATCCTGAATACCAGTCTCTTGTCACCCCTCAGCAAGAATATTTTCCTTTCTCTCCAAACCCAGTTGTTGGGTCATATTCCTCTCATCCACTTGATGAGACTGTACCCAAAAGTCTTACCTTTAACTTATCTGATTTCCTTGCTCAACAAAATAAAGCTGAATTAACTCCATCCCCTCAAGATACAACTTTAGATTTTGATTCTTCTACTGAAGGAGAAGTCAAGACATCCTCTGTTCATCTTTTTGAAAACCCACTCTTCTCAGTTCCAAAGCCTAAAAAATATGATCAAGACCCCCAATTTTTTGCTATCCTAAATCAAAATAAAAATTCACCAATTGTAATTCCTATTTCTCAAACAGCTACATCAATTGTACATTAGCAAAATATGGCTCGGCCTTCCCTTACAGTTATGCAGCAGATAGTGGCTGTGATATATGCACCACATGTTCTCCCTCAACACATGCATGCACTTCCCTAAGGAGATTAATTGAAATATATTCCAAAATACACTAGGGAGGGAGAAGGAGTTTTTTCTGAGGAACATTTAGTGGCTTACTATAGTTATGCTAAAAATCAAAATATTGAAGATGAAGATGTATGGTAAAGACTCTTTGTTCAGAGATTGGATGGTGAAGCTCAAAAATGATTTAGAATTTTGGCTCCAAATTCAATTACAGGAATTGATGAATTATAAGAGATATTTTTGAAGCATTGGGGTGATAGGAAAGACTATGTCTATTATCTTACAAAAATTTGGAACTATGAAGAATAAAGTAGATGAGTCATTAGTTGATTTTACTAAGAGGTTTAATAAGATTTATCAGAAAAATCCTGAAGAAATTAAACCTACTGAAACCATAGCTATGATAAATTTTTCAAATTCTTTAGATTTTGAGCTTGCCTTATGGTTGAGGGCTGAAAAATCACAGACATTAACAACTATGCAAGAGGCTGCAATTGGAGTGTAGTCTAATCTCATGGCTTCTAATAAATTAAAAATGGAGGAAGAAAAGGCGGAAAAATACAAAAATAAGATGAAAGAAGAAAAGCCTTCTTCTTCCAAGTCTATTTCATAGAAGAAAAGATCGATCAAATGTCTAATTTGATCAAGGAACTTGCCTCTAACATGTCAAAATTAGAGGTAGAAAATAAACTAGCTCCTAGATCCAATCAAAACGAAGCTAATAGAAATAAGACTCCCTTCAGGAGGCCTTTTCAGCCTCAACGAGTCTTACAATTCCCAAGGAGGAATACCAAGGATCAAAACGTTTAGCCTCCTTTGAATAATTTTGCTGAAGAAGAACAACAAGGAAATGAGGAAGAAATTGAATAAATAAACCCTGTCGGAGAAACTTTACAATCAACATGTTTGACATTGCAGGAAAATGAAGATAGATCAAGAATTTGTTTGTTTTCTGATGAAATGAATGCTCAAATTTATGCACAGAATGATAAAAAATAGCAAGAAGTTAAAACCAAAATTACCCTTTGAGGTCAAAAGGTCATGTTCAAAAGCCTCAACAAAAATCAAATTCAGATAAACAAGCTACTAAACAAAATGCCAAGTAAATGAGGTTCCTCCACCTCAAAAATTTTCCCCAGTTGTTAAAATTACTGCAGAAAATAAGGAATCAATTCCAATTTATTTAAGCTTCAAATTTGAATTGAATAATATCAAAATTCCAGTTCCACTCCTAGAATTATTGAAAAATCCAGCATATAAATATTCTTTTAAGAGTCTATTGCAGCCTCCTCTCACCCCTGATTCAGTCAACCTTGAGGATGAGCATCCCACCATTTATATAGGTTTTCATGGCCAAGACCAAAATGATGATAACTCACCTCCTTTTTACCTGTCACTCAATATACATGACAAATTGTTGCATAATTGTTTGTTAGATTCTGGAGATTCACAAAATCTCATGCCAAAGAAAGTAATGGATGAATTGGGATTAGAGATCACCAAGCAATACCATGACTTTTACACCTTTGACTGTAAAAAGGTCAAGTTTCTAGGAGTGATTAAGGATTTGGCTGTTTCCCTTACCCAGCTGCCTATGAAGAGCTTAGTGATGGAAATTATGGTTGCTGACATTCCTTCTAGATTCGGGATGTTACTTTCCAGATCTTGGTCTAAGAAATTGGCAGGTACCCTTCAGATGGACATTTCATATGCTACCATCCCAGTATTTGGAGGGGAATTCAAAAGGTTGTATAGGGAAAATCAAATGGCCTACATCATTAGTGATCAGCACAATTCATCAAAACATCCCATATATGATGAAGAAAAAGAATTGGGGTCATCAAATTTGCACCTTGTTGCTGATGATAATGATTTCTAACCTGAATTAAGTGAAAAACAACATTTTCAAGGTGAAAATGCATAGCATTCATAAGGAGGACAGATCTGGAAATTTTACTTTGAAGGAGCTTCTTCAAGAGAAGGATCGAGAGCCGGTGTAGTCCTCATTTCTCCTACTTATTATAAGGTAACCATATCATACAAACTGCAATTTTCTACCACTAACAACACTGTTGAGTATGAAGCACTTGTGCTAGGTATGAAGGCAGTGAAATATTTGGGAGCAGAATAGCTAATTTCCTTTGGCGATTCAGAGTTGGTGATTAAGCAGGTGAGAAATAATTACCAAGTGAAAAATTCCAAATTGAAGAATTGTAGAAATGAATTCTGGGATTTCATTGAACATTACATTTCAACATTTAACATAAATTTTGTCACTAGAGAAGAAAATCAAATCGTTGATCACTAGCTATTGCTGCTAGTAATTTCAAAGTTCCTCTATATGTCAAGGCAGTCTATGATGTTCAAATAAAAAATAGACCTTCAATTCCTGATAACATCAAGCACTGGAAAGTATTTGAAGATGACATGGAGATTCAGAAATTTTTGTAGTCTGTGGAAGAGTTTGCAGACATACAAATTGATGATGAGCAGGAAATTGTTGAAAACCAGAATAGCAGTTGTTGAGGAGGTAAATCCCCTTTGTGGACAGAGGCAATCCCACTAGCCCTAGATTGGGTCTAGCAACAATCAAATCACACAATGACGTTGGTTCCTAGTTACAAGAAAGACAAATACTGTGATAAGTAGCCTACCTCAAATCCCATGTTGTTGTTGTCGATGAAGAAGGGTTGCTCCTCGTCCCTAGCCTGAAAAATCACAATCCTTCCATTCGTCATGTCTGGACACCTGTATACATGCAGAGAAATGATGACATACAACATAATAATTAAAGAATGTAACTATATATCAGCTAGAGAAGATATAATTCGTTACATTACATAAAAGAGTAAACACAAGAATGGAACTAAAATCAAAGTCGCTTATATTATAAATGAAAAAAGGGAGATTACAACCAAATGATCTGACGCTATGATCTTCCTTCGGCGGGACTTGTAGCGGAGCGTGTCTCAACAAAGCCTGTTGGGAATATGGACGAAGCTCTCTCTCTTACGGGATTCTCTTTGGCTCAGCTCTCAATAGTTGCCCAGCTATAGTTTCCCTCCTACAAGTTCAGCTAGCTAGAAAATGGATAGGGAAAGCTTTTATAGATGGAGGAAGAGAAGTTAGGATCCCTATAATCATTGGATAGGTCCTATCTCTTAGGAAGGTTCCATAAGAGGTGGAAAACCACTTCCTATACATGGAGATCCGAAGCCAAACCACTCAACTTCTTTTGATGATTCATTCTGGAGTTTGTTAGAATCAAACTTCCGCAATTTATTTTTAAAAAACATCCCTTAATAAGCTTGGTGTGAGTGAAACACAGGGAAAGAGTGCCAGTTGGTGTGCCCTCTAGTGTGGATTTCACCCATTTGCGCGAGGGATGAACTGGCTAGTCGCGCCAAGGGTAAAACATTTGTTTTTAGGGTTTTTCAGAGGAAATGTTCTTCAGGATAATGTTTGTCCTTATGTATGAGGATGCCATGAAGGTGTTTTCAGGATATTTTACTGTTCACAGGTCATGGGAATAGTCCTACAATGTACGGGATGAGGGATTTTAGGGACGGTGACAAAATTTTGTGTAATAGCAGCCCTTTTAAGAAAACATTGGCTAGGAAAAACATTATAGATCTGAAAACTAACTTTATTCCTAAGGGTTTGGTTCCTTTAGAAATATTGTTTGATAATAATGATGTTTTTCTCAAACCTGAAAGCAAGGTTGATGGACAGAGTACAATAGAGTGTAACATTGGTACAGAAGATCAACCAATATTAGTCAAAATCACCAAATTCCTTCCTCTGGAAACAAAAAAAATATATATCAAAATGCTGAAGGAATTTGCTAATATTTTTGCATGGTGTTATAGTGAGTTGAAAAATTACAATAAGATCATAATGGAGCACAAGATCCCTTTGAAAATAGATGCAAAGCCTGTAGCACAAAAAATCAGACACATCAATCCCATGTCACTTCCAATCATTGAGAAAGAAATAAAAAAATTATGGGAAGCAAAGATTATTCTGCCTTTGAGATTTTCTAACTGGATAGCCAATATAGTCCCAGTCCAGAAAAATAATGGAGAAATAAGGATTTGTGTTGATTTTCGCGACCTGAACCTATGCTCCTTGAAAGATAACTATCCACTTCCCAAGATGGATTATATCTTGCAGAAGGTTGTAGGATCCAAAATAATGTTAATGATTGATGCATTTTCAGGCTATAATCATATTTCAGTTGACAGGAAAGACAGAGAAAATACATCATTTACCACAGGCTGGGGCACATTCATGTACAACAAAATTCCATTTGGTTTGATGAACGTAGGTGCAACCTTTCAAAGGGAAATGGATATTTCCTTTGCAGGAGAAAAGAATAGATTTGTGGTAATATATTTGGATGACATCACAGTATATTCAAAATCTGATGAAGACCACTTGAAACATCTAAAGCAAGTTTTTGGTAAATGCATAAAGTTTGGTTTGTCCTTAAACCCCAAAAATTCATCTTTTGTTGTCCAAGAAGGTAAGTTATTGGGACATATTGTAATAGAAAGTGGCATCTGTATTGATCTGGGAAGAATAGAAGCTATTCAGAAGATTGTTTTTCCAAGAAATAAGAAGGAATTGCAGTCATTTTTAGGGAAAATCAATTTTCTGAGGCGTCTTTTTCCTAAATTTGTAGAGCTGATCAAACATATAAATGTTTTGATGAAAAAATATGCAGAATTTAAGTGGTGAGATGAAGCTAAAGATTATTTTTTAGCAATTAAGTCTGCCTTGACTGAAGCACAAGTTTTGATTAGTATTGATCTTGAAAAGGAGTTTCTGATTTTTTCATATGATTTAGAATAAAAAATTGCAATTGTCTTATTACAGAAGAATAAGGAAGGTTTAGAGCAACCAACTTCATTTTTCAGACGTGCTTTAAGGGATGTTGAATTAAAGTACAACTTGACTGAAAAAAAAGCATATGCACTAGTTAAGGCTTTGAAGTCTTTACGAGTTTATGTGCTGCATTAAAAAATAATTTCTTTTGCGCTCAATATCACTATTAAAGATGTGTTGCTGCAACTAGATACAGATGGAAGGAGAGGACAATGGCTGACCAAGATTCTGGAATTTGATGTTGAAATCAAACTAAATAAATTGATAAAGGGTCAGGGTCGGGCTCGCTTTATGGCTGAATCTAACTTCAAAGCTTTAAATCTAAATGTAGAGGAAACTGAAGGAGAAGATGGAGAAGTTATAGCTAATTATCCTGAAATATTTAATTCAGATTGGTACAAGGATATAATTTACTTCTTGTTAAATTTCAATTGTCCACCTGAAATGGAGAAGTCTAAAAGGAGAGCTTATAAATTGAGAACTGTGAAGTATTGCATTTTGGAAGACCATCTTTACTGGAAAGACCCCGTTGGAGTCTTTTTAAGATGTGTAAATGAAGTATAATCCCAGGATATTATGAGAGAGATACATGCATGAGTGTGTGGAGGGTATTTGTATTGGAGAGTAACTACAAACAAAATCTTAAGAGCTGGCTATTGTTGGCCAACTCTTTTCTCTGATGTCTTTGCCAAAGTCAAAAGTTGTGTCGAATGTCAGAAATTTGCTGGTAAACAGAAATTGCTACCATTACCTCTCATTCCTATTTCAACATATGTTCCTTTCCAGCAGTGGGGGCTAGACTTCATCGGTGAAATTCATCCACCTTCATCAGGACAACATAAATGGATTCTCACAGCTACAGACTATTTCACTAAATGGATTGGAGTTGTATAAACCATAAATGCTATTGATATGGTAATTATTAAATTTCTATTGGAAAATATTATGTCAATATTTGGTTGTCCACAGAAATTAATAACTGATAATGCAATGGCCTTTAAGTCCACCAATATGTACAACTTTTGTCAGCAATATGGGATTGAATTAACTCATTCCACGCCTTATTACCCTCAGGGTAATGGTTTGGCTGAGTCATCCAATAAAATTTTGGTAAGGATTATTAAGAAAATGCTACCTTAGAATAAGAGGAATTGGGAAACTCAGCTGATACATGCTCTGTGGGCAAATAGATTAAGTGGTAAAAAATCAATTGGAATGTATCCATTTCAGCTTGTATATGGTACAAAAGTTGTAATGCCTTTGCAATTAGCCCTTCTTGTGATGAAGTTCCTACAAGATGAAGTTGATCATGAAAACCTAGTCCAAAGGAGAATGCTACAGTTGATAGAGGCACACCAAATCAAAGAATCATTGCTGGAAAAAGTTCAGAAGTCTCAGGCTAAAGTCAAATCTGTTTTTGATAAAAGAGAAAATCAGCAGTTGTTTCAGGAGAATGATTTTGTGCTGTGTTGGGATGCTAAGAGAGAAAAACATGGAAAGCATGGTAAGTTTAAAAATTTTTGGTTTGGGCCATTTAAAATTACTGAAGTTTTGGAGAATAATACTTTTCTCCTCAAACATCTAGATGATGATCAGTTGACTGGAGGCCCAGTCAATGATCCTTTTCTTAAAAGGTTCTTTATTTAGTAAGAAATTTGAGTCACTACATTGTAAATATCTAGTGTGATGTGTCAATAAACTCCATGCCCAATGATACTTATGTCTGTATATGTGGTCATTCTTGAGTCCAGTATGTCAATGGTCAATCCTAGTCATTATTTTCAAAAAGACTTCTAAGTTTCAAGAGTTTTTGAGGCACTAATGCTATAGTCCTTGAAGCCTCACAAGGAGAACTTCATCCCCAATAGGAGCCACTGTTAGCACTGGAAATGTTAATGGTGTAATCGCCATTGTGTCACTGTTCTCAAAATTTTATTGTGCCTTAGTCCATGTCCAAAGTTTGAGTCATTTCCAATAAAAGTTAAAAAAGAGTCCCAACATCAAGGTATTTTTAAGTGAATAGGTGTCATAGTGTTTTAGAGTCCTAAAATAAGTTAGAATCTATGTTTTGGCTTATTTTAGTGTTGAAATTTAGTCGATGTTTGGGTAATAAAATTGAAGTCATCTAGTCTGGAATAATAGCTACTTTTGTTGCAAATTTATTGTCAAAATAGTAAAGGGCAGTTATTTCTCAAAAATGGAATTCATATATTCCACACAGTGAAAAGCGTAGCTATTTCACTAAGATTTTGGATATCTCATAAAAGAGGCTATGGGTAAATAGCTAATCATTTTTAGAAGCAGGAAAATTAAGGCTTCGTAGCATCCAGAATTCTTTAAAATCAAAGCGCAGCCGGAAGAAAACAAGTTAACCAATAGAGTGGGAGATTTGGAGAAGAATAAATGAAAATATTTAAAGGAAGTTGGCCGGGAAATAGACTAAGGAATGAAGCAACAGAGAAGAACCGCGCGGACAATGAATGGATGGCCATGATCTAATCACATATCCAAAGGGGAGCAAACCGACGACTGAGATTAAAGCGCACATGGGGCAACTTCGCAAAGCACAATTTTTATGTTTTATCGTTAAGTCAAATCACATGGTATGTTAAGTGATTTGCGATGCAATGAGGCTAAGGGGGAAGCAAGGAATACCATCAGATCTGGGCGCAGTTCAACGGTGGAGATTAAAGTGCAGATGGAGCGACTTCGCAAAGAGCAGTTTTTAAGTTTATCGTTAAGGCTTCGCATGGTATGTTAAGTGATTTGCGATGCGATGAGGCTAAGGGGAAAGCAAGGAAGACCATCAGATCTAGGTGCAGATCAATGGTGGAGATTAAAGCACAGATGGAGTGATTTCGCAAATTACAATTTTTAAATTTTATCCTTAAGGCTTTGCATGGTATGTTAAGAGATTTGTGATGCGATGATGCGAGGGACACATGTCAGTGTAGTGCACTAGCGTGATTTTGCAAATCACAGAGTTTATGGTTTATCCATTATCAGTGTAAAGTTAAATTTGTGGACGACCAATTTGTGATTGCTTCCTATTGGTCAACTGGTTGTTGGACCCAAGAACCATAATTCTGTGTGAATGCATATTTTTTGGGAGCAATTGCAATTTTTTCCAAGTTTTGATAAACATTTTTGAATGCAAGAGTATGTATGTTTATAAAAATTATGATGCAGGATCTTCAATCAGTCCCATTTCTCTGCCACGTCATCTCCACCCTCATTGCACTTCGCCATTTCAACATTTAACTCCAACATTTCACAATAAAACTTCTAATGCACGATCTGTGATCGATCCCACTTCTTCGCCACGTCACCACCCCCCTCGATTATCATTTATTTTGCTCCATGTCTCCCCTATCAGTTAAAGTTGTTTCAAAGGGTTTTCTTTATAATTCCTCATAAAATGAACCTCCATCATTCTATCCAAAAGTTTCGGGTTTTTCCACCATTACAAAGGGTCTTCAATCAAAAAAGGGAAAGGAACAGCAGAACAATGGAAGAATTTCTCTCAAATAGTTTTCTACCACTACTCTCAGTACCAGCACGTTTTTACCAGACACCGGGTAGCATTCAAGGAACAACCACACACCATTTTCACTATTTTTTGCACTTTTTATGGATTTGGTTGCACCAAAACATAAGAGGAGTCTTCCCATAAAACTACCACATCATACAAACCACTTCAAACTGTTAGCCTTAATGTTGTTATTTTCATAATTTCATGGCAATCCGTATTAAATTTTTAGATAAGCCTCACCTCTTGCACGCGGTTGTAATGATTGTTGAAACAAATTTAACTTTTTATGTGGAAGATGACAGTATCATATTTTGTATATATATGCCAAACTGATATGAAATCAGGGTTGGTTGGTGGTTATTGAATTTTGAATTATATGAATTGTAATCTTTTTTGTGAATGAAATGAAATGATACTACTGAGGACTTATTACCAATTTGTTGTGTGTATTGTCTACTTTATTTATGTTTCCATATCTCCTTTCTTCCAGTTCCAGTTTGCAAATCATCATATTGTTATGTGTTTCTATTAGTCTCTTAAGCATGTTATGTTTTTTATCATTTTTTTTTAGTCTCACATAGTGAGAATTCCTAATAAAATATATGTTATAATAGTGGAAGAGCATCACTCATGGTAGTTATTCTTCATGATATTTCAATGAGAATCTTGTCAGACTAGAAATAGCTTTATCTCAATGGAATATTGTCAAACTGCTACTTTTGTCAATTTATACTAAATCAGTAGATTTATTTTTTATAGACCTATTGATTCTTCTCTCATCTTTCAATTTCCTCTTATCATAGGCTACAAACTTGCACCTTGCTACCACATCAAGTTACAATACCCTCTTTAGTAGAGCTATGGATTTGACCGAAATCTCTCTTCAGTAAATCAGATTTTATACCATCTTCCAATCCTATAAACAAAACATTAAAATTTCCTTAGAGTTTAAGATGTGGTTGGTCAAGCACTTGTTGTAGTCCAAATGTTGATTCCAGTGCCAACAGAACCCATAAACGAAAAAGGTAGGGTACAGTCAAGATGTAGTATTTAGATAAGTCAAATATGTTGTCAAACATGAATTCCTACTAAGGGAGAAATAACTAAGGAAGATATAATTTGAATTGAAGGATGATGAATTAGAATCTTTAAAATTACATTAATAAGAAGAAGAAGAACCACAAACTCCAACACTAAGGGAATAGTTTCGAGAAATAATGCATCCAAAAAGGTATACACTACTTGATTTCCATTCAAACGTTGCTTCATTTATTACTAATCATGATCCAAGAAATATTAAGGGGGCAGTGGATTCAAAGGAATAAAAACTCTAGAAAAAGGACATGGTTGAAGAAATGGCATATTTTGATAATAATGAGTATTGGGATCTAGTGAAGTTTCCAACTAAAGAAATCCCATTGGAAAAAATGGGTGTTTAGAAAGAAAGAAAAATGCAGATAGAAAAGTGAATAAATTAAAAGCTCAATTAGTAGTAAAAGTGGTCTAAACATGATTTTGGATCTTTTAAAGTGACTTGGCTTGTAAAAATGTTCAAGCATGAATGATAAACCTTAAACCAACAATTAACTCAAATCAAGCATGAAATACTTTAAATAAGGTTGTAATTAAGAAATAAATGTAGATGATCAAGACAAGAAGAAAAAAAGGAAAAAACCAATTAATAATGGAGTTCGTCCAGTGTGGACTACATCTTTGGGTCCTGCTTACAAGGGAGTGTCCTCTTTATTGTTCTCCAAAAAGTCGCAATTACAATATGCCTCCAAAAAATCTGCTACGAATGAAAACTTTGCTACTAGGAATTGGCCTCCAAAATGCCACCAAAAATCTCCTTTGGTTGCTACAAAAACAAGCTCTCAAAACTCCAATGACTTAAAAAAATACATAGGCCCAAAACAAGGCTTAATTCTCTTGGCACTTCTAAATATTATAACCATAAACACTTGTGGTTCAATGGAAAATTGGTTTGGTTATATAGCATGGGGGTCAAAAGTCTCAGGGTCGAGCCCACGAAGGTTACACCCCACGTTGTGACTGTATGCTAAAATTGACATATTGTTGTGTTGAACTATCCATATATTAACATATATGTTAAAAATAAAATGATGTGCCCTCGACCCATGTGTACAAAAATGACATATACGAAATTTTTATAACCATATGGAATTTTTAATAACCATATGTTATACATGACATATGAAAAACTTTGATCCATATAGGGTTATACATATCCATCTGAACCATGGACCAATTACCTTTAAACCACATTCTGGTCGAAACTTTGATATTCCATGTGTTTCATGGTCAAATTCATTGTCGGTTTCATCTGATAACATTTGGTGTTGCATTGGTTATTATAACCAAACCATTTTGTCTGTGTTATCACTCCCCCCAACTTCCCAAGTATGAGAGTGGGATTGAAGGAAGGTAACCACAAACCAGGCTTAGGTCAGGTAGCTAGCCTAACCAAGACCAGAGAGGGCTCTCTAAATGTCACTTTGAAATAAATTAAATGAATTAATATTTAATAATATTAGGATAGGTTTTTAAGCTCAATAAATAGGGTTTTCTTGTGTTTCTGTGTTGGATATGAATGACAGTAAGGAGACTAGCTATAGGGTTTTAGGTCAAATTTCAAGGTCAAGTTGCAGAGATATGGATGAGGCCAAGTAGGTACCTTGAAATCATTTTTATTTTTCCATTGTGTATAGGATGAAATGATAGAAAACCTGAATGAGCACTAAGATGAATTCATTCATTTAGAAGAACATAAACATATAATGTAAATCCTGTTAAGATAGAGCATGAAAATACATGATTTTTTCTTATAAAATGACAAGATAAACACATGGAAGTATGTATATGAAATAGGAAAACATATAATTAAACATGATAAGATAAACATACAAATAAAGAACAAATGCTCCAAGGCATACCACAGGATTCTCAACACAGTTTCTGCAACACTATCTTTGAATTCATTCCAAAAGGCTTGTGTGTCTAGTTTCCAAAACATCTTGAATTTTGAAAACTAACCCATGGGATGGCTCCAAAATTTGATTCTCCCAACGTTACTCCATATGCATAACATACTATCAAAAATAGTGGCAAAAACATAGAAAACTGGTGATTTTTTTATTTTCCTTCCAAATCATAGCTTGTCATGCAAAAACGGTTCAAAATGCATCCAACCATGTAAGCCATTCATCATTTGGATGCCTTAGTAAAAAGTGTAACAACTTAGCGTTACGCATCTATGAAGGTTGAATTTCCAGTTTAGTGCAAAAATCACCAAAAAAGAAAAAAGTGCTCAAAATTATCCAAAATTTTTTCTATAAGACCTGTGGAGGGTGGGCTAAACAGCCAAATATTCCTCATCAAGGAGGTCTAAGTTTTATTTCTCCATAAGCTTCATTTGATCCTCTTTAATCTTATTTTTCACCTATTTGAGTCTGATTTGTGAAATTTTATTCCTGGCGCAATAATGATTCGCCATATGCCTCTGGAGGTTATTGTTCTTATTTGATTTCTTCAATGGCTTCTCAAGGTTCCCATTGACTCTATCAATCCAATACTCTCTATCTTGATTTATCTCATCAAGAATCAACTCATCAAAGGTCTTCCAATCTAATTTAGGAGTTGTTGATTCTATTTCTCTTTGAAGCGCCTTTTTGAGGCCCATTTTCCTAGGTTTTGTTATTTTCGTTTCAACTTCTACCTCCTTCAGCTCATCATCATCTGCAATATCTTTTCCCTTTCCCTTGTCTACATCAACATGTACCTTAGGTTTGTCTTCGAGGAGCATTTTTATATTTAGTTGAAAATTCTCTTATTGTAGGAATGTAATCTGAGAATTTGCAATGGAGAAAATCTATGTCAACTCTGCTATTTCCTCATACTTCTCCTTTATGATCTCCTCAAATGATTTATCCTTAATTTTTTCTTCCATGTCGACACCTAGGGGCATTTTTTCATCATCTTGGTGTAATGGTTATTTAATTTGATGCATGAGTGGTTGCTCCTCTATTTCTCTTTTCTCAGCTATAGTATCTAGTGTAGATAAAGTTTTGATGGATTTGAGAGAAAGGACCTGCCTCTTTCCCTTCTCATAGGTGTGAGTGACATCAACAACCCTAGGAGCCTTTTAATTCTGAGTTTGCATGATGGAAGAGCCAACCTCCTTTGGTTGTGCTGATGTTGATGTTGATGGTGTGCTATGCATGACAGGAGGACTAGTGATGGGCGTTGCTGATACTTTCTCCATGAAGGTTTCCCAATTCATGTTTATGTATGAGAGATGATGAAAAACAATGAGTTTGACTAAAGCACAGTGGAGAATAATTGGGTGATGATCTGTGTTTCTTCTCTGAACCTTCTCAGTCATTCTAAGAAAACTTTTGTACAAGTAATGTGGCAAGTCAAGTGGTTTAGTAGAGGCAAATTGCATCAATAATCTGATATGGTACCTATATAGCCTAGAGAATCTCCCTTCACATGTGAAATATTTCATAATTAACCTCATCAAAGAAACATATATGTTAAGGAGGTGCCTCAAAGGGAAGATGCACTTAGGGTTCTCTCTAGCATGAGGTTTAAGGAACAATTTTTAAACTTCAAGGTCTATTTCCATGCTCTTAAACCACTTTTTTCCATGACTAGGTATACTTGTTGCTAAATAAATCACATTTTTTGATAAGTTGAACTCTACACCTGCAATGATGGCCTTTCCCATACTGAAACTTGTGGCAAATAAGCTTGTCAATTGGAGATGACAACCTTCTTCCATAATTTCTCATAGAATCTCAAGCATCCAGTCCTCTCAAATCATCCTTTGGAAAAAGGTGAGGCATTGAATTCTTGCAAGGTGGAGGGATCAAATCTAATGTGGCACCCTCCTTCGTGGATTTTCTTTTCACTTTCCATAATTTATATCAAAAGGATGAAACACTAGGTGTTTAGATGTAGTGGGTATGTGGACTATGAATTTGGAAAAACAATGGGCAAGGATAGGGTAGGTTTGGAGGATGAAATGAAGGGTAATGAAGCCAATAAAAATTCTCAAAATTTTTTACAAGGTAGGGTTGTATGTTGGCTTCAAAATACAGGTGAAATTTGGTGAAATGGATGTAAATAAGGTGATAAAATTAGGAAAACACAGGGATTTCCTAATTCTGCAATAGGAAAATAGTAGGAAATTAGGGTGTGATGGGAATTAAGTGTATGGAGGGTGTATAGGGTAGGGAATGATATAATATGGTCTAGGGAAGGTGTATTAAGGTATTATATGGTAGGTTTAGGGTTTAACTCACTGAAATCATTCAATGATAAGAAGAAGGGAAAACATAGTGGAAAAGGAGGCAAGCAAGAAAATCAACATTGTGCTTGATAAATTGACTTAAGGAGGATATGAGGTGCTTACTTACTATTGAGGAAGCTTTAAAAACTGATGGCAATGACCCTGGAGCTTGGAGGAGTGATTTTGGAACCAAAATACTAGAAATGCATCACTTTCCAGATGCATAACACACCTCTTCTAGATGCGTAACAAACTTTATAGATGCATAAAAAGCCTATTAGATGCATAACAGGTCTCTGCCAGATGCATAATGGAGCTTCCATATGTGTAAAAACTCCTCCAGATGCATAACAAAGGTGCCAAGTGCATAACAAAGCCCTAGAAGATGCGTAACAAAACCCTTTCGGAACAATTTTATTGTTTTTATTCAAACCCTTGACAATAATGGATCAATGTTGAAGGTAAGAGAGGAGCTCTACCAATCATTAAAAGACAATATGAGATGAAAATTCCTTCTCTTTCCTTTTTATAGTATCTTGAAACGACTTTTTGTCTTTTAGTGAAACAAAAGACTTTGAGGAAAATTTTGCTTTTTGGAAGAATCTGATAATGAAATAAGTTTTGAAATAAGACAAAGTGTCTTAATTTATTCTCCTAACTATGCTAAATCCCTTTAAAATACTGATATGATGAAAATGAAGCCTTGTTCGCCCTCTTTGGTGACATTTTTGAACTTTTCAGTGGCAAAACAAGGATACCTAGACAATAGACCTAGATGGAAAATGGAGTGATTAATATAAGTCTCTAAATGACAATGAGTGACATGACCTCTGAGATGATTATGGCCATGGATGGAATGAGGGGAGCAGCGTTTTTGACCTAGACCATATGTAGTGACCAAAATCTATTTGAAAACTTGTTTGAAAAGACGAAATTTTTGACCTAGGACTACTTAGGAAATAAATTGAAAGAGCATATTTTATCATTGTACATATTGACACTAACATTGGCTCCAGATGGGGATGGAAGCTCCTTCAAGAGGTTTCAATAACACCGTATATCAAGTAGCCTCATCCATTAGGAAATGGAGTCACTATAGCTACGATCCTCAAACTAGCTCAAATCAATCTGAAAACTAAATTGTACATCACCAACCGCAAAAACCACTAGAAACTAACACTGAAATTGATAATCAGAATGTTGAGCTTATCATCACACCTTACCTACTCTAACTGATCCATAGATCACTTGATCAAGTGAAGTTGAAGATCCAATGTAACAAATCAAGTAAATGACTACCTGACTGATGCTTGTATTCATCTTCACTAGGCATAAAGAAAGATTGAGTAAATGGAAACTCAAAATGAAATCTGAGCCCAAAACCTGTGTTGGTGAACAAAACAAACTCCACCTTTTCTGATGCTTGCAAAATACTTCCCAAGGGGTCTTGAAAATCATGAAACATTACCTCTTGTTGATTAACAAAAAGAAGGGATATCCTTTCAAATATAATTGGTGGTAGTTCTTCTTAATTTGGTTGATCCTTCTTAAATAAAAATGCATCAATGTTATTTTCCATATCATCCAAATCAAAGACAATATTTGTATGTTCTTGCAGATCTTCAATTAAGGTAGCCAAATCAGCATCAACACAAGTATCTACAAGTGGCTTTTCATGTATATCAAAAAGAGAATTGTCTTGGCTTTGAAAAAATTCTATATCTTGATCATTTGAAGGTTGTTGAACATGTTCACCAAACTCAAGAAAGCAAACCTATAGTACACTATTTTTGACCTTAACAGATAAATCATGACTCTTTAGAGTTTCTTTACAAGCAAACTCAAAATTATGATCTGCACATATTTCTTCTTGAATTAAAAACTTAGAAGAGGAAAAGTATGAAGGGTAGTTGGATGGAAAATCTTCATATATATCTTGATCACTTGAAGATTGGAAATACTGCTGCAAATTATCATCAACTTCTAAATATGGAAGATCAATATCATCCTTTGAATAATTATGCCCAAGTCCGCTCTCATCTAGGTAGAATTCATTATTTTCTCATGGCAGTGAAAAGGGTTTTAATTCAAAGCATCCAAGAGTTCATCATCTATAAAATATTCATCGCCATAAGCACTTTCTAGATCTTGAATAAATTCTCAAAGTGATCACAATAATCCTCAATCAAAAGCAAAGACGATAGGTTTCTCTATACTTCTTAAAAAAATATTAAGTGAAAATCCTTGAGATAATAAATATAAGCAGGAGGCAAGCTTTCATACCAAAACCGTGCTCTTTCTTCTAATGTGATCATGAACATCTTCATTAAAAATTCTTCATGAAAAATAATCTTTAGCTTATGCACATGCATATGAAATCTTATTAAATGAAGTGTAGCATCATCACCTTTTCCATCTTTGAATTTTGGCAAGTATGTTTTCCAATATAATTGCGGCATAGGATTTGGAAAGCTAGGGATATGAGACTAATCCATAGGAGCATACCTATCATTCCTTCTTGCAGTTGAATCCATCTTGAAAACAGTGAAGTCATCAATATTTCTTGAAGCTACCGATTTTTGAACAATGGAGTCTCCATGAAAAATTTGAACCTTTGGATTCTTCGGCATTGAAGTCACTAGGTGAAAGATGCACAACCTTCTTGTGCCTAACCACTATTCACCATCAACAATCAAAGCTAATATTTTCCATTCTTTCCCAGGAAAGATTTAACCTTCACATCCCATCAATGGTGCCAAAAATGTTATCAGTCCCCCCAAATTCCCAATGCTGAGAGTGGGATTCAAGGAAGGTAACCACAAACCAGGCTTTAGGTCAGGTAGTTAGCCCTACCAAGACTAGAGAGGGCTCTCTCAATGTCACTTTGCAGTCAATTAAATTACTAAATATTTAATGATCTTAGGCTAGGTGTATAAGCTCAATAAATAGGGTTTCTTTTTGGTGTTTCTGTACTGGATAGGAATGACAATGAGACTAGGTCTAGGGTTTTAGGTCAAATTTCAAGGTCAAGTTGGAGAGATATGGATGAGGCTAGGTAGGTAGATTGAAATAATGTTTAGTTTTTCACTGTGTATAGGATGAAATGATAGAAAATTTGAATGAGCATTGAGGTGAATTCATTCATTTAGAAGAACATAAACATATAATGTAAATCTTGTTAAGACAAAGCATGAAAAGGCATGACTTTTTCTTATAAAATGAAAAGATAAACACATATAAGTATGTATATTCAAGAGGAAAACATATCATTCAACATCATAATATAAACATACAGAGAAAGAACAAATTCTCCAAGGCATACCAAAGGATTCTCCACAAAAATTCTGGAACATTGTCTTTGACTTCATTCCAAAAGTCTTGTACAATAGCTCCACCGCAAAAAAACAACTATCAAACCCAAGAAAAGACTAAAGTGGGTCTAATTATAGAAATATGCACAATGAAACCTCATAGGGCCTAAATCCCATCCAAAATGCATCATAAATACATGAGATGAGTCACTTCCTAGAATCTAGGGAGGTTAGAAACCATTCCCTCAAATTCAGCTAATGACTAGGAGTGTGTGTGCCCCAAATTAAATTACATGTTTCCTCATGATAAGAGGCAAAAAAAAACTTAACTACTCCAATTCCAACTCAAATGATAACAAAACCTTGAAAATCTAACTTTTTATGGGCTTGACAAGTGTCCTGAGGAATCCTATGCAGATGTGTAACACTTTATGATAGATAAGTAACAACTTTTTACAGATGCATAACACTTTTTTGAAACTGATTATGAGGGACTTTAAGGACTCCAAATCCAAATATAGAAGATAGGTAAACTATTCATGTGTGTCTAGTTTCCAGAACATCTTGAATTCTGAAAAATAACCCATGGTAAGGCCTCCAAAAGATGATTCTCCCAAGGTTACTCCAGATGCATAACAGACTGTCAAAAATAGTGGCAAAAGCATAGAAAACGGGTGGTTTTTTGGCTTTTTATTCCTAAATAGAGATTTTCATGAAAAAAGGATTCATGCTTTGTGATTTACTCCTCAAAATTCATCCAACCATGTAATCCATTCATCATTTGGATTCCCTAGTAAAAATCGTAACAACTTGGCACTACGCATCTGTGAAGGCTGAATTTCTAGTTTAGTGCAAAAATCACCAAAAATGAAAAAATTGCTCAAAATTTTCCAAGCCTTCTTCTATAAGGCATGTGGAGGGTGGGCTAAAGAGACATATATTCCTCAATAAGGAGTTCTAAGTTGTATTTCTCCTTAAACTTCATTTGAGCCTCTTTAAGCTTCGTTTTCACCTGTTTGAGCATAATTTGTGAAATTTTGTTCTTGGCACAATAATGATTGGCCATATGGTTCTAGAGGTTATTGTTATTCTTTGATTTATTAAATAGATTCTCAAGGTTCCCATTGACTCTATTAATCCAATACTCTCTGTCTTTATTGATCTCATAAAGAATCAACTCATCAAAGGTCTGCCAACCTGCTTTAGGAGATGTTGATTCTCTTTCTCTTTGAAGCATCTTTTTGAGGCCCATTGTCCTTGGTTTTATTCTTTTTGTTTCAAGTTCTACCTCCTCCAGCTCATCATCATCTGCAATTTCTTTTCCCTTGCCCTTGTCTACATCAACATGTACCTTAGGTTTGTATTGAAGGAGCAGTTTTACCTTTAGCTGAAAATTTTCTTGTTGTAGGAATGTAATATGAGAATTTGCAATGGAAAAAATCTCCCTCAACTCTACTATTTCCTCATACTTCTCCTTTATGATCTCCTCAAATTATGTATCTTTAAATTTTTCTACCATATCAACATCTAGGGGCGTTTTTTCATCATTTTGGTGTAATGGTGATTCAATCTAATGCATGAGTGTTTTCTCCTATTTTCTCTTTGCTCTTATATAGTATCAAGTGTAGACACACTTTTGATGGATTTGGTAGCAAAGACCTGCCTCTTTCCCTTCTCATATGTGTGAGTGACCTCAACAACCCTAGGAGCCTTCGAATCTTATTTTGCATGCTGGAAGAGACAACCTCCATTGGTTGTGCTGATGGTGATGGTGATGGTGATGTTGTGCTATGCACGAAAGGAGGAATAGTGATGGGCATTGCTGCAACTTTCTCCATGAAGGTTTCCCAAGTCATGTTGATGGCTGAGAGATGATGCAAAACAATGAGTTTGACTAGACCATGTGGAAAAGACTTGGGTGATGATCTTTGTTTCTTCTATGAACCTTCTCATTCATTCTAAGCAAACTTTTGTACAAGTAATGTGGCAAGTCAAGTGGTTTAGTAGAGGTAAAGTGCACCAATAATCTGATATGGTGATGCAGGAGCATCAAGGGCAATTTTCATTTTTTATTATGTAATAAAGGGGGGTGTGACATTTTTATTATTTTATTAATTAATTTGTTATTTTTAAATAAAATAGGAGATAAATTATAAAAGTGAGGATTTTGTAAATATTCTTTTATTAATTAAAAGGATATGAGAGAAATAGAATTAGGAACAAAATTAGGGAGTAGGAATTCTATGTATGGGACTTTGTTGAGTCCACACCTAAAAATTATATTTAGTTGAGGATTAGGTGGAGAGATTTTTGGAATGAATTAAATTCATTATTTATGTATAAATATGAGTGGTTTTTGTGAGGAGAATACACTTGAATAGTTGAAGAGTGTGAGAGTGTGAGTAGTGAGAGGGTTTTCTACTTGGGAGCCTTCGGGCAATTGTAAAGGGCCATAGATCTCGAATATCTGGCCAAAACAAGAGTTTGTAAGTAATTTTGTTTTATTTCAGATTATATGTATATATTGGTTGATTGGGAATTTCTTGTTAGATTCTGTAATTGAGAGTTGAATTATGCGCATATGAATTGGATGAATTTATGCTTTCAAACATAATTGAACAGTTAGAATGAGTTTGAGAAAAGGCTTTTAAATCTATTAAAAAAATTCCAGTTGCTGTTAGTATAAATCCATGGCAAGATTCGTGTGTGGAAATCGTTGACTTGAATGGAGAACCGATTTTATAAATCACTGTCAAATTTTTATACTACAGAACCAATTCAGAAAGAGATGAATGTGGAATGCGCTAATGAAAACCCAACTGTTGTTATCTGCGTACGGTGATATCGATTTTGTTAGTCGATGAGAGCCATAATTCTTAAATTCGTGGACAATCGAACTTAAAATAGTTAAACCTGTGTGAAGAATGGAGAATCAATGTTTGTTAAATTCTACTTTCTGTTTGAAGATCTGTAGATGTAGAGAAGGCGCATATAGCAGTTGCTGAGAATGTGATTGGTAATTCAAAGCACTCAATCGTGAATTGAAGGCTTAACGCTCAGAGAGATCGATTACCCAAGCAAGAGATGAAGTCGATCTCAGGGATAGAGCGAGGAAATGGAGCGTATGGAATCACAAAGGCGCAGATAAATTATGGTTGTATTGGTTGACAGTGGGATGATGCTATGCAGCATTGAGGAATAACAGAAATTGGAACAGATCTGATGTTGAACCATTGGAATTCGACTGAGGAAATGGACGTAGAGGTTGAAGCAGAATTCAACTCCAGACCTGAGGGAGCGGTATTTCAAATATGTGATTGAACTCAACTGAGGAGTTAGTGCAGCGCAGAGCAGAGGATACAAGCTATTGATGAAATTGATGGCTTGACGAGTTGGAATATTATGATTCCAGCGTTTTTTTACCACGGTGACTGTGAAATTTCTAAAGAAAGAACGAGTTTACAAAGGTTAAGTTTTAATGGTAGCACTAGCAACAATGCAGAAATACTGAGATGCAAAGAACGTCCATCGTTGAATGGAAGGTAAGTTAGGTAAAAATGTCATTTTAATTAGAACCTGACTTTTACATGGATTTCCAAGGCAGAAGTTGATGTGATTGCATTGATCGAGCTAGATGGTGAAAGGCACACATAGATATTTGCAGCCCTGAGTTTGAACAACCGTATTAATTTACCAGTTTGAACTTTAAAATAACATGGATGGTGTTATGTTGTGGCATTGGGTTAATGTTCTCAATTTAAGAATTTATGTATGGATGATCTTCAAATATGTGATGGCATTGAATTAAGGTGGAGTTGGATAATATCCATGTGATTGGGATTTGGGGAATTGGGTTTATAAAGCTAGATATTCAAACCCAACGGTTTTTAATTAAAGTCTTTTATAAGACTTTATACAAAGGCTTATACTTGTGAAACAAACTTTGGTGTTAGAGTTGTGGGTTTTTAAAAAAGAAAGAGAACCTTGAAGTTTGTTATAACACCATTAGAATGGTTTTATAACCATTGTTTATTTTGTAACAAAGAAGCTTCCGCATGAAAATGGTATTGTGTGAAATTTGCCAGGCATTGAGGTTTTGATTTGGGAAAATGCTGAGATGCATGTTTATATACATGGAATTGTAAAGATTCTGGGTTTTTGCAGGGTAACCTGCATCATTTTGGTATCAGAGCAGGAAGGCTCTGTTGAAATTGAAGATGTTTGTTTTTTTCTCAATGAGTGCAGGAAGGTTCTGTTAAGAACTGAAGAGTGTTTTATTTGAATGTATTATAAATCTGATATGAAAGCTACACAATTTCAGTGAACAGGATTGTAGAAATAAATGGAGGACAAGATCATGCAGGATATTAAAGGTGAGATGATTTTCTGATTTGAAAATTGTGATTAAGATTTATGGTTGCAGACAAGATGATGGCAGTGAACCTGACATTCAGCTAAAGGCTGGATAGGGAGGACAATTGCAGTGTCCTGAAGAGAAAGTGAGTTGAAGAGATAGCCTAGAGAGAGAGCAGAGGAGAATGCTCAAGAGGTTCCAGAGGCAGTGAACCAGTACTTACCAAAAGACCAGATCCAGTGAAGCAGATTGGTGAGGTAAGGGGCAGCAGGAGAGCTTGTTGTTGCAGAGGCTAGTGCAACTCATGGTGAGTGAGAAACCCATGGAGAAGATGATCATGGAGGATCAGAGAAGAGGTTCATAGAAATGCCATAGAGGTGAGATGACTGATGAAGTCAGAGAAAGAGAAATTGCAGTAATGAAGGTACAATTGCAGGTACTAGAAGAATGGCTGCAAGAGCAGGAAAATTAGAATGGAGGATGGATCTTTCCACTGAAGGGGAAGAGAGTGATTTGGAAACCATTGCAGATGAAGTTGAGGCAAAGTGTGATTGCCTTATTGAAAAAGAAACTTAGAGTTCTTAAGCCAGAGATGGAATTTAAAGATTCCACACGTAGATCTGTTCAAAGGAAAGTGTTGGAGGAAGCAGCCAAGACTGAAAGGTCTTGTGGTTTTAAAATTAATGAGTTGTGTATGTTTGCAGGTACAGCACAGGGAGATGAGAAAGCTTTAGAGTTTGTTCAAGAAGAGTTGAATCTGAAGTCCGTTCAGATCGATGCTGAGATAGCAAGATCTCAGGAGGAAATGAAGACAAAGGAGTCTAATCGGAATATTGGTGCAGAGAGAGAAGGACCAGTTGACGATTGGTCAAAAGCCGGTGAAGGTATGGAAAATTGTGTGAAGTTTCCAAGTTCTACTCCTAATGAAATTATTGAATTGTATAGGAAACTAGATCTTCAGAGAAGAGAATTGGAGAGGCAGAGGACTTATGTACAGGTTAATTTGCTAAGGAAGCAAGGTAAGGAAGTTTTCATGAAGGACAGTCATGAAGCAAAGGATGGAAAGAAGGAGAGACTAGCTGACAGTCTCATAGAGGAATTAAATCAGCATACTGATGTGCTGATGGACGAGGGAATTTCAGAGCAACATACTGAAATGTTGCCAGCAGTAGAGAAAGAGGCACTGAAGCCTTATGTTTTTTATTCTAACAATTGTTTTGTGAGTACAGGTTTTATTGCAGATGCTGGAGGAAATATATTGGATCGAGAAATTGAACTGATGAGGAGGATGATGATGAAAGTATCCCGGAAGAGGCCAGTAGCAGTAAAACAAAGAAGAAGCAACAAGAGAAAGACAACAAAAGATTGTGAAAGCATAGCTAGTGGGGCAATGCAGCATAAAGTGTGGAGACCTGGAGAAGAACAACAGACAGAAGCAACAACAAATGGAAATTTGCAGCAGAAGATATGGGATCCAGGCATACACAGATCCGAACACATGATCAGGCGATCATGTTTAATTTCAACCTTGGGAGTCTGATACAGGAGCATCAAGGGAAATTTTCATTTTTTATTACGTAAAAAAGGGGGGTGTGACATTTTTATTATTTTATTAATTAATTTTTTATTTTTAAATAAAATAGGAGATAAATTATAAAAGGGAGGATTTTGTAAACATTCTTTTATTAATTAAAAGGATATGAGAGAAATAGAATTAGGAACAAAATTAGGGAGTAGGAATTCTATGTATGGGACTTTGTTGAGTCCACACCTAAAATATAGATTAGTTAAGGATTAGGTGCAAAGATATTTTGAGTGAATTAAATGCATTATCTATGTATAAATATGATTGGTTTTTGAGAGAAGAGGGACACTTGAATAGTAGGGGAGTGAGAGTGTGATTAAGAGCAAGCTTGAACAGCCAAGGTTGTAAGCCTTCGGGCAATTATAAAGGGCCATAGAACTTGAATACCTGGTCAAAACAAGAGGTTGTAAGTAATTTTATTTTGATTCATATTATATGTATATATTGGTTGATTGGGAATTTCTTGTAAATTCTTGTAATTGAGAGTTGAATTATGTGCATATGAATTGGATGAATTTATTCTTTCAAACATAATTGAGAACGGTTAGAATGAGTTTGAGAAAGGGTTTAAATCTATTTAAAAAATTCCCGAGTTGTTGTTAGTATAAATCCATGGCAAGGTTAGGTATTATTGGAAATCGTTGACTTGAATGGAGGGAGCGATTTTATAAATCAGCGTCGGAATTTTTATATTACGGAGAACCAATTCAGAAAAGATGAATGTGGAATGCGCTAATGAAAACCCAACCTGTTGTTATACGCGTACGGTGATATGATTTTTTTAGTCGATGAGAGCCATAATTCTTAGAATTCGTGGACAGCGAACCCAAAATAGTTGAGCACAATGTGAAGAATGGAGAATCAATGTTTGTTAAATTGACTTGTTTGAAGATGCTGTAGATGTAGAGAAGAGCGCATATATGGTGCGAGAATGTGATTGGTAATTCAAAGCACTCAATCGTGAATTGAAGGCTTAACGCTCAGAGAGATCGATTACCCAAGCAAGAGATGAAATCGATCTCAGGGATAGAGCGAGGAAATGGAGCGTATGGAATCACAAAGGCGCAGATAAATTATGGTTGTATTGGTTGACAATGGGATGATGCTATGCAGCATTGACGAATAACAGAAATTGGAGCAGATCCGATGTTGAACCACTTGAATTCGACTGAGGAAATGGACGCAGAGGTTGAAGCAGAATTCAACTCTAGACCTGAGGGAGCGGTATTTCAAATACGTGATTGAACTCAACTGAGGAGTTAGTGCAGCGCAGAGGAGAGGATACAAGCTATTGATGAAATTGATGGCTTGACGAGTTGGAATATTATGATTACAACATTTTTTGACCACGGTGACTGTGAAATTTCTGAAGGAAGAACGAGTTTATAAAGGTTAAGTTTTAATGGTAGCGCTGGTAACAATGCAGAAATACTGAGATGCAAAGAACGTCCATCGTTGAACGGAAGGTAAGTCAGGTAAAAATGTCATTTTAATTAGAACCTGACTTTTACATGGATTGCCAAGGCAAAAGTTGATGTGATTGCGTTGATCGAGCTGGATGGTGAAAGGCGCACATAGATATTTGCAGTCCTGAGTTCGAACAGCCGTATTAATTTACCAGTTTGAACTTTAAAAGAACATGGATGGTGTTATGTTGTGGCATTGGGTTAATGTTCTCAATTAGTGAATTTATGTATGGATGATCTTCAAATATGTGATGGCATTGAATTAAGGTGGAGCTGGATAATATCCATGTGATTGGGATTTGGGGAATTGGGTTTATAAAGCTGGAGATTCAAACCCAACGGTTTTTAATTAAAGTCTTTTATAAGACTTTATGCAAAGGCTTATACTTGTGAAACAAAATTTGGTGTTAGAGTTGTGGGTTTTTAAAACATAAAGAGAACCTTGAAGTTTGCTATAACACCAATAGAATGGTTTTATAACCATTGTTTATTTTTTAACAAAGAAGCTTCCGCATGAAAATGGTATTGTGTGAAATTTTCCAGGCATTGAGGTTTTGATTTGGGCAAATGCTGAGATGCATGTTTATATACATGGAATTGTAAAGATTCTGGGTTTTTGCAGGGTAACCTGCATCATATGGTACCTGTACAACCTAGATAATCTCTATTCACATGTGAAATATTTCATAATTATCTCATCAAAGGAGCATATCTGTTAATGAGGTGCCTGAAAGGGAAGATGTACTCAGGGTTCTCTCTAGCATGAAGTTTGAGGAACAATTTGTACCCTTCAAGGTCTATGTCCATGCCCTTAAACCACTTTTTTCCATGACTAGGTATACTTGTTGTTGAAGAAATCACATATACTAACAATTTGAACTCTACACCTATAATGATGGCCTTTCCCATACTGAAACTTGTGGCAAATAAGCTTGTCAATTAGAGATGACAACCTTCTTCCATAATTTTCTCACAAAATCTCAAGCATTCAGTCCTCTCAAAGCATCATTTGGAAAAAGGTGAGGCATTGATTTCTTGTAAGGTGGAGGGCTGAAATATGATGTGGCACCCTCCTTTGTGGATTTTCTTTACACTTTCCATAATTTCTATCAAAAGGATGAAACCCTAGGTGTTTAGATGTAGTGGGTATGTAGGCTGTGAATTTGGAAAAACATAGGATAGGGATAGGATAGGTTTGGAGGATGAAATGAAGGGTAGTGAAGCCAATAAAAAATCCAAAAAAAAATTAGGAGGTAGGGTTGTATGTTGGCTTCAAAATACAGGCGAAATTTGGTGAAATGGATGTAAATAAGGTGATCAAATTAAGAAAATGCATGGATTTCCTAATTCAACAATAGAAAAATAGTAGGAAATTAGCGTTTGATGTGAATGAAGTGTATGGAGGGTGTATATGGTGGGGAATGGTAGAATATGGTTTGGGGAAGGTGTATGAGGGTATTATAAGGTAGCGTTAAAGTTTAGTCCACTGAAATAATTCAATGATAAGAATAAGTGAAAACATAGTGGAAAAGGAGGTAAGCAAGAAAATAAAAACTATGCTTGATAAATTGAATTAAGGAGGGTATGAGGTGCTTACTTACTATTGAGGAAGCTTTAAAAACTGATGGCAATGACCCTAGAGCTTGGAGGAGTGATTTGGGAACCAAAATACCAAAAATGCAGCACTTTCCAGATGCGTAACAAGCTTGCCATATTTGTAACAAATCTCTGCTTGATGCATAACAAAGATTCCATATGCATAAAAAACTCCTCCAGATGCATAACAAAGGTGCTAGATGCGTAACAAATCCCTTTTGGAGCAATTTTCTTTCTTTTATTCAAACCCTTAACAATAATGGATCAATTTTGAAGGTGAGAGAGGAGCTCTACCAATCATGTAAATATAATATGAGTTGAAAAAACCTTGTTTTTCCTTTTTATAACATCTTGAAATGAATTTTTTTCTTTTAGTGAAACAAAAGACTTTGAGGACAATTTTCTTTTTGGAACAATTTGACAATGAAACAAGTTTTTAAATAAGAAAAAGTGTCTTACTTTATTCTCCTAACAATGTTAACTCCCTTTAAAAGACTAATATGATGAAATTGAAGCCTTGTTTGCCCTATTTGGTGACATTTTTGGACTTTTCAATGGAAAAACAAGGATACCTAGACAACAAACCTGGATGGAAAATGGAGTGATTAACCTAAGACTCTAAATGAAAATGAGTGACATGACGTCTGAGATGATGATGGACACGGATGGAGTGAGGGGAGAAGCATTTCTAACCTAGACCATATGCAATTACCAATATTTATCTTAAGACTTGTTTGAAAAGACAAACTTTTTGACCTACGACTACTAGGAAATGAACTAAAAGAGCATATTTGATCGTTGAACATATTGATACTAACAGTCTGTATATACGATATACCAGTGCTCCAATTAACACTTATTATTTTTCTAACCAATATATTAACCACATACAACATTAAATAATATGTCGCAATCCACATTCTAATTAAGCATTTCCAAATCAAATTCTGAAGCGGCCCCAAAATTTGGTGGGTGGGTTGGCGAAGCTACCATATTTGGTGGGCTCCACCACTTTTTCCACCATCCAAATCATAAATATTCAATATTATTTTGGTTTATTCCATTCACAACATATAGTGGTGGTGTAGTGGTGAGGCATTGTGTTGTTAGTGTTGGGCCTTTGAATTTTCATGATCTTACCATCCATTTTCACACCATACCATTTACCCATTAGTACCATTTTTACAAAAAAATTTCATAAATACACCAAAACTCCTTCATACATTTTTACATAGTCTATTATTATTATTTCCTTTATTTTTAATGAATTAAGAATTTTTTTTTTGTATTTACTAATCATATTTTTCCAAATCATTTTTTGTAGCTCAGTTCAAGTTTCTGTAGCTATCCTCGTTCTCGAGGTAGTAGCACCATTCTGGAAGGAAATTGGGCACATGGATTTTGTTTCAAAAGCATACAACATTGATTTATGTTGGTAAAAATTCATCCAACTGACACATGTGAACCTCCAACAAGAGATCAAAGGCAATACATAGCAATTTTGACCAACCAACTTTATATGTGTTTTATGAGAAAATGGAAATGAATTTGAAAAAATTAAAACATGGGTTTGGGATATTTTCCATATCTTTTGACCCCTATTTTGCAAGTTGTGTGGGAGAACGGTTTGCTAATGTGCCATTCAAAAGAACAGTCAAAAAAGAGGAAATAACGAGTTATGTTTTAGCAAATTATTGGTAGGGATATAGGCTTGATAAGGTTTGAGATCATCCTTGATCCTAAAATCCATCAAAATATATTTTATTTTCAAGATCTAATGGCTAGATTCAAGCAATGAAATTATGAGGTTATTGTTACTTCAAAACTCTATAAAACATTGTAATCTCTTTGATGAAAGGGAAGGGAGTGTATCTTGATTTGAATCCATGATTTCATTGACACTACTTTTTTAATCAAACTTATCAATTTTAGGGTTTCATTTTAATGGAAGAAGTTTTATTTTGATTTAAAGTTTGTGTTTTGAGGTATAATCACTTGTGCTTTTCAAGAGGGCCCCTACAAAAGTATGAGATAGAGTAATATCTTTAATTCTTTATGATTTTATTTATTCATATCTCTAATACTATGTTTTATAGTGTAGTTTTCATTTACATCTTTAGCCATGCCTCTTTCTTATTTTCTTTGTTTCCTTTGCAGAAGTCAAGTGCTTGAGTAAACCATAAAAACAACAAAAACATTTACTTTAGGTCTTGCATTCACTTTTCAGAAGTTCGCAATATATTTCAATTTTTCATAATGAAATATAATATATGTAAACACATTCATAGGCCTTCATATTCAATTCTCATGTCCAACTACTCTTAGAATAAAAGTTGTATTGCCATGCTCATAAAATCGAAGTTTAATGCATTAGTTTCATTATTTCTTAGATTAATGGTTAATTGAATTTCTATAAAATAGATGGTTCTCATAGAATAGATTAATTTTCATTTGATTTATAGTTAGAACTAATATTTAAGAATTTTTAAGCTTTCGTGAACTAGAATAGGATGTCATTTCAATTTAGTATATTTAAAAAAAAAACTATTGCTTTTTAGTTTAGATTCTAATTATTTCCATAGGCTAAGATTTTATTGAGTATTATCTTGCTTTAGAAAGTGTTGTGTACTGATTTTAATGTTATTTTATAGATAAGAACTTCATTTAATATTTGTAAACTCATTTCAAATAGACTAGAGTTCTCATAGATCAAAATATAATTCCATAACATATATAGTGCACGTATAATTCACAGGAATACAAACCCTAGCTTGACATTTAATGACAATTAATTTAACCCACAATTAAACTACCCAACATTTTTGTGCTATTGCTAGGGAAGTACATGGGAATTATATATTAAAATATAATGTCCTTATATTTACACAATTCTGGCTAGGAAGAGCAGTAAGACGAGAGCTAAGAACCTACACATCATGATTATGGGGTTCTTCCTAACCAGAGTTGTTGATTTGTATCTCGTTTTTTTAGGTGCATTCATTCTTAGATGCATACAAGTTAAATTTGATTCATTTTAGAGTCCATTCTAGAGGAATATTCATTAGATAAAAATAAAATAAAATAAAAAAGTTCAATCACCTACCACCCCCACTAAATTGCATGGTGCGGTAAGAGCCACACTTCCACGTCATGAATTCCTATTTCTATAGGTATAAAAAGAGGTGAAAAAGGAGGTAGAAGAAATGGATGGAGATGATAACAATGATGAAGATACTTTTGGATTTCCCATTAAGGATACTGATATAAAAATCCATATAAAGAACATCCCTCCATCTATGTTTCCCAACTTCCATGATATGAGATCAAAATACCCGGAAACCTTTATTTTTGAATTTGAAATAATTTTTAGATCTATGGTAACTTATTAGACACTCAAAAATTGAATTGTTTCTGGAAATAATTGAAGGATGGACCTCTTAAATGGTTTATGGGTTTAGTAACTAATTCTATAAGGACATGGGATGACACGAAAAGATTATTCTTGAAGAAATATAAGGATTATTGTATACATCATGAGGCTTAGAGAAGTTTTTAAAATGACTCAAAAAGAAGATGAGAGCCTTGAGGATTTGGTAGAGAGATTTATGTACAATGTTAGGAGGGAAAATTTGAATAAGTTAGGACTCGATACATTAAAAAATATCTTACTCAGAGCTATAAGGGATGAATAGATTGATATTCTTAACCTCATGAGTAAAGGATGTGTTTCTCAATTATCATTTGAATATGTTTGTGAATCATGTAAGCACATATCAAGAGGAAAATCAAAGTATTGCAGATCCCCTCAAGATCCGGTCATGGAAAGACTATGTCAGCATCAATTTTGGTAACTCAAGCTAAACTTGGAAATTTTCTAGATATTATTGGTAATTTAAGTGAACAGATTGATATGCTAAGAATGCAAAACAAGAAAAAAGTTAAGAATGTTGATTTGCTTATATTTTTCCCTAAATGTAGAAAGAAACATGCTTTGCATGAATTTCCACTTGATAAAATTGAAATTGTGTTATATATGCAAAATCAGATGCTATTAAAGATTACCCATTATTACCAAGGTTGAAGGCAGTTTACCAGGAGGAAAATGGAGCAAATAAAACATTGGGATAATTATATTAGGTAGCTCCAATAATACCATGGAATCCTCGTCAACTCAGTTTGATGCAAGTAATTTCAAGTTTATGCACAACAATCTCAAAGGAATTGGAACACATCCTTGCCTTGACAACCTTGGCCATCTTAATCACATCCTTAAAGCCAATCTTAGAAACAAGGTTGGCAAGGTCCTTACGGAAGAAATCGACCATATCCTCAATATCTTCCTCACTATCCTCAATACCAATATCAATTCTATCCATACCATTCACCTTCACCACAACCTCATTTTCACCCTCAGTTGACCTTAATTCAACCTTTCCCATTAACACCTACACAAGCACCCCAAAGACCCATTCCCACTCAACTACCTGCACAAGCATTTCAGATTCCCAAAATTAAAATACCTTAGTCCACTTATAATGTTGAGGTACAAAATATTTAAACAACTCCTCTTGATCTAAATGATATTCATCTTAGATCAGGAAGAGTATTGGAAAAAAAATCTCCAACTCTCTTTGAGGAAAATTTTCCAAAATAAGAAGAAGATCCAAAGAATACCAAAGAATAGTGGACCACATCTGATGGAAATCAGTCATTGGAACCTAAGATCGAGAAATTTATACTATACCTATCATTATATCCTTTATGCATCCAAGAAATTTAGCATTCCATAATATAAATCTAAATAACATAGTAGAAGAATACATACAGAATGATCCAAATGAATAAGTGAACCAAGAGGATCACAACTTTATTGAACTTTGGTTCCAGACAATCATTGAGTCAGAGCACTAATCTATTCTTCAACAGTTCTTGGCATCATCTCAATCAAAGCAAGTAGTCCCTCATATACTGGTATATATCAAACCATATCTTTCAAACCTGCATATGAGTTTATTTTTCATCATGTTATGCACATGGTTCCATTGGAAGTATTCTAATACTTGAAAGGATATTCTCTTTTTCAAGTAGAGTAGTATATATTAAAAAAAAGTAAAGAGAAAAATATAAGTCTTATTATGAAAACTAGTTTACTGGCGCAATTGGACATGAGCTTTGCTTAAAAACCAGGAAACTAGCGAGCAAAGTGCACAATAAATTATGTATTCATGATGGTTTCAATATTTAATTATGGTTCTTCAAATCATGTTTGGTTCTATGCTAGAGTTGGATGATGTGGAATTCCTTAAGGCCCACCTTCCAACGAATCTTGTCTCGTCGACTTCAACACCTTTTATAGGACCAAGATTAGAGATATTTTGAGGGTCTTGGAACTTGCATACATCAATGACAAGCCCACTAGCTGAAAATAATGGGAATACAACAATGTCTCTTAATTATCAAATCTTGCAAGTGACTCAACTTCAACACATTCATCTTTCCTTGTCAAGATGCACTCAAGTACCTTGGCACTCATTTACATTATTGGTGAGTTGTCTCACATTGGTTAATTGTTTCCATTAGTGCTAGGTAATCCAATTATTTCTTTCCATGCTCAACTTTGGCACATTCATTTTCATGGTAAGAATTGTACCATGGATTTTGGTTTTGATGAAGACTATAGGGTTTAATGAAATCAACAACAACAACTTGCAGAAGTTAATTTTATTGTTCCTGTAGCAACATGTTCATATTTTGTTCCAATATATATTTTCATTAAAAAACAACATGATGGAACTACTACAACTCTTCTTCACTCATTTCCTTTTCCAACAGATTAATAAAATTAGATCAATTTCAGTTAACATGCATCATATGTCATGGTCTCTACTTCAACACTCAACACACAGTCCAAATCAGTAGTTTAGATGTAGAAAAAGACAACTTTATGAAGAAAAACAAAATGAGGTATGGAAACTGTCACATTCGGTAGCTATGACTAGTTTTTGTAGCTATGGTTGTAGTAACCTGTTCTAGGGTAGTTTTGGCACTGATATTATAATTAGATGGAGTAAAAATAAAAAAAATTGAGATGTGGGTTTTTCTTAGAGTATGGTGAATTGAGTAATACATGGGTAATATTACAAATAAATGCAATATTTAAGGACATTTCGGTGGGTTTTTAAGGAATATTACTACTTTTCATCATTGTGCAAAAATTAGGACAAAACGTTTGCACAACAACAACTTTTCTTCATAAAAATGGGATTCTGAAAGCATTTTATGGTGAAAAAAGGTAAAAAATCATTGCTTCCCTTTAGAAGAACACAATTTTTCATTAAAATGAGTTTGTGGCATATGTTTTTGTGCAACATTGGATATCATAAAAATTTACAACAATTCAAAGATCCTCCTTTAGAAGATCATACCAGTATACATTGTTTCACATTCGAATTTAGCTAGCATGTACCATGTTCCATAAAACTTAAATTTCAGCCCGTGACACATCATAATTCAAAGTAAAGGTAAACATGAGGTAAAACTAGATTTAATCCTTTTAATTTGTTAAAAAATATGGAATTTTTTATGAAAAAGATCTTGTAAACATGTAATCCCAATTTCTCTCCCATTATGCTTTGTCATGCATTTTAACAACCAATCCCACATGTTATGGTTCATTCCTTATCAACAAAGTATTTTTCTCCATAAGATTTTATGGTACAAAGAGCATAATATTATTTAAAAACTCTCACCACTCTCTTTAACTTCCTCTTGTTGTTGCCATATAAATTGACTCAAACTTCCTTGATGAATAATCTAACCTTTTGGCCTTCATATGAGATTAATTCAAAATATGGAGATTATTTCCTTAATTTTCCATCAACATAAGCACAACTTGACTTCATGGGACATGTTTGTAACACATGATCAAAATGTACATAGGGAAATGCTTGAATTTTGTCCCATAAATTTTTTTTATCTTTATATTATTGATGGAAGCCAGGAAATAATAGGTACAGAAGAAAATGAAGGTTTTAACCCTGTATAAAATTACCTGCAAACGAATTCTTAAAAAAAAAATATATATATATAATGGAGAGAACATAAAACAAATACACAAAGGTTTTCCCTTGGATCCAAAAACTAGGAATACCATATTGATTTTTCATTATTTCCTTTCAATGTTACAATAAATATATATACATGCCAAAGAATTCATAAACCCCATTCCTCTAACCCTCGATTAGAACATAACCGTAGTTCCCTTAACCATATCTACAAATACCATGGGAAAAAACCATTGTGCCCAAAAACCATGCGCGAAAACCAGGCACAAAACCATGGGTAGGTTTGCCCACCATATTTGGGTCTACCCCCCATCCTTCGGTATTCCCAACTATTATTGGGTCCGCATAAAATATTTTTTTCCCAGACACCGTGATGTGTGCAAAGAATATAGCACACACCCAACAGAAAAAGGCTGCAACAAGTCTTTGTTCACACATTCTTAGAATTTTTTGGAAGAGTATTTTTTATCTTTGGTATACTATGTACAATCCTCGCCTACGACTTTTTTTGTTGTTGTGTGAAATTCATCTTGACAGTGGGTGGTTTTCTTGCATTAACTAGACAACATCCATGTTGTACATGAATGTCATTCATTATTTGGTGAGTTCTTGAAGATACTGTGTGACAACACTATTGAAGTAAGTTTGGATGTTGTGGAATATATTTTTAAATGGTTCTTTATGCATGAATGCTAAGAAGACAAGTATTATGGGTTTAAACTTATGACCATTTGCAGTCATGCTTATGCGTTATTTCATAAGTATACATTTGTTCAACTTAGCTAAAAATATCATCTCATGAGATTGGAAAGCACATGGATATAGTAAAAGTATTGTAGATGCATTCTTCACAATATCGCATGTGAGATATTCTACTAAGGATTGAACAATTTGAGCACAATTTAGTGACAAGAACCTCATAAGTTGTTTCCAATTTATTGAAAGAAATATATTTTAAAAAGCATGATTTGAAATGGATTTGAAAATATTGATAAGTACTTGAATGTGCTACTATGTGGGCACACTTTTCTTTTGTACAATTTGTATGTGATAAACTACAGGGGGCTAATAAGAAATGCAGAACTATTTTTTTAGAATCAACAGACATCACTTCGACCTACATATCATTCATGAGAAACATAGTACGGACTTCAACATGAGGATGGATAGCTCTTATTTTTCATTTTGAAACTATAAATTCGTATATGACACAAAAATAAAGTGTGGAAACAGAAATTTGTGCTACCAGATGTGAATTTTTGGAGAACGAATTCATTGGTTCACCGACTAAGAGAGAAAACAAAGCTTACCAAAGTAGAAGATCTACACCAATCCCTTCGAGTTGTGGTGAAATCTTTAGTTGAAATGCCAGAATAAAGGAATGTTAAGAATCAGTTGGATTGTAAAAATTTGCAAAGAATTTTTTGCATGAGGACATGCGAAAGATTAGGTGTGGGTGAGATGTTACGCCTATGAACTGTCCTGATATTACCATTCATTTTCACACCATACCACTTACCCATTAGTATTATTTTTACCATTTTTCTCTCGAAATACACCAAAACTCCCTCATACATATTTGCATAGTATATTATTATTATTTCCTTTATTTTTAATGAATTAAGAATAATTTTGTTTCAATAGTGAAATTTTGAGGTCTAAAATTGTTGGTGAGGTAAATCCCCTCTGCGGATAGAGGTGATCCCAATAGCCCTAGGGTGGGTCTAGCCACAAACAAAACAAGATATAATATTGATTCCTAGTTAACGAATGGACGAAGATTCGATAGATGACTTACCGGAAGTCCTATGATGTTGTTGTCAAAAAGAGTGGCTGCCTCTCGTTCTTGGTTTGACAAATCACGGTCCGCTCGCTTTCACGCTCAGACACCTGCACACATACAAGGAAAAATGACAATATACAACATACTAATTCACATTCGTAACTATTATTCAGTCAAAGAGGACTAAATCAATTGCATTAGATGAACAATGTAACACAATTATGGAACCAACACCATAGTCGAGTATATTAATAAATGAAAGGAAGAGTACAACCAAGCTTCGACGTTGTGGTCTCCTCCAACAAGGTTCAAGCGGAGCGCGTCTCACAAAGGCTCGTCGGGAATTCGGACGGGACTATCTCTACAGATTTCTCCTTGGTTCTACCTTCTCAATAGGAATTACTCAGCTATAGTATTCTTCTCCAAGTTCAGCTACTTGGCTATATGTTCAACTAGCTTTCATAAAGGGAGAAGGCCTATTTTTATAGAGGGAGAGGGAGAGGTTAGGATCTCTATAATCATGGAAGGGAGGCCTATCATCAAGGAGTGTTCCATGGGAGATGGAAACCACTGCCTAAAGAGGGAGATCCGTGGCTGATCAACTTAACCACTTCCAGTGACTCACCCCTCAGGTGGTTAGGAGGAAACTTCCACCTCTAATTTTTAAAAAAAATTCCTAAAACATCTTGGCGCAGGCACTTCACTGAGACAAAGCGCCAGGTGGCATGGGCTCTAGTGAAAATCTTCCACATCTACGCGAGGGGTGAACTGGCTACGTGCGCCAAGGCCAAAACATAAGTTTCGTGTGCTTTTTTGAGGAAATGTCCAACAGGAGAAATGATGTCCTTATGCAGAAGGATGAAAAGAGGGTGTTTGCAAAGTATGACACTGCTCATGAGTCACGGGAATGACCCTCCAATATGCGGGATGAGGGATTGCAGGGACGGTGACAAAATGTTGTGTAACAAATGCCCCTTAAAGCATGAGGTCCGAGAGAGAGGGAGGGGTGAAATGATTTATGAGAACATGTTTGACCCAACCACTAATGTCAGAAAGTCTGCGAGTACAAATACAATTGATATCTTTGATACATGATATGTGGCATGGGCACAACCATCCATAATAGAGGTGAGATCCGAGGTATGGACGTAGCCATCCAGCAATAAGGATCAATAAAGAGACTCAGGTATGGTCGCAGCCATCCAATCAGAAGAGTCATGTAATAATTCATAGTAATCCACAAAGAACCCACAACCTGGATCTCATCAGACAAAACCAGGGTCTTGCGCTCCATCTCAACCCGAAAAAAGTGAAAGTTCGAGCATGCGAATAGATGAGTTGAAGTCGAACATGTAGGAACATTGTCTGATTACCAGCCAATAATGAGAGTTGTTAACAGACGCGAGAGAAACCACCAATAATGAAAATGGATCTCAAGGTACAAAAGTTACAATCCACAAAATGTGAATAGTGATCTGGCATCGAACACCTACAAAATCATCCGATCGAAGGCCGATGATGTGAACCTTGCGTCGGATGCAAAGAACCTGCCATTAAGGCATGCAGGCTCCAAGGTACCTAAAGGGAGTCTCTAGATCAACTTCCTGGAAAATGAGCTGAAGTCGACAGGAAGCGATCTCGTCGAAGGAGGGCCATTATGTTTCCCACATCATCGACACGAGACAGAGGAATATGATTATTTGCGAATCAGTACCAACAGAGAATCAAAGGGTGGTTGAAAATTACAGAGGAAAAACTTCTCTTGAACATATCGGCAGCACAACATTGGATTTGGTAGTATTTGACATCAAGGGATCTTAGGTCATGGTGACGTGGCAAATATCAGATGAGTGGTCAAAAGATATTACCCAAACCCATGGAGGCAAACAAATGATGAAGTGATATGTCCCCAACCCGACACGAATATAGACAAGTGCCATGTTCAAGAGTAACATACTGCCGACTAAAGTCTGGTTCCATTTTCCCCCACCATTTCTGGTAAGTACCCCAATTATTTTTGTAAACAAGCTTGAAGGGGATAGCATATGCTTGCGATGTAAGTTTGTCTTTCGGACAAAGCCAACCTAGTACATTTTACAAGCCCTAGGAAGGAGGAACTCGAGTAACGTCATCACGACATAGTCCAATGTCATTAGTTTTTAACGAGTCTGAAAAAGGGAGAACTCGACATATTTTCATGTTTAGAGAGTTTGAAAAGAAAGCAAAAAATAAAACTCCAGCAATGCCCTTTTCGTAAATAGTCTCTCAGATCTGAAAAGGTAGAAAACAACATTTGAGAGAACCTCTTAGTCGTGATAGGCTAAGGTATTCCTTTTTCGTAAATAATCTATCCCAGCCCGAAAAATGGGTAAACGTATACTGGGTAGATATCGTTTTGCAGCCAATTAACAAGTTAAAAATGACAAGCGTCTCGACAATATTTTCATTTTTAGAGATTCAGAAAAGAGCTGAAAGATAACTCCAGTAGTTACTTTTTCATGTTTTTACCGAGTCCAAAAAAGTATAAAATATAAATCGTTACTTCGTCATAACCATGCGAAAGACCTACTGCTGCACAAGAGACATGTGTAAAACCCATTTCTCAAAAATAATATGATTAAATAATCGAAAAATATGTTTTAAAACCTAATTTGACTCTGAAAAGTTATAAAATGCCATAAGTGGTAAAAATTATTTACTTTTCACTTTTACCTCTTTGTGGAGTAACAGTGACCCATTGTGCTTTGTGATCTTGTGGCGACGATTGCGAGTGACCCAGTGAACCGATCTTGATTCCGTCAGTCTCAGGTAAGAGCCGACACCATTTCCCATCTTTTAAGCTAAATTTCATTACTTGCACATGTCATTTTGATTTCCTAGGAGAATATTTTTCAAAACTAGGGCATCGCGGTTGGCGCGGGTTTCGCGCACGGACCCGCGCCAATCACCCATTTTTTACACAGAGGGCGCGCAAACCACGCAACTTAAAAATCCGCATGATTTTAAGGAAAATGTAGTCACTTGTTTGAAAATTTCAATGCCCAAGTAGACTAGCAATGCCCATATGAACAATGTGTGCAGGTAGCAAGAAGAAAGAATGGAAAGAGAGGGAACACAGTGAGAAATATGAACTTTCCATGGAGAATGATCGATGCATGGACACCCTCAGAGATTGCTGGCTAAAGAAATTCTTCCTAACACAGTGCCTTCGGGCTCAGCTGGAATTGCTTCAGTATTTGATAAGCATCTAGGATGAAGACCAAGAAAATTTCATGCTCCGAGATCAGGAACTTGAACTCGAAGCTTCTGATGTCTATTTTATCACAGGATTGTCTTGGAGAGGTGCAGTCCCTATGCTGACCGGTACCCGTCACTCTGGGGAAAGCATGGGGATGGTGATTGACAGGGTGTGCTGAGGGGCACGAGAAGGAACAAGGAGTGGAAAGGTTGACATCCAAACCATCCCAGATCTAGCACTAAAAGTAGTGTTTCACACTATCACGCGGGCTGCAGGATCGCAAGCACCACATGAAGCCACAAAAACACAACTGCTTCTTGCCGTAGACTACCTGACTCTGACTCTCTACAACTGGGTAGAGGCCGTGACTATTAACATTAAGTGGCAACTAACCAAGTGCAAGAAGACCAAACTGAAGCAGTTTGGGTATGGATCCATTTTGGTATCATTCTTCTTGGAACGACTACTTATATTCCAACGCTAGGAGGTCATTGTCTCGATGCCACCACCCAGAGAACCACGGATGGCCCGATGGACTGCGTTGATGCCCAGAGAAGGGGGTTGCCAATAGATGTCCTGGAGGCCAGAATTCTTTGATTGGCTCCACCAACAACTGATTGTCGTGGAGGACTAGCCCTACTCTAGTACAGACTTCACCGGAGATCCAGACCTCCTGCTCCCGGAGGGAGAGGATTGGGACGAAGAGCTAGGTTAGACTCATTTTTTATTTTTATGAGTTTATGTTTTTTTGGTACATATGCATGTTATAATAGTTAATCTTATATGTATGTAGATGTTGGCCCGGAGAGACCTGCAGGCATGTCGCTGATAGTGACGCGAACTCCTCATGGTGAGGGCGGCGAGGGGGAGGAGATAGTAAAAAATCTGGAGGGGATCGCTCGTGGGATTCCAGACTATGCTCGCCTTGATGATGTACCTCGGGCCTACCAGAGGCATACTGTATGGGTGCCAAGTCGTATCCACCACTTGTTGAGGCAGTTGGTATGGGCGGTGACGTGTTATCATGAGAACCACGCTGATTAGGCACTTAGGCTTTTATTTCTGCATATTTTGAGAGACATGTTGTCTCGGGATGTAACTGAAACATGCATATATATTTTTTGACGTTCTGATGCACACAGTTGCAAACATGTGATATATATATATATATACATCTATTTCCTTACATGGATATTTTTACATATGATGATGTTTTTACAAATTATGAAAATCAATAATCCGCATAATAATTAATGACCCAAAAGAAAGGAAAACATTCACGAAGCACATAAAATTCAAAAGATTTCATTTTTACACAAGCTCGAAAAAAAAAGTAAACTATGCTTGATATTGGTTTCATGTTTACACAAGCTTGAAACAAAAGTAAACTATGCTTGAAAAATGGGCATGCCCCAGCATGGTGAATCAATTCAAGGTACATTCCCCCAAGCTTCGGTCCATATGTAATGAACGAAAATCAAATGGAGTGAAGGTTCAAGTTATGAGATCAAAGAAAGACTCGACTAGGATTTTACGAGATCTGAGCAAAGACTCGAATTGAACAGAAACGTGTTTCATTGTTTTAACGAGGTTGACACATTAAAAGAACTATTCTCAGAACTAATTCACTTTTTAAACAACGTTGACATAGAAGATGAACTATCCTCAGGACACCTTGTGTCATTGTTTAAGGAGCTTGACACAAGACAAGGAACTCTGCTTCGAAGAGCTTGTTTCATTTTTTAAGGAGCTTGACACAAGAAAACGAAATCTTCTCCGACAACCTTGTTTCATTTTTTAGGGAGCTTGACACAAGAAAACGAACTATGCTCCGACAACACTGCTTCATTTTTTAGGGAGCTTGACACAAGACAAGGAACTATGCTTCGACAACTTTTCATTATGATGAATAAGAGGTCATGGACTCCAAGAGGTTCGCATCTGATGGGAGAACAACATCTTGAAAATCCAGATCCAACACCCCCAGCACATGATGGACAACGGCACTATCACTGAATGTGGGCACGAGATAGGTATCCACATAATTAACCTGTGGTGAGGAAGATACAACCGTCGGATAAAGACCCAGAAGGGAATATTGTGGACCAAACGTCACGTCAGGACCAAAGAATGAAAGTTGATCAATGGTCACGATCCGACCTTTGTGTGGAAAATAAATCACATGAAAGAGGGAAGAGACAACCGCTCCCATGACATAAATATAGTCGCGGCCCAAGATTAAATTAAAATATAAGGGGCCTAGAACAACCATCACGTCTATATAGACGGTTTTCCTTCCCAAAGTAATAGGCAACTTCGGAAGGATTCCTAACGGTTGACTGGTTCCTCTATTAAAAGCCAACATATTCTGCGTAACAGGCATAAGTGGTGGAGAACCAAAATCTTGCCAAGTAGTGGAAGACAGAATACTAACAGACGCGCCTTCATCTATAATGGTTTTGGGTACTACCATATCAAAGGTTTGCATGGTTATCTCAAAAGGCACATAAGAAGGAAGGCGATATCCTGCAAATCGACTCCAATTGAAGGAAGCGACCAAACTACTTGGAGGGGATACCATCAAACTGAGATGGTTTTCCCCTAGTGTTACTGGAGCAAGAGGAGCACCCTCTAGGACTTCCATCATGGGAGAAGGAGGAGAAACTTCTTGAACTACAAGGACGGAAGAATCTTTCTTCAAGTCCGAAGAATCTGAAGAAACAAGAAGAACATGAGGGGGATGAGATCCACTCTCAATGGAAAAGACTTGATGAACCATAGGCAAGATCAAGTCGACCGATTCCACGTCCAATGGTTGGTCATGAATGGATTATTGAATTTGAATTTCCGAGGGAGCAGGATCAACCAAGGATGACTCTTGACCGATCGTGGAATCAACTAGCGGAGGAATCAAAGAAAGTTTTCGGTAACCAACCAGAAGGTAGGGTGCAGAAATAGTAGAGTTGTCCAACACTCTCTTGGCTTCATCCATGTACGGAAAAAGGTGAATGGGATGATTCCCTTCACATAACTTAGAGGGATTGGTAATCTTACCATGTTCCTTATGAGTCTTATCAGCACTAGTCGAAGATGTAAGACCAATATGACATCCGGAAGCCAAAGGCAATGGCGGATGACCGTCGGACCATACTTCAAGTACCTTGGGAATGCCAGGGAAGTCTCGAAGAAGGTGGTCACCTTTGCACAACATGCAAGGGAATTTGAATTTCCATGGAAGGTTGGATGGTTTCTTAGGCTCAATAGCCACAGATTTGGCCTCTCTCTTATCTGACTTCTTCTTCTTCAGCTTCTTCTTCTTCTTCTTAGCCACCCGGTTACTAGAATCTAGACTTTCACCAGGAAAATTAGAAGAGGAGGATGAAGAAATAAGAAAAGAAGGGGAGAGGTCCACTTTAGAACCAACATGATGTTGTTCACGTGGAGAGGATGGTCGAACAGAGATCGAGGCATTCGGGACCACCAAGGTCGAAAACAACCACATGGGAAAACCAACAGTTAACCCTGTAAGAGACAATGTTGCCATATAAGGAGCGCCAACATTCCCAAAAGTAGGAAAAGGGACAGGATTCCCTTCAGAGGGGATTCCTTGGTTGGTGAACTCTGGAAATGTTGTCATCAGAAACAACATTAAAACAATGCAAAGGAAGCTAACTTTAACTAGGAATATTTCATGGACATTTAATTTTTAAACTCTGAAACAAAACTCTGCCGTTTCATATTTCAAGAGTCGAGAAACAGGAAAAAGGTGACTCTATCACTTTCAGGTTGAACGAGCGCGAAAGGACAAGTGCTCAATGATCTTTTCAAATTTATGGATTCAGTAAAGATCGAAAATGACTGCTCAGGTAGTCTAGGTAGAAGGGTGTACCAGGTTTCTGTGAACTGCCATATACACCTGGTAATCAAATGAAAGAAGAATTGACCAACGACTTGATGTACGGATAGGCAGTCTCCCCGAATGTTGTGTTCGGTGTATCACGGTTACAAGGAGGCAGACTCGGCTTCCTACGGATAAAAGGATTGCAACCTAGAGGGGTATCCCTTTATATACTCGACGATATAGGGAGCACAAGTCTGTACTAGTGTTGTCTCAAGCCAGATGGAGAGTGACAATTGCTAGGTTTAAAGACGCCAGAACACGTCCCTAACTTAGACCACTAGATGTTTTGTTAGGTTTCAATGTTGCCTTAGGTTAATTGAGTAAATTTTAAGTTGATCTTGTATTTATGTTTCAATTTCAAGGTCCTACCGAATGTTGGATCTCAAAAATCCTTAAATGCAAGCTACATGCCAAAAGACACCATTTCGTTCGATGAAAAGCTATCTATGAGAAAGTTAGGAGTTTTCAAGCGATAGAAAATAATAAGAACACGCAGAAGCATCCACTACAGTATCCGATGCAAGCTAATGAAAATGTGAAATCTTTCCTAAAATTTTCCAATGCTAGATATGCGAAAGACTTTCAATTTCACAATGCAAACAAGAATGCAAACAAATTTTTTTTTTTATCTTTCAATGTAATAGAACAAACAGTGCACTAAATGACATGAAAAACAAACCAAAAAACTAGTTCGAGATTGTTAATCCGAGAGTTGAAGCGAAATGATTTCAATCAACCCAAAACAAACATAACAAAACTCAAACCAACTTTGCAATCTCTCAAATCGAAGAAAGATTTCCAAACAGACCCATGCAAGCAGTGTGATCTATGCTTGGAGTGACAAGAAGCAAAATTTAATGAAAGAGGCAAGAATCACTCAACCAATGCAATCACTCAAACGGATCAAGGGAGTCGAATGAAACCAAACAAGGAATGAAGTTGACTGCGAAACAAAAACTCAAACTCCTACAGGAGGCTCAGCATACCAAAGCACTTAAAAACCCTAAGGCTGCGATGCTGATAGGAAATAGAGAAAAAATTGAAGGAAGAAATATGATCACAATAAAAAACAATCCCAAAGCACTCAAGGCACATCTAAAAATAACCCAAAAGAAAAAGTACTGACCAAAAATCTTCAAAACAAACCAAACCCTAAAACTACAGGGGTCGGTGCGGCTGTTTGGCTGTAATCAGCACCAAACAGGGGATGGTGCGGGTGAAAAACTAGAAACAAGTGCCAATCGGTGCGACTGTCTGAACTGAAAGCGCGCCAAGCCAGTTCACTCAGGAAAAAGGGAAAATTTTTGAAAGACAGAGGTCAGATCTGATATTCTAGGGCTGAACAAGGGTCTTAGGCTTAGCAGAATAATCAGAAAAGGCAATATAAGAAAGCAAAGACCAAAAAGAAGACCTAATGGATGAAAGAAAAACTCGCACTGGTCCCCAGCGGGAGTCGCCAATTTGTTGGTGAGGTAAATCCCCTCTGCAGACAGAGGCGATCCCACTAGCCCTAGGGTGGGTCTAGCCACAAGCAAAACAAGCTATAATATTTATTCCTAGTTAACGAATGGACAGAGATTAGATAGATGGCTTACCGGAGGTCCTATGTTGTTGTTGTCGAAAAGAGTGGCTGCCTCTCGTTCTTGGTTTGACAGATCACGATCCACTTGCTTTCACGCTCGGGCACCTGCACACATACAAGGAAAAACGACAATATACAACATACTAATTCACATTTGTAACTATTAGTCATTCAAAGAGGACTAAATAAATTGAATTAGATGAACAACGTAACACAATGATGGAACCAACACCATAGTCGAGTATATTAATAAATGAAAGGAAGAGTACAACCAAGCTTACACGTTGCGGTCTCTTCCAACAGGGTTCAAGCAGAGTGCGTCTCACAAAGGCTCGTCGGGAATTCGAACGGGACTCTCTCTACGGATTTCTCCTTGGTTCTACCTTCTCAATAGCAACTACTCAGCTATAGTATTCTTCTCTAAGTTTAGCTACTTGGTTATATGTTCAGCTAGCTTTCATAAAGGGAGAAGGCATGTTTTTATAGAGGGAGAGAGAGAGGTTAGGATTCCTATAATCATGGAAGGGATCCTATCTTCAAGGAGTGTTCCATGGGAGATGGAAACCACTGCCTAAAGAGGGAGATCCATGGTTGATCAACTTAACCACTTCCAGCGACTCACCTTTGAGGTGGTTAGAAGGAAAATTTCGCCTCTAATTTTTAAAAAACATTCCTAAAACATCTTGGCACGGTCACTGCACTGAGACAGAGCGCCAGGTGGCGCGGGCTCTAGTGCAAATCTTCCAGGTCGACGCAAGGGGTGAATTGGCTACCTGTGCCAAGGCCAGAACATAGGTTTCGTGTGCTTTTTTCAGGAAATGTCCAACAGGAGAAATGATGTCCTTATGCAGAAGGATGCAAAGAGGGCGTTTTCAAAGTATGACACTACTCAAAAATCACAGGAATGACCCTCCAATATGCGGGGTGAGGGATTGCAGGGACGGTGACAAAATGTTGTGTAACAAAAATGGGCCTCGTAAGTAATATTATAAAATAATAGTGGACATAATAAAATAGGATTAAATTACCTCATTAAGTTTTGGGGGTAAACAATTATTTTTTCAACTTATCTCCCTACGATTTTACTCAAATTTCGAGTGAGAGCACTCATTCGATGCCAAATTTAATCTTACATCCAAGGAGTACCCATGTTGCATACTTTCAATGGACCCTACTATGTGAAAAATGTGAAATACATGAAAATATGTGATAGACATCACTTTTTTTTTCATTTATTTCACATTTTCTGTGTAGTAGGGTCCATCAAAAGTATGCAACATGTATACTCCTTGGATGCAAAATTAAATTATGCATCCAACAAGTGCTCCCACTTGAAATTTGAGTAAAAGCATAGGGAGATAAGTTGAAAAAGTAGGTTTTTTTTAACCTTTTAACCTTTTTACCTTTCTACTCAAAAAATGGTGAATCGTCCCCCATGGTTGACATCATTATATTGAATCCTATTAGTTCTTATAAAATTTATTTTTTTGTATATTTTTGTTAGAGGCCCATTTTTTACCTCAAAGTTTCTCTATTGGGTTTTACTAATGGTAGTTTTCCATATTATTTTTTGTAGCTCGGCTCAAGTTTTCGTAGCTATTTTCATGATCGAGGTAGTAACACCATTCTTGAAAGAAATTGGGCACATGGACATTGTTTCAAAAACTTCCAACACAGATTTTTTTTTTCAAACTTCACCCAACTCGTTTGTGATCCTCTAGCAAGATATTAAAGTAAATGCACAACATTTTTTTCTAGTCAACTTCATATGAATTTTTTAAGCAAATGAAAACAAAATTGAAAAAAAAAATAAAACATGGGTTTTCGTCAGAACGACCCCAGTTAGACTTCACATAGGAGGTTTCTTCAAATTTATTATGGTCTAGGATATTTTCCTATTTCTTTCAACCCTTATTTTGCATGTGTGGGAAAATCATTTTCTAATGTTCCATTCAAAATCACAATCAACAAAGAGGTTAGAACGAGCTATATTTTAGCAATTTTGTGGCAGGGAGATAGGTATGGGATATTTTCCTATTTATTTCAACCCTTATTTTGCATATTGCATGGGAAAACAATTTTCTAATGTGCCATTCAAAAGCACAATCAACAAAGAGGCAAGAACGAGCTATATTTTAGCAATTTTGTGGGAGGGAGATAGGCTTGATAAGATCTAAGCTCATCTGTGATCATAAAATCCATCAAAATATATTTGATACTCAAAATCTCATGGTCAGATTCAAGTAACAAAATCTCTTCATCTTTATTACTTGCTTTTTTTCCTATACAGAAATCAAGCGTTTGAGTAAACCATAAAAAAAATAAAAAAATTACTTTCGGTCATGCATTTACTTTTCATAATTTCGAAATAGATGTTAAGTTTTCATAATGAAATATAATTGAGATACACACATTCATAAATTAGTTCTCATGTCCAACTACCCTTAGAATAAAAGTTGTATTTCCTTACTCATGAAATATAAGTTTAATGCGTTAGTTTCATTTCTTCTTAGATTAATGGTCAATTGAATTTCTATACAATAGATGGTTTTCATATAATATATTCATTTTAATTTTATTTATAGTTAGAACTCATATTTAAGAATTTTTAAAGCTTTCATGAACTAAAATAGGATTGTCATTTCAATTCAGTAGATTAAAAACAAAATATTCGTTTGCTTTCTTGTTTAGATTCTAATGCTTTCCATAGGCTAAGATTTTATTGAGTATTATCTTGCTTTAGAAATTTTTGTGTGTATTGATTTTAGATGTCATTTTATAGATAGGAAATTCTTTTAAGCTTTGAAAATTCATTTAAAATAGACTATATTTCCCTTAGATCAAAAGCTAATTCCCTAGCATATATAGTGCAAGTATACTTCACAAGAATATGAACCCTAGTTTGAAATTTAATGACAAGTAATTTAACTTATAATTAAATTAAACAACAATTATCTTGGAGGTTACGGATTCAAATCTTGTTGGATGCACCCATCCATTCAACCATAATTTTTATCGTTGACTGAGAGCCACGTGGTGCCCTGTTATAGGTGTTAGAAAATAACAAAGAAAAAATATTTTCTCTAGTTGATAATTACTTGTGATATATTTGAGTTCTTATTATATTTCTTATTTTCTTTTATTATCTTATTTCATCAAGAAATTACCAAAAGAAAAACATGAAGATCAAGTGGTAGGCAGATAGGGGTATGAGGTTAAACCCTACCCCAACATTATTGTATACAACGAACATTACAATGTGAAACCATATAAAATGGCACCCACACCATATATTAACACCAGTCTTATTTTAAATTTGATAACCCAAAGTTTGTGACATATATGATAATCCATTGTCAGGAAATGAAATATAACGCAACCAAAATATGTATATAAACATATCCAAATTTTTGGATTGGCGTGCAGTCTGGCAGGTTAATTCTGGAGGTTTAAGACGACATGTGAAAAATAATCAGAAGTGTGTTAAGTTTATTTTTGGTGGTTAATGTTATGGGTATGTCAGATGAGAGAAAAACATGCCTTAGGCGAGGTTCCTGCTAACCTAACTCACAAATCCGACCACAGGTTTGGGATGCAGGTTAAGTTACATACAATGGGCGTAGAGATTTGAACCATGGTGGGTTCTGAAACGCAACCCCATGGTCAATCAGCCGGAGTAAACCAATTTGGTGCGTGGAGACCATTTAAAACCAACCACATCTAACGGCCCAGTTTGCACCACTTGGCACTAATTTATCAACTTAGGGCCGACATATTGCATTTAATTGTTATACAAATTGCACCTGATGTGGCAAGAATATCTCTGGTGTGGGAGGAATTTATCACTCCACTTGGCCGCAAAAGGTGGAAATTGTAGAAAAGATTGCAGAGAAGTGAGAATTATAGGAAAATTAGTAGAAAAACTTCATTGGAGCATAACCAGTTAGTTTTTGACCTTTTTGAGTGCATAAAGAGCCCATCTAGGAGTTTTTTACTATTATGGAGCCATTAGAGATGTTTTTTTATTATTATAAGCATCGTAACTTGATGTAAACACATTTTTTAGTGTAATGAAAGAGGTCCAACATTGGAAGCTAGACCAAGAGATGTAGCCTAGGAGGGGTGAACTCCATCATTTTTTGCCGTATGTATACTGTTATGGTATTTATGTCTTCTTTATTTTCTGTTAAATTCAATTTTAAAGCATGTTAATGTGTTAATGAAATTTATATAAGTGTTTAAAAACCCTAATATTTTCACTTACAAATTGTACCATAAACTCTCAAGCTTTCATATACATATTATTTTGGTATCAGAGCTTTGGTTCTTAGTTGCCTTGAGGGTTTAATTTTGTTGCAAGTGTTTCTAATTCTTACAAGGTTGAAGCTCAAGAGAGGATAGGGAAATCTTGTGGTTGCGAGTCCTCAAGTTAGGTCAAGGACAAGGAAAGCATATTTGCCACAATTTCCACCACAAATTTAACCTCAAGTTGCACCACAAGCTTCACTAGACATGGAACATGAAGGAGAGCCTGGCAATATATCAGAGGATGAGAAGGATTTCAGAAAATAATTCTCTAACATGACCCAAATGGTGAAATTTCTCTATGAAGAGAGAAACACAAGGTTTCAAGGTGAGATCTCCAATCCTCCAAAGGGAGATAAGCCTCCAAGAGGATATCGATGGGATGGGGACAAGCCTCCAAAATGGAATGGAGGGAATGGTGATAAGCCACCTTTAAATCCACCACTCCCTTCACCTCCATCCTCACCTCCATATTCACCATCACCATATTCCAAAACAACCCCTTCAAAAACACCTCCACATTCTCCAAAGGACTTGGTAAAACTCCATTTTTGAAACTTAACATAAAGTTTGATTTGCCTATATATGATGGAGAGGTAACTTTTGAGAGATTAGATAATTGGATTCATCATCTTGAAGTGTATTACAAGACACAAAGGATCAAGGATGATGATACCAAGATTCAACTTGCTTCATTACGGTTTGAAGGTACAACACTCATTTGGTGGGAAGCCAAAACTCAAGAGGACATGAAGAAACACGGTAAGGTATTATCCTCTTGGAATGATTTTGTTTCTTCATTAAGAAGACAGTTTTATCCATTAGCATACATGAAGAAAGCTATAATGGATTGGAAAATATTTAGGCAAGGAAAGGGTCAAAGTGTGCAAAGCTATACTCAAGAGTTTAGAAGGAGAGCATTGATATTGGGTGTAGATTTTTCCTCTCAAGATAATTTGCTGAAATACATTGGAGGTTTGCATATATATATTTGAGACAAAAAATTCTAATGTTTAACCCTAAAATTTTACATGAAGTTTGTGTACAGGCCACACATATAGAAGCAAGAGGGAAACATGTTTCTGATGAAACAAGTGAGAACACCTTTGAGTCTGGAGAAAAAGGAAAATGGAAGTTCAAAGGAAAGTGAAAGAAGAATGATTCCATCAATATGGAGAAAGAATAACTTACATGGAAACATTGTTCCAAAGAGGTTCGTGATGAATAACATTTCCGGAAACTTCATCCAAAGATGAGACCCAAAAATTTTAAAAATAAGGAGAAGGAGAAGACAGTTGCAACTACACCATTAATTAGGTTCTGATTCTAGATATGAAACAAAGATCACATTCATGGGTTTGAAAGGTAAGGACATTGCAAGTACTATTTCTTCAAGTTGTCTCAATGACACTCAAGATGAAAAAACAAGAATTGAGATTTTCCATATTAGAGCTATTTCAAAGCATACCAAGATAGACACATAGTTTGACAGTGTTTCACAAGGAAATCTTATCTCTGAAGACATTGTCAAGAAGTTGAATATAGAGACCATTCCTCATCCTAAAACTTATACTTTAGGTTGGGTATGTGAGAGTGAAAAATTGAAGGTGATAAGGAAGTGCATAGTTAGATTTTCAATCACTGCAAACTTTCTTGATGAAGTTGAACATGATGTAGTTCTGCTTAGTATATGTGGTATAGTTTTGGGAAGCCCATATCTTTATGATAGGAGATCCATTTTTCATTTCCATGAGAAAAAATATCACTTTTTCAAGAATGGGATTGAGTACATTGTTAGAGAGCATAGTAATAAAATAAGTTTGTCTCTCATGAATGTTGGATAAATGAAGAGAATTTTTAATGCTAGTCAGAATTTTGGATTGTTAATGTTCAAGCATAAAGATATTTCTTAATGAAGTTTTTCAAGGATATGATTAAAATTTGAAATCTGATTTCATTGAGGTTACTAATGAATGTGATAATATGTTTAAAGAGTCTAACATGTTGCCTCCTAAAAGAGGTAAACAAAATGGAGTAAATTTGCAGCAGGATGCATCATTGTTGAACATTCGTTTGAACAAGATGCTAGTGTTAAAGACTGCAAGGATCAAAAAACAAATGAAAAAGAAATTTGAAAAAGAGGAAATTGGTTCCAAAACTTATTCTTATTGGTTTCATAATGTGTTGCCTTTGAAAATGGATGGTGCATGGCGATGGAAATCACATTTGGTCAAGAGTCGAACCAAGTGTAAGGCTAGACATGTTAAGCATTGTCATGATGACAATGTTCATGACGACAATGTTCAAGGTGAGAAGAAAATGAAATTGAATAAGTTTCCTTTGATTGAAGACCAAGGAGGGAATGTGCATATTCCTTCAAATTCGGATTACCTTTCTGCATATTGTGGGAAATTGTAACAAGATGTCATTATTGACAACAAGATAAGGGTTCCAAAATCAAGGAAAATGACATTCCAAAAGTGATAAATTCAAGAAAAATTCAATGGATTGAGACTGGAAGGGTGAGGGAGCTTTACCCTCATCTATTTTTTTATTGTTAAAGAGATTTTGAAGGTCCAAAAGCTTCTATTGGGGAGGAATGATATGGTGGATCAGTTTAATGCTCAAAATGCAAAGTGCTCGGATTGGCTCGAAACCAATGCCAAATCATAGATATCGTCTCCATGAATCCAATGCAACTCATTCCACTCAAATCCAACATCGGATGCTCCTAATATCACGTTTTGATTGATTTGGGAAATAACTAAAAAAATTGGGAAAAAGGTTGCAAGTACACCAAGTCAGTAGTCCGTATGTTGACTCGGAATTTGACTATGTTTTTGTGGAGCATTTTTTTACTTCCACTTGTCATCATTTGATTGGTTTGAATTTGGTGAGATTTCATTGGTCAATGGGTTTTTTTTTGGACCAATCATAGATAGTCACGTGGTCCAATCATAGGTTTCCACGGGGTCTCCGATGGCCATGTAAAATTTTGTTTGGAAGGCTAAACAACCTCCAACAGAATCGAAACCAAAACCTCATTCCTACTATCCATGCCTCCTACCACCTCACCCATGGTGGTTATTATAATAATATGTGAAACAATGCTATATAAAGTTTCATGGGTTGGCAATCTAGGGTCGAGATTGGGGTTAACCCTAGACCCCGATCCACCCAACCAAGTGGCAAGTGGATAGGGGTCCAGGGTTAAGCCCGATCCCAAACTTATTGTATAAATCAAACATTACACTGTTAAACGATATCAAATGGCGCCCACACCATATATAAACACCAACCTTATTATAAATGTGATAACCCAAAATTTGCGGCACATATGATACTCCATTGGCGGGAAATGCACTATAACGCAAAAAAACTATGTATATAAACATAACTAAAGTTTTGGATTGGTGCGCAGTCTGGTGAGTTAACTCCATCGGTTTAAGACGACATGTGAACATTCATACGAAGCATTCTAAGTTTATTGTTGGCGATTAATGCTATGGGTATGGAGAATGGACGCGAAACCTGCCTTGGGCAGGGTTCCCACTAACCCAACCCACAACTCCGACCACAGGTTTTGGATGCAGGTTAATTTATGTAGAATGAGCATGGAGATTTGAACCATGGTGGGTTCTGAAACCAAACCCCACAGTTAATCAACCGAACTCAACCTATTTGGCATGTGGAGACCATTTAAAACCAACCACATCCGACGGCCCGGTTTGTAACACTTGGCACTAATTTATGGGTTTAGGGCGGACATAGTGCATTTAACTATTCAACATATTGCACCAAGTGTGGCGGGAATCTCACTGATGTGGGGAAAATTTTTCGCTCCACATGGCTGCAAAAGGCAGAAATTATAGAATAGATTGCAGAGAAGTGTGAATTGTAGGATTTAGTAGAAAAGCTTCATTGAATCACAACTCAGTCAATTTTTTACCTTTTTTAGTGCAAAAAGATCCCATCTAGGGGTTTTTGGCTATTCTGGAGCCATTGGATACATTTTTTTTATCATCCTGAGTAATTTAACTTTATGTAAACACATTTTTTAGCATAATGAAAGAGGCCCAACATTGGAAGTTGGACCAGGAGATGTAGCCCAGGAGATTTGAACTCCTTCATCATTTTTTGTCTTATGTATATTGTTATGGTATTGATGCCTTATTTATTTTCTGTAGAACTAAGTTTTAAATCATGTTAATTTGTTAATGAAATTGACATAAGTGTTTAAAAACCCTAATAATTTCACTTGAGAATTGTACCATAAACTGTCAATATTTCATATACAGATCACCAAGGTATTCTATTCGAGTGGGACTAAGATGGACTCAAGCTTTCAACCACTCTAGGTACCATTAGGCTTACTAGCTAACCATCAACCAATAGATCTAGGTGTGTATCCAAGGTCAAATCTCCATGACCAATGCCATCCTCCCTCTTCGGTATCTAGACATCAACACATAGGCTGGCTAGATGTCCTCCTAAGCATCCACTATTAGATACTTAAACTCTCCCTATTAAACTAGATATATCCATTTGTCAAAGTGTTCAACCTTTTTTATGGAGAGATTCACCTATACAAACACAAATCAAAATCAATAATAAGCTTTGAAATATACATATAAGTAAACACAAAACTTCGGGGTCCTCATCTATTTGGATGCTACTTATGTCATCATCAATTTATCCATATAAATTTTGTCAGAAGCTTTATTCTTCTTTCATTTCTTCAACAACACCAAATACATCTTCAGATATTCTTAATTATTTTGTTTGAAATTTCACTAACCTTTATAGATAGTAATTTTTCTTACTTCAAATTATTCACTGTTATACTATGCCCTCCATCTCAACAATGGAGATATACCCTTTCTTCTATCCAGGCTCCCTCTCAACATAGAGAGATCAACCACTTCCTTATTCTATGACATTGGAGAAACTTTCGTGGATCCAACCCTTATTATGGCATCATGTTCATATTGATATATAAATTCTTTCCCCATGTTTATACGAACATCTTCACCATATTGAATATTATGTACTTGCAATACTTTAGAAAGTAAAACCAAATACAAATATACATCAGCATGAAGTTAATTATATAAAAATCATGTTACTATAATGGAATCATTTATACTTTAAACACCAAACACTTAAACCTAGTTAAGTCCATAAAAAACAAGAAACATATCTTTTTACATACTATACTTCATTTTTTAGACACAAAGCCTTAGATATCAACAATTTAATCAAATAACAATTCAACAATATATATTTTAGAAATGCATGTCAAAATTATACTAAGGTTTGTTGCAAACACTATATTTTATCATCAAAGCTAAATAATATTGAAAAACATATTAGCATGCCCTAGAATATCAATATTTACTATGGTTTTGTTATTAACCCTAAATTTCATAAACTAAAACATGAGCAGCAAAAATTAAGTTAGCATATTCGCATATACATATCTAGGATTTCATTATCATGTACTAGCATCTCATATAAATATCCATATCTACTAGGTAAACCCAAGGCAAAAACATTAATACATAAAATTAGGTATACAATAATTTCAGTCATACTAGGGTTTCGTTCAAACATACAAACATACACCTAGGGCTTCATTCCTAGGATTTTACTTACAAGGGTTTTGTTCACAACCGTAATTCACCAAACCCTAAAGATTTAGGGTTTCAATACATAACTTAGAAATTAACAAAAAACCCTAAATGGATAGGGTTTATATCATAATAATACCAAAACCTAAACATCAAAATAATAATAATTCTAGATTTCATCAACAACCCTAAGCATACTAGGGTTTCATAATCAATATTGAGATATCCTTAGCAACAAGAGGCTAGGGTTTTATAGTTAACCCTAAAGGATAGGGTTACACAAGAATGATCAAATATTATCATGAGGGTAGATTTAATCTAATGATTAATCACCCTAAAAATCATCTTTGTGATTCAAAACCCTATACATAACCATGTCAATAATGTAAACAATTTTCAAAAGAAGAATGATCGTACCTTTTATATGAAGATAAATTTATAACAAAGCTTACAGTTCAAGACATACCTTTAGTATTTCCTTACCAAACCTTGTAGGACATCAATTTTAAGGGCTTAAACATAACTTTTTCCATGCTCAAGTCTCCTCCATAACCTTTATGTATTCTGCAAGCTTTCCTGACCAAGGAAAATATAAAGAGAAAGGTTATTAGTATATAATACAAACAATTCTTGATGTGAGTAGGAAACCAAACATAAAATATGAAACAAAGAAAAAAACTTATATTTTGGAAAATGGTTAAGGATCCCTCTTAATCCAATATTGAGGGATACTTATATCTTTATCAAAATAATTAAAAATATTATAATAAGTCATGTTAGACTTACAAACTCTAGAAATAAAAACATAAAGGAAAAAATATAGGACTAAGAAGGATATGTAGGATAGAGCTTAGTAGTATAAGTCCTCGACTTCTGATTCCTCAATATTATTAATCTTCGGTGGAGATTTATCAGTAATATTTTCTTGATCCATGTCTCTCTTCCTATTCATTGGATTCTTAGGTCATTGAATTTTATAATGAACCATCTTATGGCAATTATAGAAATCAATCTTTGATAGGTCAATTTTCTTCTTTGGTCCTTTGAACTTCTTGAAGGTTCCCTTCTTCTTGTGATGAGTAGAATATGCATTACAAGTTTTTTCTTCTTAATATTCCTTCTTGTTGGTTAATAATGATATTTGAGCCTCTTCTTTACTCCATGGATTCGACATTTGCTTAAATTTTGGTGTATCCTTTCAACTGTTGATTCCTGATGCAAAAACACTCCAAGATTTCGGTAGTCCTAGAAGAGCAGTAATTATGAGCTCTTTTTTTGGTAAAAATTCATATATTTCTTGGAGTTCATCTCTGATTCTAGATATCCTTATAAAATATATGAAACAATATCATCATTAATCATCTTAACAATTCTTAGTTCATTCTTGAGGCTTTCTCTTTGACCAATTTTCTTGATTGTGAATAATATGGAGAGAGCCTCATGCATTTATTGAGTGGATTATATTAAGTTATCCTTTACTCCATCCACTATTAGGTTCATGGCTACAATTTTAGATTCTCTAAACTTCTCTTTCTCTACTTCATCTGTTCATTTCTTGACTTTCCCTTGAACAAGATGCAATACTTTGTTCTTTTTGAGGATGAGATCTATCCTCTTTTTCCATGCCTTGTAGTTGGAGGATCCTTCGAGTTTGTTTTATCCCTTCATTGAGTTCTTAATATTGATATATGCTACTCCTTATGAATTGACCTTAAAACTCCTTATTCTACTTTCAATAGATCTTTAGGATGCCTTTTTCTTCCTTCTTTCACCTTAGCTCTGAAACCATGTTAGAAAATCAGAAAGGAAAACATATTTTCTCTAGTTGATAATCAATTGTGATATATTTGAGTTGTTATTATATTTATTATGTTCTTTTATTATCTTACTTCATTAAACAAATACCGAAACCAAAGCACGAAGATCAAGGACATCAGTTGTAGGCACTCATTCAAGGCTAAAACCCCTATATAGGAGAATGCCCAGTAACAAAATCTTCCTTCAGTAATTCAAAATGAGATAGACCAAATACCTTCCTCCTCCACCAACTCAAACCCCAAACTACTCTCCCAACCTTCAAATATCAAATGCAACAATATTACATCAACATTGTTTCAATACTACATCAAGGACAAATTGTTGACCCTATTGCATTAGAATTTCGGCCCAACTTCAAGACTACAATTTTTTCCCTCCAATAGCTTCATTTCCTTCGCACGTGTGATACAAGAAAGAGAATTTCAACTTATTTACCTATATAATAACCCCCTTGTCTTTCGCTAGCCCTTTTCTTATTCCTTCTTAAATTTCTCACTTTTTCTGCTTCGAACTACTATAATTCGAACTTATTTAGATGATATCTTCCAAATGAGTCGATTTAATACTTATATATAGTCCTTATAAGTGATTGAATTCTTATAATGATGCCAACTTGTCCTTCCTTGAGGACGACTTTATGGAGGAGGTCTAGAATACCTAATTTACATTAAAATAATTTTATTTCGTGAGAACTAAATTCCAAGAAGGGTTTTTTACATCATGACATGGACAAGGAGACTTGACATAAACCCTAGAATCCTACAATGGAGGCTTTGACCTATAAACAATTGACCCAAGCATGAAACCCATGCTTTAATAAGTCATTATCTTTAATAATAAAACTTATTTTTCTTTCTTTTGACAAATACATTACATCATGATTCAAATATAATTATGAATACCTACACTAGTTACATTTTTCAACAATAGGGCCATGTGACACCCATTCATTGGGCCACGTGTCACCCACCGAGTGGGCCACATGTTGATACCTACCCTGTCATGTCATCTCTTCCACTGAGTTGCCATGACATTTCAGCTACCACATGTCGAGCTCTGATTTTCCCACATGATCAGTTCATACAAGCCACATGTCATCTCTAGGGTGTGCCATTTGTCACATTTGACTTTGAATTTTTTTTCTAGTATCGAAAAACTTTAAACTTTGATATCTTTCAGATACGAACTCAAATTGACGTTATTCAAATTACATTGGAATTGTCTCGTCAAGCTATTTAAAATGATGATATTTACATTAAATTTTGGAGGCTTTCAATTTTAGGACATTTTGGCATCCTCCAGGATCAATCCTTCCTACTAAGAGGATTTTGTACCTCCAAAAGGTTCTTAATCAAATACCAAGTGTGGGATATTCCTCCCAAGTCGTCTAGTGTTTTTCCACCATGTTTTGTGTATTTGGCTCATCACAAAAAGTTGCATAATAATAATGACAACTGAAACCATACTATTATCCATTTGTAATTTCCCACATCCTTTTCGAATGTGTTACTTTAGCCACTATCCATGTACAAAACATTAGCAACAATAACAAATAATGCATATTTCATTAAATTTAAAATTAAATAATGGGTCTAGAATTTCAAAATAACCAAAAAAGTTAATTCTATTAATGTCCTTATAATAAAATTTCTACAAATTTAATGAAATATGTGTTAAATACAAAGATAATAAAAATAATGAACTAACATGTTTGATCCTCTTGACCACTTCCCACGACAAATTTACATGCTCCAGAGCACCTACTTTTCCACATTTGCAGATATGAGCAAAAAGGTCTTGCTCATGTTGATAAGCCTCTTCAATTTTCCTTTGGTGAGTAGTGAAGAATCATCCTTCATTTGATGAACTTGGAAGATATACTTTATGTCATCCTTAAAAATGGGATATATGTTTTACTTCCTATAGTAGATATTTTTCTTGTCAAATAGGTAAGGATTTCCAAGCACAATTCCACATTGTATCTAATGGAACCACATCTAGTTCAACTTCATCCACAAATATAGATGTAATAGCAAACCAAAGCTTACACTTATGAGTCACCAGCAACTTAGTGTTGTTACATACCCATCCAAGCAGATAAGGTCTAGGATGTAATGTTGTTACCAAATTCAACTTCTTAAAAACTTAGATATCAGAATAGCTTGAGATCCAGTGTCAAAAAAAGTATCTACTTTTACATGCTTAGTTACCATCACAATGTGAAAAAGTTAATTCCTCTTTATCATCAAAATAAATGATGAAATAGAAGAACCAGAACCAACATGTGAAGGTGATATGCTTTTCAAACCCATAGCTACGATTTGTGCCTCATCGCTAGAGTCCGGTCCAAAATCCCGCTAGACTATTGTTGCCACCTTTTTCTTTCCCTTCCTATCTCAAAACCTCTTAGGCCTCAACTCTAGATGTATCTTCCAACAATGACCATCATCATGTCCCTCTTCTCGCAATGGGCACATGAAAGTTTCCATTAGAGAAATTTTGAGGTAAAAAATGAGCCTAAAAAAATTACAACATAATTAAAATTTATAAGAACCAATAAGATTCAATATGATGATGTCAACCATGGGGGATGATTCACCATTTTTGGAGTAAAGAGGTAAAAACATAAAAAATTTACTTTTTCAACTTGTATTTTCAACTTATCTCCCTACATTTTTCCACAAATTTCGTGTAGGAGAACTTGTTGGATGCATAATTTAATTTTTCATCCAAGGAGTACCCATGTTGCATACTTTTGATGGACCCTACTACACAAAAAATGTGAAATACATGAAAAATGTGATTGCAATCATGTTTTCATGTATTTCAAATTTTTCGTGTAGTAGGGTCCATCGAAAGTATGAAACATGAATACTCCTTGGATGAAAAAAAAAATTGCATCGAATGAGTGGTCCCGCTAGAAATTTGAGTGAAATTGTAGGGATATAAGTTGAAAATATGAGTTGAAAAAGTAGTTTTATTTTTTCTCTCCAAAACTTGATGAGGTAATCTAATATTATTTTATTATTTCCACTATTATTTTATAATATTCCTTAGGAGGCCCATTTTAGACCTCAAAATTTCTCTAATGTCATATCCCTTCTTCATATAAGTTGTTCTCTTTGGCTTCTCCTTTCCTTTGCCTTTACCATCTTTCGACCGAATGCCTTCCAAAAAGACTCAACCACCTTGTTTACTTGCTTCAATATAGGTCGCTTGTACACAAACCTAATCTACGTTAGATGGCTTCGACAAGAAAATAATATTGTGAATATACCCATGCAAAATACCAATATACTTCAAAACAGTCTCTTGCGTATTAAGTGGAATATTCAATGGCAATGATTTTTTCATAAACTCCTTTGTAAATTTTTTCACGCTTTTCCCTTTATGCTAATGCATAGCTTGCTATTTATTATTTCCTTTTAGTCATGTTCCAAAGGATAGAATTGTTTTTTCAATGCTGACGTAAATTCAAACTACGAGGAAAGAGTTTTACCTTCCCAAAGTCTAGTCTCCCACCATATTAGTGTAATACCTTCCAATCGAAGAGAGGAAAACTAAATTTTTACCTCATCATCAGTGGTCTATTGCGCACGATAATGGACATCCATCTCGTGAATCTATTTTTCAAGATTTTCAGCATTAAGGTCTCCATCATAAACTAACAAATTGAACTTAATGACCAGCTTCAACAATGACTTCTTTTATGCAACGTTTCCATGAGGAGATGTAGGAGGATAATGAGGATGACTTGAAGGAGAAGAAGGAGGAGGAGCCTTTCTCGAATCACCTTCATTTCCCTCGTATTTGACTTCTTTCTTCAACAATATTCTCTCTCTAAACTCCTTCCATTCCTGATACAAATTTTCAACCACAGTATTCATCGCCATGAAATATTCACTAAACTATTTCTAAAAACCAAAATGATTTATTTATCCCTCATGCGATGACATTTCTCTTATTCAATTAAAAATTCTCAATCCAATTTCTGAATTGCCTTCAATAAGTGTGTTACACAACAATTTGTCATTATTCCTGTACTCCTTGTTCCCGAATCCTAGAGGACCTTCAACAGTGACCCCTGTGTCTATTTTCCATCATGAAAATGTGTCATTATATCCTTTACAATATATTGAACAAACCCTCTGTTAACCATTCCTGGAGTAGCTCCTTAAAAACATGTTAATTTGGAGTAGTGCGCCCTCTGTTTATATCACTCGTGTTGATGCCTCATATTAAGACTGGATTTGTACCTATTGGCACTGGAATGGAGGTCATACCCATGTCGATCGACTTCTCGAAGGTTTTTAAAAATGTAAACGAAGCTTCGAGATCTAGAAGTTTTGTGGGTGGAGAGCTGGTTGTTTGTTCATGGGGATCGGGTCGAGCTTCTCCCTCTGGTCTTCTTGTTCCTACTAAAGAGGAACCACCCAAGGAGATAAACCATTCCCCACCCTAAGTGGATCCATGTTCCCTCTCCCTTCACTATAAAATGGAAATCCTCCCATACCTCTGCTAGTTAGAATAGAGATACAAGAACAACAGAGAGAGAATTTTTTCTGACTTTCTCGTATCAAGTTGAAACAAGCGCTTTGGAGACGTGCCTGGATCCAGACCTGTTGAAGGTGAACTATGACATCAAGGCATAGGTTGTAACTCCCCCTCTTATATTACTATGATACAACTGATTCTTACTTTCCACTCTTGTCTATGATGCATGATTTGATTTCTAGTATTCCTTGATCAACAAACAAGGTGAACATCCCCATGAGCTCATTCAATTACATGTGGAAACCACACTGGATGATACGTGACCATTTGTATTGTTTAATATCTTGTGCATGTAACTAAGTATTGGAGACAAAGAGGATCTAACTAAGAAGAGCAAAGGATTAGAGGACTCGAGCGAGGAGCAGCATCAGATCGAGGAAGGTCATCTATATATGATCTGTGTCCATTTTCAATCTAGGAAAGTAGGCATTAGATTGTTCCATGTTGTTACTAGACCCATCCTAGGTCTAAAGGGATTGTCTCTATCCACAGAGAGGATTTTCCTGCATAAAAAATTGGCGACTCTATTGGGGAGTATTTCCTTTAGTCTCCTATTTTCACTCTTTTATTTTTCGTTTTTTCATCGATATTTTGTCGAGTGTCCATCTCCTTTTATCTGTGGCTTCTGTAACTTCTTACAGACATTCATCTTTCTGTTGAAGTGATAAGACTAGTTCCATTTCAGTAAACCCTTTCATTTTTAATTCTTCTCCTCGATTGGCACTGGTATTACTCTGAAAGTCATGACGATTAGTACTGAATGCATTTACACAGTTACACTTTTCCTCTTCTAGCGCGGTTTGCAGCCTCACATCCGGGCTGATTTCTGAGTGTATCTTTTTTAGGTTTTCTTCCTATTTGTTTGCTAATGTGTCTTATCCTTCTGAATTTTCTTTTCTGCTTGGATAACTCTTGTTGTTCTCTGTTTAGCGACGCTTTTGACACAAGTTATCCATATTTAGTCTTCTATTTTTCGAAGCAAGTGCACCTTATCATCCTAGGGTTTCTAGTTGTTTTCGGGTCATCCGAATGGTTGCATGCTTTGTTGATGTCCAGACTTGTTATTGAGTTGAATCTTGTGATATCTTTCAGGATTTTTGTTTGATTGATTTTTTTTTTTTTTGGTTGATTCTCACGATTATAACTTTCAAGTGTTAACCTTTTGTGCATTTGGATCTCTTTTCACCATCAAACATAGATTACATTACTTGATTTCGACTGAAGTTTTTCTTTGAGTGTTGATCAGTGTAAAGATGAAGAGTGTCTTGTTTTGAGGAAATAAGTTTGGGTCTCTCTTTGATTTATGAATCTTTGTCTCCTATAACTTTTTGAGAGATTTCATTAGTACTCAAAGTGAGTGATTACTTTTGATTTTCATTCTACATTTTTCATTGTGCTTATAAAAAAAAAAAACAATTTTGCTTTTGTTTTTGCTTTAAAACTGAAAAGTTTCATTTCGATTCACTTCTAGTGCTTTTAGTGAAAGAAAATAAAGTGAAAATATTTTCGCTTCTCTTTAGGATAATGCACTTGAAGAAAACGTGAAATGTCATTCCATGCATTTTTTTATTTTGTGAGTTGATTGTATGAATTGCTTCTCCCCAATTAACGTAGTTTTTATTGAAATGAATGATTACTTCTCTCATGTAGCTGCATCTTAGGGGTTCAGGTGACATTGGTAAGAATTTGAAACTGAGACATAATTCAAGATAAACTTTATAATTTATTCAATCAACCTAAGCAGCATTTGGAACCTAAAACACCACATTTAGAAGTCTACGCTAGAGACGTGTTCCAGCGTGGTAAAACGTAGGAGTTGTCGAAAACAGTCTGTGTTACAGCCCGGGGGTTATATCTCATCCCACATACGGAAGTATATTGACATATGATAAGTATATTTGGGACACTCCCATTGAATGGCTACGGATCAGACAACACTACTCCGAACTTGGACTCCCACGTACCGTCGAGTATATTTTTAGAGACACCATTAGGCTTTAAATCTACCATAGGTAACTGAGTCGGCCGCCTTGTAGACATGATACATCCAACACAACGTTCGGGGATATTGGCTGTCGTACGTTAAGTCCTTGGTCACTTCTCTTTCATTTGATCACCAAGGTGTATATTACAGTTCACAGATACCTAATAATCATTTTTTCCTAGTTCACCCCTTTTGATTTATTTCGTTTTTAAGTTCTAAAATTAATTTCCCATGATCACATAGCTTACTTGTTAGAATATTTCTGGGCCACATCATGAGTAACTCCTTACGAAGATATTTTTTAAAGACTTGAATTAATCACCTTTTTCTCTCTTTTTCTTTTTGAGATAAGATCATTATCGATGAACCATCAAGTTCAGCTTCCTATTCATCATCCTCTTCCAAAGGGACATCATCACCAGTCTCTTTTGACTCTTTGCCTTTGACTGGAACTCAAACTGATTGGTTTTCCCTCATCCCGAGTGTTCAACCTCTTGCCACTCGATCTCCTCCTCATGTGCATGTAGGATACGTTGCCTTTCCTCTGAATCCATTATTTTATTTCATTGAGATATCCCTTGAATGACTGCATAGTCTGTTTGATACACCTGGTGTACCATTCATGCATTCTTCATGTCCATCTCATACCGTCGCTCGTCAGTTATTTCCGATGGCTTCTGAAGGAGAGGTTTCATCCCCCTAGAGGTTTCATGAACCATTGGTGGTGTAGATGAGTCTTTGCTTGAGGGACATAAATTTCCCCCTGAGGGATTTCTCCATGGGGGGAAAACCTCTCAGCCTTCCACCCAGTCGTACATTCCACAAGGTTACACCTCGTTGGGGCACCTAGTTTCGATTATTTCGAGTGCCACGCCTTTTTATTACAATACCATATGGAATAATACTTCGGTATCTACCCTTGGTCTGCTTGTATCCAACATGTTTGTTTCCATCCCTTCTCGAGCAACAGTTATGCCTATTCCCATGCAACCAAATGTTTGCATCGGTGTTTCAACGACTCCCATCAATGTTCCTACATCGATTCCATCGATTCCGATTTCTGGTGGGGGGCCTTCGTTGTTGAATGTCTCTCAATACTCCATTGGGCCATCTGTGAGTGGATTAAAAACTCACATCTTGGTCTCTTATCAAGTTGTTGGTAGTATTCCTATGTGTGTTGGATCATCTGGTCCAACAGGGTTAACATGGGATCAATATCAACAATTTTTGCAAAACCTTAACTAGTAGCATTATGTCCCATTTGGTTCCCAGAAGTTACAGACCTCGTTAGTAAATCCTCAAGGATTCCCAGGGTAGTCTAGCATTCAATCAGGGGCTTATGCATTTCAGCAAGGTCCTATCTTTGGTCAACAACAACCTTATGGGCCACAAGGTCAACCATATGTGCAACATGCAATGCCTTATGTACAATCTAGTCAAACTTTTTCTCATCAAGGTCAACATTCCTATTATCAACAGGGACAACCTTCTGATCAATAAGGCCAACCTCACTTTCAGCAAGGTCAGCCTTTTTCGCAGCAAGGACAACCCTCCTCTCAACAAAGTCAGGTCTTTGTTCATCCGGGTCAACCTGGTCCTCAAGGGCAACCTAGTCAACCTCAACAACCACTTGGTATCATGTCGTCAAACCCTCAGGGTACCATCCAGCAGCCCCAAGGTCAACCTTTGGGCTCAAAAGGTCAACCGTTGGGTTCCCAAGGTTACCTTTTGGGTTCACAAGGTCAACCACAGGGAACTGCATTCCAAAAATTTCAACAACATCAAAATCCATATGCTGCGAATTATGATCAAACTAGACCTCAATGGTTTGCTGCAGGTCAAAATCCATTTTTTGGTTAGCAACCAGGATATGGTCAAAATCCACAAGGTTTCAATCCTTATGGAAAGAATCCATATGGGAAAAATCCTTCCAGACAGAAACCATGGGGGAAGAATTTCTCCCAACCTGGTTGGAATCCTCAAATGGGCATGTATCAAAGACTGAAAATCATGCCTTTCAATACGCAATTGCCTTTTCTTTCGACGTTGGAACTTCCCGATGCGTCACGATCGACCAATGATCCAATTATTCATAATCCGTATTGGCTTCCAGTTCCAACCAAGATTCCAATCGATTGCCCCAAGTTTGAAGGAAAGTCTGGAGAAGACCCCTAGGTACATGTTATGACGTACCATCTTTGGTGTTCCTCCAATTCCTAGGTTGACGATTCCATCTGTCTCCATATTTTTCAAAGGGCATTGACTCGTGCCGTTGCAAAGTGGTACATTGAACTTCCACCGGAAACTTTTCAAGAATTCAATTCTTTAGCTATGGATTTTCTTACACACTTTCAACTACCTGTTCGTTATGAAACAAGAACTCACCTCCTTACATCCTTGAAACAAGATACTACTATGCATATATCCAATCATATCCATGAATGGAGACAACGTTGTTGTTTGATCAATTTTGAGATTACTGATCAAAATTTGACCGAATGGTTTAACATATCATTCGTCAATCATATTGCCAAGGATATTGCTATGAGGGTAGCTATCACAGAAGAGAAACCCATTACTCGTGATCAATATCTCGATTTGGTTTATTCCCAATCTGGCACATTATATGATCTTTTGCCTGATGCTCTACGCCCAGACTCCAAGTCTGCAACTTCAAAAGTTACGATGACACCATCGGTTATCGGTGTCATTGGTTCTATTTTGAAGACTTCTCGGAAGTATTCCTCTACTTCAAAGCAGAAATATTATTCTTCATCGGATTCTGTTCCTCAAAATCCTTCAAATCCTAGAAAAACTTCAAAGGTTAACGTCGTTCAGTCTTCCACGACCGAAAAATCCTCTAAAGGTAAAAATAAGGGCAAAGGAAAATCAAAATATGATGCCCCAAAATAGGATTCCCCCAAACCTCGCGCTGACGATGGAACTAAGCACAAGCCGAAGCACCCTTTCCTAATATGTGATGACGAGCACTACACTAAGGATTCTCCACGATGAGCTAAAGTGAGTCCTTTACCGAAGGGTACTCAAGGAACTCCAGTTGTTCTCAAAGAACCATTTCCATCTCAATAGACTCAAATGGTGGAACAACCCCAATCTTCCACCTCTTTTGGTTCTCAGGTATTCATGATGAATGGTGTTTTGCCCATCTTCGTAGTTAACAAATCTAAAGATTATTCGAATTCGCGTCAGTCGACGGGGAAATAAATCGTCGATGCTCCTACTCCTTCTCCCCCGCCTGCTTCCGGCCCTCTTCATATTGAAAGGCCTAGTCTCGATCCCGTTGTTCAACCACCTTCTAAAGATTTTCTCCGAAAATACTCGTATAATCCAAATGCCCACACTGCTCAACATTAAAATATTTTTGAGGATTTGGCTTAGGCACCTTCCACTATGTCTTCGTTAGAGGTTCTTCAAAGATGTATGTAGCAACAAAAATCGTTACTATCTGCTATTGGAGGAATCAATCCATCTGATTCGAGCCTCATTATTTTTGATCAGGAGAATTTTATCATTACATCTCCCCCATCTACTTGCTTTCCTTATTTAGGTTGTTATCAATAGAAATAATATCCATCGGTAAGTCGTGGATGAAGGTGCATCCACTTGCATCATTTCTGTCTCTTGTTGGAAAGCCATCGACTCTCCAACTCTTAGCCAGTCTCCAAACACTTTGGAGGCTTTCGATGGAAGGGACTCTCGTATTTTTGGTATCCTCCCCAACTTGCCTATCATGTTGGAAGGTAAAATGGTCAACGTTGAAGTAGAAGTCGTTGATGTGAAACTCAATTATAATCTTCTACTCGGTTGTAGGTGGACTCACGTTATGATTTGCATGTTGCCCACTCTTTTTCGTGTTCTTTGTTTCTCACACGAAGGAAAGATTATCATTGTCAACCATTTGTCCTTTTTTGCGTCCACTTCTTCTAAAGGAAATGTTCCATATGTGAGGAGTACCACCACACCCTATGAAAGTGTGGGGGCAGAACTTTTCAAATATTTAGCCTTAAGGGGTCTCTTTTCTCTTCCTTCATCGAACACTGCTCAGGTCAATATGATCTCAACTTCATCTAATCCTTGGATCATCTCGTCCCCTGATTAGGTTGATTATTTCGGTGACGTCATGCCGTTAAGCCCCGTAGAAGTCAATTATTGTGAAATCTTTTCCTCTTCAACTCCTAATTCTGAACATGCTACTTCTAGCATGCATTTTGACACGTACTCCCAATTTCCTTGGCTTGGTTCTTTATATTCTTTAGATCCCTTGAAGGAGATGTTTCTCTCTGACGAAAGTATCGTGGAAACCATGTCTCTTGAGGAAACACCCTGGAATGATACCCATCATCGTTCTTCATTTCTCCCAAGCCCTGGAGCAATTCAGTAATGTTTTGAAAAATTTGCTCCCCATGCTCTAGATTGTCCATTTCCGACACCCATGTTGACACATGAGGTATTTTCTAAGGGGAACATGGGCAACATCACTGCAACAATGGCTATCGACATTTCTGTGAAACCAGGAATTGTCAAGAACATTCACATCAGGGTAACTTTCTCTCCATATGAGTTCAAGCTTTACACTAGTCTCTTTCAAGAATTTCAAGATGTTTTTGCATGGTCCTATGAGGAAATTCCTGGCATTGATCTGAGTATAGTGGTGCATGAAATACCAACTTACCCTAATGCAAAGCCTTTTCATCAGCGAATTCATCGTATGCATCCTAGAAAGGCAGCTACCATAAAGGGAGAAGTTGAAAAACTTCTTAAAGTTGGATTCATATATCCAATTCCATTGACACATTTGGTGTTCAATACTGTCCATGTCAATAAAAAGTAGGGTAATATTTGTGTATGTGTCGATTATCGAGATATCAATCGTGAATTCTTGAAAGATAACTATCCCACTCCTTTTATTGACCAGATCATTGATGAATGCGCTGGGAGTGAGATATTTTATTTTATGGATGGTTTTTCTGGCTATAACAAGATTAACATCCTGCTGGCTGATCAACACAAGATATCTTTCATCTGTCCATGGGGAAATTTTTCCTACAAGAATCTCTCTTTCAATTTGAAAAATGTTGGTGCTACTTTTCAAAGCGCGATGTCGTATGCTTTCCATGACATCAAGCACATCGTTCGACCTTACCTGGATGACCTTCCCACTCATTCAGCTAAGCATCGATCCCATCCTGTGCACCTTCGCGAGATTTTTCTCCGCTGCAAACACTACAATATTCGCTTGAATCCGCATAAATGTGTCTTTTGGATTGAATCCGGCATACTCCTTGGGTTTGTCGTATCTAATGAAGGCATCCATCTCGATCCCCTGAAAGTCGAGGCTATCATTAATTTACCCCCTCCCTCCACTTTATCTCAGTTGCAGAGCCTACAAGGGAAAGCTAATTTCCTTCATCGTTTCATTCCCAATTATGCAGAGCTCGCTAAGGGCTTTACACGATTGCTTAAACAAGGGATCTCGTTCCTGTGGGATAAAGTTTCTCAACACTCATTTGATGCTTTAAATAAAGTTCTTATCAACGCTCCTTTAATGCATCCCCAAATTATCATCGTGATTATTTCCTTTACTTAGTGGCTTCTTTTGGTACTATTGTTATGGTGCTGGTCCAAGACGACAATGATGGTACTAAACATGTCATTTATTACCTCAGTCATAACCTTATGGATATAGAGACTCAATATGCCCATGTTGAGAAACTGGCTTTAGTTGTGGTACATGTTGTTCATTTCTTTCGGAATTACATTCTCCTTCACATGACTACCATGAACTCAAATTGCAATCCCATGACTTATATGTTAACCCGTCAACTACTGGGGGGTAATATTCTAAATGTATTGTCATTCTGCAGGAGTTTGATTTGGAATTCACTGTTTCCAAATAGAAAAAATCATTGTTTTTCATTGATTTAATATGCTCCCTTCCCTTTATTTCTGCCCCATCCAATCTTGATGAGCACATTTCAAATGATGCTCTCTTCATGATCAGCACTATCGATCCATGGTACAGTGATATAATCGTGTATCTCCAAACCCAAACCTTTTGATCTGAGTTTACCAAAGCTAATCGTCGATGCATTCAACATTACTCTCAACCATATCATATCATTGGGGATACTTTATACCGCATTGGTGTAGATTCTATTCTTCATCATTGTTTGACTTTCGAAGAGGCTAAGAGAGTGCTCAATGACTGCCACTCTGGGGCATGTGGCAGTCATATGTCTGGATGTGCAATAGATCAGAAAATTCTTCATGTTGGTTATTTCTAGCCGTCTATTTTTAAGGATTGCATTCTTTTCATCTGTAAATTTCATGCTTTCCAAATTTACCAGCGGAATATGCACACCCCACCCACACCCTTACACCCAGTTTTTACCTCTGGCCCTTTCGCTGAATGGGGCATTGATTTCATGACATGTAACCCTCACTCAGCCAGGGGGCATGATTATATTATTGTCGATGTCGACTATTTTACCAAATGGGTCGAGGAGATGCCGACATATGCTGATGATGGTAAAATTGTGGCTCAATTTCTCTTCAATCATGTTATCGCTCGGTTTGGAGTTCCTGAAGCCATCATCACTGAACATGGCTCTCATTTTCGCCATTACATGATGGTTGAGATGACCTCTCAGTTGGGCCCACGTCACGACAGCTCAACTCCATATTACCCTCAGGCCAATGGCTAAGTTGAAGCAGTCAAAAAAGTCTTAGTTACCATGCTTCAGCTCACTATTGGGATGCACAAGTCAAAATGGCATCTCATTCTTTTTTTAGCTCTTTGGGCTTACTGAACCTTGGCTAAAAATTCTACTGGATTCAATCCTTTTCAGTTAGTATATGGACTAGAAGCAACATTGATGATTGAATGTGAAATTCCTTCACTCAAATTAGCTGTTGAATTTCTTCCGAATACCTCACTAGAAGAGGAACATCTCCTATATCTGGGAAGTCTTGATGAAACTCATCGCTTCAATGCTTTAGTTACTGAAGCTAAGAAACGGGTCAAAGCCCATTTTGATCAGATTATTTCTCCACATGCCTTCTCTGAAGGAGACTTGTTCCTTCTCTATCACAAAGCACACGATAAACTGGGGGCAGGAAAATTCGAACCAATGTGGCATGGGCCACACATTGTAAAACATGTTTTAAAAAATGGGCCTATGAGCTAATTGATTATGAAGGTAACCCTTTAGATGAACCCCAAAACTAGATTTATCTGAATATGTATTATGGGTGATTTTCTCGTGTGATTACTTTTGTACATTAGTGTGCTTTTCATTTTGTACATTTTGGTTTGGTGTGTGTTTGCAAGCGGTTTTTCTGCTTATCTTATTTTACTTGATTTGCAGATGTCTTTAACTCCTTACGTCGGTTTTGCTGATGGTGTCTGCCATAGTACTCGGAATTTATCTTCTATGGCATGGGTTATCTATGACCTTAATGGTGATTTAGTAGCTCTACAAGGTATATGTTTAGGTCGTATAACCAACAATATTTCGAAGTACAGTGTGGTTATTGAAATTTTGTAAAAATCAACCACTCTTGGCATTAGAGAATTGGTTGTAAACTTGGATTCATAGCTTGTTGTCCTACAACTCAATGGGAAATATTCTGTCAGACACCCTCAAATTTTGAGAATGTATTTGTGTATTCATCTTCTAGAAAGTAATTTTGATTACATTACATATCAACACATTCCATGACACATGAATACATTAACAGATGCATTGGCTAATTATGTTCTAGATAGACATTAGCAAAATTTGTAAAAATATGATCATCATTACACCATGTATAAAAACAGGAAAATATAGCATATATATGTGTGTGTGTGTGTCGATTTGGTTTGCAAAAGTTTTTCAAGTACATCATAACCCCAAAAAAATATATGTTCTAGTAAATAATGATACTCGTAGGTATAAACAAGACTACAACTGTAGAAATAAAAATTAGACTAATCAGCATGTTGGTCGTGGTAGCAGGCCACTACTCGAATGATTCGAGTCAATAGTCGGTGAATACGATCAAACACCCCTACGGTGTGCCTTTGATAACGATGGGGAATATCCTGAACATGAGCGTATTCTAGAATCCTAGTAGTCAAAGCATCCATATTTTGGCCAATCTCTTCTTCAACATCTGCTCCCTCCTCGTATGGAGCATCCTTGAACTCCCTTGCCACTCTTCTGGCGATAGGGGACATCCCAGATGGTCTCTCTGGTCCGACATTTGTGGCACATAAGTTTAAATATCATAACATATATATCAAAAAAATATATAAACATGAAAAAGTTAACAAAAAACATGTTTTACCTCTATCATCCCACTGTTCGCCCTCTAGAAGTGGTAGATCTAGATCACCCTGAAATCAGTCCCAGAGTACGACCAATCCTCCACAACAATAATATGATGCCTCAGCCATACAAAGAATGTATTTTTGTATGACATCTACTGCCCACCTCCTAAACTGGGCATCAACTCAACCCATCTCATCAGACGTGGCTCCCATGGTGTCGACACGGCTACTTCCACCCACTGGAATTGGAACAGCGGTACCTGTTCCAAGAAGATGGTTGTCAAGATCGATCCATACCCAAACTACTTCAGTCAACTATTCTTACACTTTGTGAGTTTTTTTCTTCATGTTTTCCAGCACAACTTCTTCCCAGTTAAAAATGGTAGGCGACATACAGTCCACGACAGTTTGCAACTGAGACTTGGTAGCCTCATGCGGTGTTTGTGCTCCAGCAACACGTGTAATGGTATTTAAGATTAATTTGAGTGAAAAAATATTCACACTTCTTATCTCTATCTTCCCACTGGAAGATTTCGTTGCCTCTGAACATTCCCTCCTTATGATCATATCCATACTTTCACCCGTAATTTGGGCCCCAGTCAGACATGCCTGTGCTCCTCTGCGTGATAGGTCGGTGATGTAAATATCAGCCACTTCAATTTTGAGCTATTGGTCACCAAGGATGATTCAATATCATCCTGTATCCTGAATTCTTATCAAGTAATGGAGTAATTACGGTTGTGCTCTTAAACCAGAGGTCATAAATAATTTGACGAGCCCACAGTTCCTCAAGGCGGCAAGGAAATCTCGGTTTTCCATAGCTGCTCTGTCTAATTCATCCTGATCTCTCTCCCTCCACTCAATCATCATGATTGCTCATTATTTTCCTTCTTTTCATAACATTTACACATCATTGGCCTTCGATCAGATGATTTCACGAGTGTTTGACGTCAACTCTTTATTCGCATCTCGTGAATTTTACTGCTAGTATCTTAAAGTCCATTGTCATTATTGGTGGTCTCCCTCACGCCTGTTAAAATTTTACATCATTGACTGGTAATCGAGCAATTTTATTGCATGTTCGACTTCAACTCACTCATTCACATGCCTGAATTTGTACTTGGTTGGGTCATGGCGGAGCACAAGACCCTAGGTTTTGTCTAATAGAGTCCAAGCTGTGAGGCAATATGTATTCTTCATGATTTTACACATGACTCTTTATCTACATGGTTGCGACCATACCTGAGACCATATTTGTGATCCTCTTTATTGTTGGATGGAAGCGACCATACCACGTATCCTGTTTCATGATATCTTTTACAGATGGTTTCATCCATACCTCATGTCATGTGTTTATCTCAGAGATTTCAATTATGTATATATGTTCTCGATTTCACAGGTTTTTCGATGACGACGTCTTGTTCCTAGCACATACTCGTAAATAATTTCACCCCTCACTCATGCTCGTCCTTCATGCTTTTGGGGGCATCTGTTACACAAAAATTTGTCACTGTCCCTATACTCCCTGTTCCCGAATCTTGGAGGACCTTCGTCAGTGACCCCTGTGTCTATTTTCCATCATGAAAATGTGCCATTATATCCCTTACATTTTACTGAAAAAAACTCTCTGTTAACCATTCTTCGAGTAGCTCCTTAAAAACATGTTAATTTGGAGCGGTGTGCCCTCTGTTTGTCTCATTCACGTCAATGCCTCATATTAAGATTGGAGTTGTGCAAATCAGCTCTAGAATGGAGGTCATACCCACACCGATCCACTTCTAGAATGTATTTAAAAATGGAAATGAAACTTTGATATCTAGAAGTCTCGTGGGCAGAGAGCTAGTTGTTTGTTCATGGGGATAGGGCTAAGATTCTCCCTTTGGGATTCTTGTTCCTACAAAAGAGGAACCACCCAAGGAGATAAACCACTTCCCCACCTTAAGTGGATCCATGTTCCCTCTACCTTCACTATAAAATGGACATCCTCCCATACCTCTACTAGTTAGAACAGAGATAGAAGAACAACAGAGAGAGAATTGTTGCTATAGGCATTGAAGAATTGAGACCTTTGGCCTTTTCGTATCAAGTTGAAATGAGCACTTTGGAGACGTACCTGGATCCGAAATCGTTGAAGGAGAGTTGCAACATCACGGCATAGGTTGTAACTCCCCCTCTTATATTAATATGATACAATTGATTCTTACTTTCCACTCTTGTCTATGATGCGTGATTTTCTTTCTAGTATTCCTTGATCAACTAGATAGATTGTTTATGTGAAATACATGTTGTGCTTTCACGCTTTATGTAGTTTTATCTCTTGTGAAGGTAACTAAGTGTTGGCGATAGTGAGGATCTAAATAATAAGAGAAAAGGATCAAAGGACTCGAGCGAGGAGCAGCATCTGATCGAGGTAGGTCATTTATATATGATCTGTGTCCATTTTCAATCTAGGAAAGTAGGCATTAGATTGTTCCCTGTTGTTACTAGACCCATCCTAGGGCTAGAGGGATCGTCTCTATCCACATAGAGGATTTTCCTGCATAACAAAGTGTTCCTTCACCTTGCTTAAATTTTCTCTTGGTTATCATGCATACTCAAAAACCACCATCAAATTACTTGCTCTGATACCACTTGTTTTAAACTTGATTTAGGATATTTTAAAGTGACTTGGCCTGTAGCATGAATGATAAAACTTAAACCAGCAGTTAAATTAAATCAAGAATGAAATACTTTAAATGAACTTTCAATTAAAAATCAAATGTAGAAGATCGATACAAGAAGAAAATAAGGACAAAACCAATTGATAATGGAGTTTGTCTAGTGTTAACTATGTCTACAAGTCCTACCTCCAAGGGAGTGGTCTCTTTATTGTTCTCCAAAAAATCACAATTACAAAATGCCGCCATAAAACTTGCTACAAATGAGCTCTTTACTACCAAAAAGTGGCCTCCAAAATTCCACCAAAACACTCCTTTGGTTACTATTACATAGTATTTTGTCACCATCCCGCACATTGGAGGGCTTTTCCCATGACCTATGAGCAGTGACATAATCTGAAACCACTTTCATGACATCCCCCTTGACTAGGAAAATCATTCGTCTGAAGAAAGTTTCCTCTGCAAAACCTTAAAAACTGATCTTTTGGTCTTGGCGCGACTAGCCACTTCAGCCCTCGCGCCAATGGAGAAAATCCACCATAGAGGGTGTGCCAGATGGCGCTCTGTCCTAGTGTCTCACTCGCGCCAAGCTTAATAAGGATTGTTTTTTAAAAATAAATGGTAGAATTTTGATTCCAACAAACTCCTGAATGAGTCTCTAAAATGAGTTGGGAGGTTTGGCTCCAGATCTCCATGTATGGGAGGTGGTTTTCCACCTATCATGGAAGCTTCCTTAGAGATAGGTCCAATCCCATAATTGTAGGGATCCTAACTCCCCTTCCACCATCTATATAATATTTCCTTTTCCATTAGCAAGCTAGAAGAGCTGAACTTGTAGTAAGGAGACTATCGCCAGCCTTTGAGAGCCAAGCCGAAGAGAGAGAGCTTTGTCCCTTTTCCAACAAGCTTTGTTGAGACGTGCTCCGCTGTCAACCCCGCTGAAGGAAGATCAAGCATCAGAGCTTTGGGTTATACCTTTCCTTTTTTATTTTAATGATAAGCGACTTTGATTATGGTTTCATTCGTGTGTCTATTTCTTTGATGCAATGAATTACATCCTCTCTGACTGATGTATGGTTACAAGTTTTAGATTTTACGTTGTGTATCGTTGTATTCTTTGCATGTGTGCAGGTGTTCGGACATGTTAAGCGGAAGAATCATGATCTGCCAAAGAGAAGGACATGAAGCGTCATCTTTTCTTCAACGACCACTGCGTAGGACCCGAGGTAGGCAATTCGTTATGTTTTTGTCGTCTTGTAACTAGAGACCTGCGTCACTGCATGACCTGATTGTTGCTAGACCCAATCTGGGCTAGTAGGGATCGCCTTTGTCTGCAGAGGGGATTTACCTCTCCAAAAAACTGGTGACTCCACTGGGGAGTTATTTGGAGTTTGTCTTATCTCTTTTGGTTTTTCTTGGCTTTTGCTTGATTGACTTGCTCTTCTGGTTTGCCTCCTTTTGGTGTAAAACCCCTGTTCAGCCCCCACAAGACCTGATCTACTCTTTGTTTTCTCTTTTTTCATTCTTCCCATAGTAAACTTGATTGGCGCAATTTTTAGCCTAACAGTCACGCCAACTGGCACTTGTTGCTAGTTAGGCCCCTGCGCCAACGCTGTTTTGGCACAAGATATGGCCAAATAGTCGCGCCAACGATGTTTGGTGTTAGGGTTTTCTTGTTTTTGAGCCCTCTGAGTCTGATCTTTGGTTTTGGTGTCATTTTTCCAACTCTTTGAGTGCCTTGAAGTCCTTGTTGACTGTTTCTGACCCTTATCCTCTGGTTTTTTTCCCTTTACCATCAGTTTTGCATTCTAGCCCTAGGGTTTATAGGTACTATAGTGTGCTGAGCCTCCCTTAGGAGTTTTTGGTCTTTGTTTTTCTAGTCGACTTTGTTTTCACTTCTTTTCATTCGTTTTGTTGGATTCCATAGTAACATTGCGTTATTTGAGTGATTGCTCTCTTTTTCATTCAAGTTTCTCTTTGTCTCATTTCGAGCGTAGATTACATGGTTTGTATGAATCTTTTGGGATTCCTCTTCGATTTGAGGGACTTCTCCATCAGTTTGAGTTCTGATTGTGTGTTTTGCTTTGAGTGAACTTGTTTGTTTCAAATCTTTCACTATCATTTCTTGAATTTGTTTTCTCATTCGTTTTTCATTTCGTTTGGTGCATTTTTCTCTAAAACATTGAAAAATACAAAAAAAAATCCCTTTTCTTTTTGATTAGTTAGTGAAAATTGAAATCTTTTCTGTATTATTAGTGTTATATAACTCTAAAAGGAAAAATTTTTAGTTTCATTAGCATGCATTAGAGACAGTAGTGGATGTTTTTTGATCATTTTTTTATTGTTTGAAAAGCTCTCAACCTTCCCGTAGTTAGCTCTTAATCGAACAAAGTGATATATATTGTGGCATGTAGTGTGCATTTAGAGGATTTTTGAGATATAACATTCGATAGGACCTGAAATTGAAACATAATTTGAAGATCAACTCTAAAATTTATTCAATTTACCTTAAGGAAACATTGAAACATTAACGAAATATCTAGAGGTATAGGCTAGTGACGTGTTCCAGCATCGTTAAACCTAGTAGCTGTCGTTCACCTCTTGGCTTTAGACAGCACTAGTACGGACTTGTGCTCCCCATACCATCGCGTATATAAAGGGAGACCCCACTAGATTTTTATCCTTTATCCATAGGAAGCCGAGTCTGTCGCCTTATACCCATGATACACTGGACACGGAATTCGGGGAGATTACCTGCACGTACGTCAAGTCCTTGGTTGATTTCTATTTCATTTTTTAACCAAGGTGTATATGGAAGTTCACGGATATCTGGTACACCCATCTACCTAGATTACCAGAGCAGTCATTTCGATCTTTTCTGACTCATTAAATTTTAAAAGATCATCAAGCGCTTGTCCTTTCTCGCTTGTTTCAAAATTGAAAGTGATAGAGTCACCTTTTTCTTGTTTCTCAACTCTTAAAATATGAAACAGCAAAGTTTTGTTTCAACGTTTTAAAATTAACTGCCCACGAAATATTCCTGGTTAAAGTTAGTTTCCTTAGGGTGTTGTTTTAAGTTGTTTCTGATGGCAACTTTTCCGGAGTTCGCCAACCAAGGAATCCCTTCCGATGGGAATCTGGGTCATTTTCCTCCTTTTGGGAATGTTGGTGCTCCTTATATGGCAACATTGTCCCTTCCTGGGTTAACTATTGGGTTTCCTGTTTGGTTGTTTTCAACCTCTGTGGTCCCGAATGTCTCGGCTACTGTTCAATCAATTCCTCCACCTGAACAACATCATGTTGATTCCAAGGTGGACCTCTCCCCTTCTTCGCCTGTTTCTGCATCCTCCTCTTCTACTTCGCCTGGTGAAATTCTAGATTTGAGTAACCAGGTGGCTAAGAAGAATAAGAAGACAAAGAAGAAGAAGTCTGATAAGAGAGAGGCTAAGAGTGAAGCTACTGCTTCTAAAACATCTCCTCTTGATGAACCTCCCAACCCTCCACAGAAAGTCAAATTCCCTTGCATGTTGTGCACAGGAGACCATCTTCTTCGAGACTTCTCTGGCATTCCTGAGGTGCTCGAAGTATGGTCCAACGGTCGTCCGTCATTGCCTTTGGCTTCTGGGATTCAGTTTGGGCGCACGTCTTCAACTGGTGCTGGTAAAGCTCCTAAGAAGCAAGGTAAGATCACCAATCCCTATAAGTTGTGTGAAGGGCACCATGCCATTCACCTTTATCCGTATATGGATGAAGCCAAGAGAGTTTTGGACAACTAAATTGTTTCTACACCATGCCTCCCGGCTGGTTATAAGCGGATTTCTTTGAGTCCTCCACCAGCTGATCCTACTGTTGGTCAGGAGTCATCCTTGGTCAATTCCGCTCCCCTGGAAATTCAAATTCAAGAATCCATTCCTGACCAACCGTTGGTCGTAGGATCAGTTGAGCTGGCCCTGTCTACGGTACACCAGGTCTTTTCCATTGAGAGTGGATCTCACACCCCTCATTTTCTTCTTTTTTCTTCAGGTTATTCGAACTTGGGGAAAGATTCTCCTGTCCCTACACCTCAAGGAGCGGCTCCTCCGCCTCTCGTGATGGAGGTCTCGGAGGACATCCTTCTCGACTCCGTAATGGAAGTCATGGAGGATGATCCTTCTTCTTCCGTAACACTAGGAGAAGACCATCTCGGTTCGATGGTAGCCCATACAAGTAGTTTGGTCACTTCCTTTAATTGGAATCGATTTGCGGGATACCGCCTTCCGTCTTATGTGCCTTTCGAGATAACGGTACAGGCCTTTGGTCTGGTCGCACCCAACACCATTATAGACAAAGGCATGTCTGTTAGTATTTTATCCTCAACTACTTGGCAAGATTTCGGTTCGCCGTCGCTTGTGCTTGTTACACAGAATCTGTTGGCGTTTAACAGAAGAACTAGTCAACCGTTAGGGATCCTTCCAAAGTTACCTGTTACTTTGGGAGGTAAAACCATCCATATGGACGTGATGGTTGTTCCAAGCCCCTTAGATTTCAATCTGCTCTTAGGGCGCGATTACACCTATGCCATGGGAGCTCTTGTCTCCTCCCTTTTTCATGTGGTCTGTTTTCCACATGAAGGACGGATTGTGACCATTGATCAGCTTTCGTTCTTTGGTCCTGATGTGGCAGCTTGCTCGCCATCATCCCTTCTTGGTTTTTATCCACCCGTTGTATCTGCCCCACCGCAGGTCAACTATGTCGCTACCCACCCCGTGCCTATACTCAGTGATGATGCCATCGTGCATAGTGTGCTGGGGGTATTGGGTCCTGATTTCCGTGGAGTTGTTCTCCCATCTGGTGTGGAACTCTTGGAAGCCATGACTTCCTATTCATCATGATGAGTTTTATTCGGAGAAAAGTTCTTCCTTTTGTGTCAAGCTCCTTAAAAAATGGAACAACCTCTTCGGAGCAAAGTTCTTTCTTTTGTGTCAAGCTCCTTAAAAAATGAAACAACCTCTTCGGAGCATAGTTCCTCTTCTTGTGTCAAGCTCCTAAAACAATGAAACAAGTTATTACGAGGACAGTTCCGAAGTGTGTCAACCTCGTTAAAATAACGAAACATCGTCCTGTTCAATTCGATTTTGGTTAGATTTCGTAAAATTCAAGTTGAGTCTCTCTTACTCTTAGGTTTTGAACCTTCACTCCATTTTCTATGGACTGAAGCTTGGGGGGCATGTACCTCGAATTGAAACACCATGCTGGGGGCATGCCCGTTTTCCTTGACATTTCAAGCATAGTTTACATTGGTGTTTTAAGCTTGCATAAAAATAAAACTCATTTTCAAGCATAGTTTACAGTGGTGTTTTAAGCTTGCATAAAAATAAAACTCATTTCCAAGCATAGTTGCATGTGTGTTTCCATGTGTGCTATTAATCTTGCGTAAAAATAAAATGTGATTTGTGTGGTAATGCATTTTGTGAAATTTTTACTTTTCCAATGGGTCATTTGTTATGCAGATCATGTAACTAATGCATTATATAACATTGTATTAGACATTTTCATAACATATTAAAAACATCATCATATGAGAAAAATATCCATCCAGAAATATATATATATATGTCGAATGTTTGCAGTTTGTGTGCATCACATAAAATCCAAAAAATATACATTTATGTTATAATATTCGGAGACAACATGTCTCTCAAAAATATGCATATAAAATCCTAGGCGACTAATCAGCATGGTGCTCATGGTAGCATGTCACTGCCCGCACCAATCACCTCAGTAAACAATGAAGGCGACTAGGCACCCCCACAGTGTGCCTCTGATAAGCCAAAGGGACATCTGCTAGGCGAGCGTAATCCAGGATCCCACGGGCGATTCCCTCCAGGTTCTGAATTATCTCACTCCCCTCGCCCCCCTCACCTTGAGGGCCATAGGCGAGAGGGGTCCTCCGTGCGATCAACGACATCCCGGCAGGCCTCTCTGGGCCAACATATGCATACATATAGGATCGGCTGTTAGAACATACATGTATACCCAAAAAAAATCATAAAATACATAAAATTAAAAAGATTCTTACCCATCTCCTCATCCCATTCCTCTCCTTCCAGGAGTGGAAGGTCTGGGTCTCCTGTGAAGTCAGTATTGGCATAGGGCCAATCCTCTACGACGATCAACTGTCGCTGAAGCCATACAAAGAACTCGGGCCTCCATGACATTTGCTAGCCCCCTCCTGCTCTGGGCATCAGTGCTGCCCATCGAGCCATCCGTGGCTCTCTCAATGGTGGATCTGCGACTATTGCCCCCTAGCCCTGGAAGATTGGTAGTCGTTCAAGGATGAACGATACCAAGATGGACCTGTACCCAAACTGCTTCAGTTTGGTCTTTTTACACTTTGTCAGTTTCCATTTGATATTCATGGTTACGGCAGTAGCCCAATCACACAGTGTCAGGTTCATGCATTTTGATGCTAAGAGGAGCTTTGTTTTAGTAGCCTCATGTGACACCTGCGACCCCGCAGCCTGCGTAATGGTATGGAGCACCACCCTGAGTGATAGATCAGGAACAATGTGGATGTCAACCTTCCCGCTACCTGATCCTGTTCGTGCCCCTAGGCACAATCTTTTCATTACCATTGACATATTTTCACCAGAAGGCCTGGTACCTGTCAAGATCGGGACTGGACCTCTGCAGGACAATCCAGTGATGAAGTAAACATTGGATACTTTGAGCTCCAGCACTTGGTGTCAAAGCCTAAAATTCTCTTCTTTCTTGTCCCAGATAATGATTAAGTATTGAAACTATTCAGGTTGTTCCCTAAGACATGCTGTCAAGAAGAACTTATTTAAGCTGCAATCTCAGAGAGCGTTCATGCATTGCTCGTTCCCCATTGCCATTTCATCTTCTTCACTATGCACCCTTTCTTTCCATTTTATCACCATTGTGACTCTGTACCTGCATCAAAATGGTCATAAACACTTCATTAGATCCATTGGGCATTCAAAAATCCAATTGATTGGTTCATTTTTGTAAAAATTGAGCGGAAAAATAGGTTGCATCATTGGTGCGACTGTTTTGCTGACAGTCGCGCCAGCTAGCGCGACCCCTTTGCAAAAAGAACCTGATTGGCACGAGTCTGTGCCCCATACCCACGCCAATTGGGCGAGCCCTAAATTTTCAAAGGTTCCCCTCTGGGATCCCAAATCATGATGGAATACTATAAAAAATGGATTAAAACATAGTTAAGGGAAGTGCCTCTTACCTAGAAAAGACAGGATTCAGAATGATGCATCGGATCTTCCACGATCGTCACCGCAAGTTCGCAGGAAAAAAATTCACTGTAGCTCTCCACAAGAGGTAAAAAGTAAAAGTAAATATGTTTTTACTATTTTGTCACATTTATAATTTTTTGAAATCAAATTAGTTTTTGAAGCTTATTTTTCCAAATATTTTATTATATTTTGTCGAAAAATGGGTTTTACGCTTGCTTTTTATGCAGCAACAGGTTTTCACGCGACTAGGATGACGATACGAGTTGTATTTTATACTTTTTCGGACTCGGTAAAAACACGAAAAATTCACTATTGGAGTCATCTTTCAGCTCTTTTCTGACTCTCTAAACATGAAAAGATTTCCGAGTCGCTTGTCGTTTTGATCTCGTTAAATTGGCTGCGAAACGACATCTACCCAGTATAAGTTTACCCCTTTTTTGGGCTAGGATAGATTATTTACGAAAAAGGAATACCCTAGCCTATCGCGACTAGGATTTTTTCTCAGACACAGTTTTCTACCTTTTCGGATCTAAGGAACTATCTACGAAAAGGGACTGTTGGAGTTTACTTTTTCGCTGTCTTTTCAAACTCTCTAAATATGAAAAGACGTCGATTTATTCCTTTGTCAGACTCGTTAAAACCTGATGACATCAGACTCCATCGTAATAACGATACTCAAGTTTCTCCTTCCTAGGGCTCGTTAAATGTACTAGGTTGGATTTGTCCGAAGGACAAACTTATATCGTAAGCATATGTTATCCCCTTCAAGCTTGTTTCCAAAGATAATTGGGGTACTCACCAGAAATGGTGGGGAAAAATGGAACCAGTATCATCGTCGTGTCGGCAATATGTCGCTCTTGAACATGGCACTTGTCTGCATTCGTGTTGGGTTGGGGACATCTCATCTCGTTTCCTGCTTGCCTCCATGGGTTTGGGTAATCCTTTTGACCACTCATCTGCTCTTTGCCTCGTCATCATGACCTCAAAAATTTTGATGTCAAATACTGCCAAATCTAGTCTCGTGTCGCCGATATGTTCAAGAGAAGTTGGCCTCTGCAATTCTCAACCTCCCTTTGATTCTCTACTGATCCTGATTCACAAACATTATGTTCCTCTGCTCATGTCGATGATGTGGGAAACACTATGGCCCACCTTCGATCGAGGTCACTTCCTGTCGACTTCAGCTCATTATCCAGGAAGCTGATCTAGAGACTCCCTTCTGGTACCTTGGAGCCTACATGCCTTAATGGCAGGTTCTTCGCATTCGACACAAGGTTTTCATCATTGGCCTTTGATCGAGTGATTCTGCGGGTGTTAGACTCTAGCTCATTGTTCACATTCCGTGGATTATACCTCTAGTACCTTGAGGGCCATTGTCATTATTTGTGGTTCCTCTCGCGTCTGTTAACGGCTTTCATCATTGGCTGGTAATCAGACGATGTTCTTGCATGTTCGACTTCGACTCACTTATTCACATGCTAGGACTTGTGCTCTGTTCGGGTTGAGATGGAGCACAAGACCCTGGGTTTTTTCTGATGGAATCTAGGCTGTAGATTTTGTGGATTATAATGATTGGTTACATGACTCATTGATTGGATGGCTGCGACCATACCTGAGTCTACTTATTGATCCTTTCTGGATGGTTGCATCCATACCTTGGATCCTGATTATTATATACTCTATTTTTGGATGGTTGTGCCCATACCACATATCATGTATTTGAGATATCAGTTGTATTTTTCTACGTAGGTCTTCCAACGGTAGTGTTTTCAGTTGGGCACGTTCTCCTAAATCATTTCACCCCTCTCTCTCTCTCGATCCTCATGCTTTAAGGGGCATCTGTTACACAGTATTTTGTCACCGTCCCTGAAATCCCTCGTCCCGCACATTGGAGGGATTTTCCCATGACCTGTGAGCAGTGACATAACCTGAAACCACTTTCATGGCATCCCCCTTGACAAGGGAAATCATTCCTCTGAAGAAAGTTTCCTCTGCAAAACCCTAAAAATTGATCTTTTGGTCTTGGCACGACTAGCCATTTCAGCCCTCGTGCCAATGGGGAAAATCCACCATAGAGGGCATGCCAGATGGTACTCTGTCCCAGTGTCTCACTCGTACCAAGCTTAATAAGGATTGTTTTTTAAAAATAAATGGCGGAAGTTTGATTCCAACAAACTCTTGAACGAGTCTCTAAAATGAGTTGGGAGGTTTGGCTCTGGATCTCCATGTATGGGAGGTGGTTTTCCACCTATCATGGAAGCTTCCTTAGAGATAGGGCCAATCCCATAATTGTAGGGATCCCAACTCCCCTTCCACCATCTATATAAGCTTGCCTTTTCCCTTAGCAAGCTAGAAGAGCTGAACTTGTAGCAAGGAGACTATCGCCAGACAATCTTTGAGAGCCAAACCGAAGAGAGAGAGCTTTGTCCCGTTTTCGACAAGCTTCGTTGAGATGTGCTCCACTGTTAGCCCTGCCGAAGGAAGATCAAGCGTCAGAGCTTTGGGTTGTATCTTTCCTTTTTTATTTTAATGATAAGCGACTTTGATTATGGTTTCATTCATGTGTCTATTTCTTTGATGCAATGAATTACATCCTCGCTGATTGATGTATGGTTACAAGTTTTAGATTTTACACTGTGTATCATTGTATTATTTGCATGTGTGCAGGTGTTCAGACGTGTTAAGTGGAATAATCGTGATCTGCCAAAGCGAAGGACAGGAAGCATCATCCTTTCTTCAACGACCACTGCGTAGGACCTGAGGTAGGCAATTCGTTATGTTTTTTTCGTCTTGTAACTAGAGACCTACATCACTGAATGACCTAATTGTTGCTAGATCTGATCTGGGCTAGTATGGATCACCTCTGTCCGCAGAGGGGATTTACCTCTCCAACAGTTACTACAAAAACAAGATCTCAAAACTCCACTAACTTAAAAAAATACATAGGCTGAAACCAAGGCTTAACACTCTTGGCACTTCAAAATATTATAAACACAATGCATTATGGCTCAATGGAAAACCATTTTGGTTACATAGCGTGGGGTTCCATAGTCCTGGGGTCGAGCCGGCAAAGGTTGCACCCCACGTTGTAACTATACATTAAAATTGGAATATTTTTATGTTGAACTATCCATATAATAAAATATATGTTAAAAATAAAATGGCATTCTCTCGTCCCATGTGCACAAAATGGCGCATATTAAATTTTTATAACCATATGTCATTTTTAATAACCAGATGTTATAAATCACATATGCAAAAATTTTGCGTGTTTGTGTTATACATATCCATCCGAACCATGGACCAATAACCTTTAAACCACATGATGGTAAAAATTTCGATATTCCATGTGTTGCATGGCCATATTCATTGTTAGTTCCATGTGATAACATTTGTGGGGTGCATTGGTTAATATAACCAAGCCATTCTATCTATATATACCATATACCAATGCTCCAATTAATACATATTAGTGTTGTAACAATTATTTAACCACCCATGCCATTAAATAATGTGTCGCAATCCACATTCCAGTTAAATGGTGCCAAATAAAATTCTAAAACGGCCCCAAAACTTAGCATGTTAGTTAATAGAGCCACTATATTTGGTAGGTTCATCTCCCTTTTTCCACCATTTGAATCATCAAAATTAAATATTATTTCAACCAATTCCATTCACAATGGAGAGTGGTGGTCTAGTGGTAAGGCATTGTGTTGTTAGCTTGGAGGTTATGGGTTCAAATCCTTGTTAGATGCACCCATCCATTCAACCATAATTTTTAATTTTTACTTACAGTCATGTGGTGCCTTGTCACAGGGCCACGCGGTGCCCATTCATTGGGCCACGTGTTGCTCATCCAATGGATCGTGTGTTTATACCTACCCTGTCATTTCATCTCTACCATGGGTCTCCATTACATGTTAGCTTCCACATTTTGAGCTCTGATTCACCCACATCATCAATCCCTACATGGCACGTGTTAGCTTCAAGGCATGCCACATGTCACCTTTGACTTTGACTTTTTGTCCAATGTCACAAAACTTAAAACTGTGATATATTTCGCATACGGACTCAAATCAACGTGATTTTTAAGGCCTTTTTAGGATCCTCCTAGGTCAAAAAGTATTCCCAAGTATAAGGAATTGAATTTGGTGATAGTTTCTGATGAGCCTTAGTATTGCAACAAGAATGTTGCAACTCCCAAGGCTACCAACTTTAATTATCAACTCGAGGATCGTACAAACTTAAGAGGTATCGACACTATATGTGTAGCATAAAATGTGTCCTTATTTTTTTGATTTGATGTAATGGAGGGAAATTCATGAAATCAAAGCCTAAAATAATTTCAGAATTGGAAGTGTTTCTTTGAAAAGAAATTAATTCTAGGAAAGAACAACAATTTGTAATTGAAATCCTGAGAAAATGAATTCAAATAAAATACCTAATATAATTTGCGAAAATGAATGTCCCAAGTGGTGTTTATTATTTCTCAATCATGTATTTATATCCTAGGGGTCATGATTCAAGCCTAAGAGACAAAAACCAACCTTTGGGAGCAAATCTGGTTGAGTTTACACCTGCTACAAGAGTGCTACATGCAACTCTGTTTTTGTTACAGGAAACTCTGTTTTGGCGATGACTCACCAAATGACCAAGTAAATAAAATGAGAATGGTGTGGGAATTTTTTTTATTAATTAGGATATACTAGGTCTCCATTGCAAGTGGAATCACTCCAAAATACCATTGTTCACACGTGCTAAAAAATAACAGAAAATTGCTACTCTAAAATCTGGAAATTCAAGAACTAGTGAGCTAGATAATATATAAAATGCCTAACCTAATCAAGAGAAAATGAAATGGGGTAATTTTTTTAATTAAATTTAACACTATTATGAACTAACCCAAGTGTAATCAAGTCAAATGGATCTCATTAACCCGTTCTAAAAAATAGAAAAAGTTTACTACTATTTCGCTACAAGGCATTTCTAGGAATCTTATATTCATGAACTAGTAACCAAATACAAGTAGCTTAATGCTTAACATGACCTTAAAAATTTATTATAAGGACGAATAATTTTTTTGAACCTATGAAAAACCTAAAAAATAACTCACTTAAATCATTTAACTCAACCCTACAGCAAGAATATAAACAATATTAAATACAAAAATATGCAAAACAAAAATAAGAGATGTATGTGAATAAGAATTGAAAAGAACATAAAGAAATTGTGAAATAGGGCTCTGAGGCTCCTGGGATGGCCAAGCCCAAGGAATAATGAGAGTCCTATGGGATAAATAAAGTCTTAGAAGCTAAAAATGGCAACAAATATTCATTATTGAATCAGTCCAAGTACATCCATGCAAGAAAAGAAAGTGGAGATGCCAAAAAAAAGGTTTTCTCCACAATAAACTAAACAATACATGCCCCTAGAGGCCAATTCAAATTGGTATTTATAAAAAATTATGAGGAGGAGTTCCCCTTGAAAGGAGGAAACTTTCCCCTCCAAAATCCCTCAAATAGTGGATCTAGTTCCCAACACAAGGAGTTTGAAGTAAATGACAGGGAACACATTCCTAGATTTTCTCAATCATCGGAATTCCAGAATCTCTCCAGAATTTCTCAATAATTTTGTGATATTTTGTTCATTTATTTTCCAATATTGATCCTCCAGTAGTAGGGAGCAAGTCCCTAAATTATCTCCTTCTCCAAATCTTCATAATCTTCCCAATATTCTCACAATATTCTACAAAAATAAATAATATTAGGCACAAATATGCAATTATATTTAAACCTTCCTAAGAACATATTAAAGCATTAAAAAACTTTATTAATTGTAGAAGGAGATATTTAATATATCTTTGATGTGCCTAAGAAAGTTTATATGGGCCTTAATTTATGTCTAATTTAGAGGCCCGTCATACCCCCTACTGAAATTGTTGCTCATCCACTGAGCAACCTATTCATCCTCCTTGCCTTGCGGTTCTTCATGTATGTTGTCCTATTTCATTTTCTGTTTATTGGTCCATGTGTTTCTCCTCTTGTTGATCTTCTTGGTACTCTTCTATTTTCATTTCTTCTTGTAGGTGTTGCATGAACGTCCTCAGGTGCGTTTGCTAGTGTGTTCATCCTCCTGGAGTTTGCTGGTGGTCATTTGAAGCCATCTTCATCAACTTATCCTCATATTTTGACCTTGTTGTGCCATATACATAATTTCTATAGGAAAATTTTCAACTCCTATAGTAGTCTTATCTCTGCTTCTTGGGACTCTATATTTCTTAGAGATGAAGGGAAATGGTGTATGGAGGTTATGAATGGAGTTATGGAATGATTTCAGTGATGGACAGGTAAGGAGAGAGGTCCCATGCCAAGGTATTAAAGATCTAGCTGCTAGGGCTACAACATATGGTTTAGGGAGTGAATCCTTGTGCATGGAGTGAAGTGAGGGTTAGGAGTGGTAGGTATAGGAAAAAAATAAATTATCATGCTCCTTTTTAAGTTTACAAACCTTTGAGAGAGCTACTTTACCAGTAAATAAGTTTCTTGTAGTGCTATAGGAATCTTGTAGTTGCTAGGACTTTCCTGTAGAAATTATAGTCATGAGTAAAAATGGATTTTTCTGCCTACTTGAAAGGTGAAATGAGTGAATGGGTGAATGATGGAGTTGTCCATGGAGTGTGTAAGCAGAGGAGAGAGAGAAGAAATGAGGAAACCCACCTTTGATCAACACAAATTTTCCTGGTTAACTTCCTGCAGAAAATTTGGTGCCTATAGCAGCCCTCTTTCCCCTGTAGCAACTCTAATTCGCATGCCAAGAGGTGGTGGGTCCACATTTTATTTTTTTATCTTTTTTTATTTTTTCAATCTTTTCTCTTTTTTTTCAAAATTTTCTCTCATTTTTTCAAAATTTTCTCTCTTTTTTTTTTAATTTTTTCTCTTTTTTCATTGCGTCCAAAATAAACTTACATTTATTTTTCTGCTTACTAAGTTCGCCCTCAATTACCCCTTGGAACTCCTTGCCTTCCATCATAACTAAATGCATACTACCCACTTTCTCAAGTCCTATTTACTTTTGTCTTGTTCCTCTCCCACATGTGTGTGTGTGTCTTGGTGGAAAAGTGAAGCTAATTTCTATATGAGGCCGAGGTTGCTCTGCTACTAATTTTGGCTATAAAAAAACTTTCCTTCTCACACTTTTAATTTTTTCTTAAGCTGGAATAGATTCGAAGAAAGGTTTAGATGATTTCATACCTGGGCCTTACCCTTGATTTGTTTTTGTAGGTGATATTGAAGCTACTGATATGACTATTGAAGTTGTCTTTGGTGATTTTGAAGCTTCTACTAAATCTACATGTGTTAATCTGCTAGAGTTAATATGGAGGCCTTCTAGGGTTTCTTTTTTTTTTGTTGTTGCTTCACATACCTGACTTAAATGTTGTTGTTGAGATGCTCATGATGTGAGTGTTTAAGTTGATGATTGACTTGATGCTTGCATGCTTTATTGATACCTTTTTTTTATGTTTGTAGGTGCCTCTTTGATTTCTAGGTTTCTGCTACTGGTGAAATTCCTCCTTGGAGTTCCATGGGCTCTTCATATTCACCTCAAATTTTCACGTCTTCTTGGATGATTGATAAAACCACTTATAATGCTTTCTGATGATTATGCAGGTTTGCTAGAGGAACATGTTTCCTTATTGTAAAAGGCGTTCTTTGTATTTGTTTGACTTCCAATATGCATGGGGTGATGAGGGAGAGTGTGGTAAGGCTAAGAAGGAGTAGTGTGGTCTTGGAAGAATTATATGAAGTAAATCTGTGTTTTTGCAAATTTTTGTTTTTGTTACAGAAGTGACAAAGTGTAGGGTTTGAGTGAAAAATCATTGTGCTTGAGATAGAGGAGTGATGAGAAGGTAGAAGGACATGATGGGAAGACTCTCCTAATTTATTTTGTACACATCAAGACCCTTTGTGATTTTTTTTCTATCCTCGATCCACCTACATGTAGCTTGTTGTAACTTCCTGTAGCAATTACAAAGTTTCCGGTGGCAGTTTAGGACAACCCCTTGTAGCAGAATTATTTTAGCCATATCTATTAACTGGTAGATTAGATTAACCTGAAAGCTTTTTATCATGCTACCATCATCCTTATGCACCTCCCCATAAAATATCTTGGCCATTGGATGTACGAATCTCAAGAAAACTTTAAAATGGTTATAGGTGATGGAGGTCGATTTATCGCAAACCGTGCATTGTAATGTGCTGAAATTTATTGAGCATGTTACCATCATATATATGAAACAACCCATGAAACAGGTAGGAAAATGGATGCATATTTTTTGAGATATTATTAAAAAAAAAAAAAAAAATCTTCTGAAAAACAAGAGTTTCCTATAGCAAAAGCAGGGTTTCCTTTAGCATTTTAGGACAGCGAGGAAAATGAATGATAAAAGCTTGGAAATGATGGGTGGATGTTGGAAATGGATGAGGGTGATGGATTGGAATGACATAGGTCCTTTTGGAGCACCTAAACAAACGAGGACGAACTCTAAGTTTGACTTCGTTTGACTAGGGTTTTGACCAACTTTTTGTTTTGGTGCCAACTTTTTTTTACTGCTTGCAAAGGTTGGAGAGAACCTACATTCATTAGAGAGAGATAGATGGAGAAAATGCATTTTTTCTTTTCATTTTTTCACTTTTATTTTCTTTTCTTTAGCCCCACTAGCTGCCTCAATGAGGTTTTAAACTAGTATGTCAGCCTAAGCGCCTCAAAGGAGGTTTTCAACTAGGATATTTATTTTTCTCTTATTGTATCTTTTTTCCAACCCATTGACCACCTCATGGAGGTTTTCAGTCAGTGAGCCAATCTCGGGTGCCCCAAAAGAGATTTTCACCTGAGATTTTATTCTTTTTCCTCCATTTTTTTTTTAATTTTTTCTATCCTACTCTACTTGAAAAAACAAAATCTCTTTCAAGTATAGGAATAAATCCAATGGAGCCATGTACACATCAAGATGACAGCTAAAATCATGTATACAATTGAAATACATGCTTTGACATGTACCTGAATATGAGAGATTAATTGCTTTGACTGAGATTGTATCAAGTACTGTTGAAGAAGAGTGTGTTGCTACAACTTAATGATTTTATGATACCATATTCCAATATAGCTTTGATGCCCTTGGTTTTCTTTCCCATTGGGAAAATTATTCATGTATTCTTCTACCATGAGATTCAAATCTTCCTCTTTTTGTTTATTATTCCCTTTAACACCTAGAGGAAATGATGGTAAACATGAGGGAAATTTCTCAATATTTGATTCTAATATCTACTCTGCATCAAGTGCAGCCCCTAATTCTTTGATCTCCTCACTTGAATCTTCTTCTTCTAGATGTTTTCCTCCAATGACATGAAGAAAATACATTTTTGTAATACCTTTCTTTAACTAATATGAATACCATTTAGATCGAGAGGATATGTTTCGTAGTATTGTACCTCAACATTGTAAGTGGGTTGAGATACTTCGCTCTGTGGGTTTGGAAATGGTGGTATAGGTATTTGAGTGGGAGTGGGTCTATGAGATGGATGTGGTTGAGGTTGTGGTTTCGGTGGAGGTCAAAGGGATGGAAAGCATCAAGTTGCGTATGGAGTGTATTGAGGAAAATATTGAGGATATTGTGGATTTTTCCCATAAGGTCCTTTCCAACCTTGTTGCCAAGATTGGTTTTGGGGTTGAGATGGCCAAGGTTGCCAAGGAGGGAGTGTGTTCCAATTAGTTTGATATGGATGTGAATAAGCCTGAAATTGTGAAGAAGTTCCTTGCATCATATCAAGTTAACTAAGTTCCCATGGTCTTCTTGGAGCTACATAACATATCTTCTTTGCTTACTAACTTGCTCCATTGTCCTCTTGGTACAATTCCTTCAACCTTGGTAATGATTGAAAATATTTAATAGAATATGATTTTGCATGGATGACACAAATATCAGCATCTTCTTTTTGCTCATTTTTCATTCTCAACATCTCTAATTGTTCACTTAGATTGCTAAAAATTTATGTTTTAAAGTTATCAAGCAAATTTCCAAGTTCATCTTGACTTATCAATGTTGATGTTGATTTAGTTACTCTTGCCCTTCCTCTTGATATGTGTTTGCATTTTTCACAAATTTCTTCGAATGATAGTTGGTATAAATCACCTTTACTCATGAGATCAAGGAGATCAATCCACTCATCTAAAATTTTCTAAGTAGGAGGGTTTTTAGTGTGTCAAATCCTAAATGTTGTAATTTTTCCCTATTAACATTAAACATGAACCTATATATTATATTCTTAAGGCCCGCATCTTATTTTTGACTCATTCTAAACATTTCTTCCTTAATATCATGATCTTTATATGTTTCTAGAAATATCTTTTGTATATCATTCCATGATCTTATTGAATTAGTACCTAAACTCATGAACCATTTAAGAGCTCTATCCTTTGATGTTGCAAGAAACAATATCAATTTTTGAGTGTGTGATAAGTAGCCATAAGATCTACAAAGTATTTCAAATTTAAACCATGGAATTTGGGAAGGAAAGATGGAGGGATGTTCTTCGAATGCATGTTGATACCAACATCTTGAATGGGAAACCCAATAGGATATTCTTCATTGTCATCATGTTTATCCATTTCTTCTATCTTATTTTCCATCTCTTCTTCTTCTACCTGCAAAAGTGGATGGTGATGTGGTTCTTACTGCACCACGTGATCAAATAGGGGGGTTGGTGTTGGAGAAGTATTTTTAATTTTTTTGAATAAGAATGCTAATGCAATATAATTCTCTATTTTGAAATGAAATATGCCTAATGCAATTTATTTTCTTTTTGCAGAAAGAAGAGAAATGAATAAACTAGGGAAGAAAAAAAGGCATACTTTGACACCTCCCCAAAAACGGTGCCAAAAAGTGATGAGCCTCAATATTGCAACAAGAATGCTGCAACTCCCAAGGCTACCAATTTTAATTATCAACCCGGGGTTCATACAAACTTAAGAGGTATCGGCACTATATGTGCAACATATAATGTGTCCTTCTTTTTTTTATTTGATGTAATGGAGGGAATGTCATGAAATAAAATCCTAAAATAATTTTATAAATGGAAGTGTTTCTTTTAAAAGAAATTAATTCAAGGAAAGAACAACAATTTGTAATTGAAATCCTAAGAGCATGAATTCAAATAAAATATGTAATCTAATTTGCGAAAATGAATGTCCTAAGTGGTTTTTATTCTTCATAATAATTTATTTAGATCCTACGGGTCATGATTCAAGCCTAAGAGACAAAAACAAACCTTTCAAAGAAAATATGGTCAAGTTTACACATGCTACAAGAGTGCTACATGCAACTCTGTTTTTGCTACATGAAACTTTGTTTTGGAGGTGATTCACCGAATGACCAAGTAAATAAAATGAAAATGGTATGGGATAAATGTTTTTAGTAATTAGGATGTGTTAGGTCTCCATTACAAGGGGAATCACTCCAAAATACCCATGTTCACACGTGCTAAAAAAACCGTAAATTACTACTTTAAAATCTAGAAATTCAAGAACTAGTGAGCTAGTTAATCTATCAAATGCCTAACATAATAAAGTGAAAATTAAATGGGGTAGATTTTTTTATGAAATTTAACATTATTATGACCTAATCCAAGTGGAATAAATTCAAATGGATCTCATTAACCCCTTCTAAAAAATAGCATAAATTTACTACTATTTTGCTACAAGGCATTTCCAGAAATCTTATATTTGTGAAATAGTAACCGAATCCAAGTAGCTTAATGATTAAGATGACATTCCAAAGTTATTTTAAGGATGAATAATGATTTTTAACCTTTAAAAAACCTACAAAGGAACTCACTTAAATCATTTAACTCAATCCTACAGCAAGAAAAGAAACAATACTAAATACAGAAATATGCAAAACAAAAATAAGAGATGTATGTGAATAAGAAGTGAAAAGAACATAAATAAATTGTGAAAGAGGGCTCTAAGGCTCTTGGGATGGCCAAGCCCAAGGCGTACCCAGAGCAATATGAGAGAAACCAAGCATTAGAAGCTAAAAATGGCACCAATCTTCATTATTGATTCAGTCCAAGTACATCCCTTCAAGAAAAGAAAGTGGAGCTGCTAGAAAACAAGTTTTATCCACAATAAGACTAAACAATGCATGCCCCTAGACGCCAATTCGAATTGGTACTTATACAAAATTATGAGGAAACATTCCCCTTTAAAGGAGGAAGATTTTTCCGTCAAAATCCCTCAAATAGTGGATCTAGCTCCCAACACTAGGAGTTTGCAGTAAATGACAGGGAACACATTCCTAGATTTTCTCAATCATCGGAGTTCCAGAATATCTCCATAGTTTCTCAATAATTTCATGAAATTTTTTTCATTTATTTTCCAATCTTGATCCTCCAATATTAGGGATCAAGTCCCTAAATTATCTCCTTCTCAAAATCTTCATAATATGCCCAATATTCTCACAATATTCTACAAAAATAAATAATATTAGGCACAAATACGCAATTATCTTTAAACCTTCCTAAGAAAATATTAAAGCGTAAAAAAGCATTATTAAGTGTAGAAGGAGAGATTTAATATATCTTTTATGTGCCTAAGAAAGGTTAGATGGGCCTTAATTTATGTCTAATTTAGAGGCCCATCAGTTTGTCTCCTATTTCCAAGTTAAATTCTATTAGATTTATTTTATATATTGTTTCTACTTTTGATTTTGAAGTAGAAAAAATTAATGTGAATGTACCATTCCTACATGGGGATATAGAAGAATAAATCTAGATGAAGCAACCAAAAGGCTTTGTTGTGAAAGGAAAAGAATTGCTTTATATGTAGGATGAAAATATCCCTATATAGGTTAAAACAATCACTAAGGATTTGGTACCAAAAGTTTTATAATTATGGGACTTGGGTTCACAAGGAGAAAAGATTGTGTGTATTTTAAATTAGTTGGTGATGGTTTTATTTATTTGGTATTGTATTTGGATGATATTTTGTTGATTGGAAATGGCAAGGAAATCATTGAAGAAGTGAAAACACAATTTTCCTCTAAATTTTACATTCTAGATCTTAATGCTACTAGGGATGGAAATTAAAAGAGATTGGAAAAACATGAAACTCTGGTTAAAGTAGACGAAGTTATGTCAAGACAAAATTTTAGATATTAAATATGCATGAATATAAATAAGTGAAGGTGTATATTGTTATAGGTGTGAAGTTATTTTCATAACGATGTCTTGAGATATAGAAAGAGGAAGAGTACATTTTATGTGTTCGATATGCCAACGCAGTTGGAAGTTTGTTGTATGAAATAGGTTGTACCAGATTGCACTTTGCACTTACAGTGGGAGGATTGAGCATATATATATGTAAAAAATAGGGAAGGATCATTAGAAAACAACAAAGATGGTTTTTAGGTATTTTCATGTCACTACTTGTTATGGATTGTATACTATGGAAGATACATGTGTATATGTGTTTAGCCTAATAGGAGGAGAAATTAGTTGGATGAGAAAGAGATAGTTTGTAGTGGAACTCTCAACTACATAAGCTAAATACATGGTAACCACTCATGCAATCAGGAATCAATATGGTTGCAAAGATTGTCTTCATGTATTGGTTTGGTCCAGTGAGATGCAAGGATAGATTGTGAAAATTAGAGCGCAATATTCCTATCATAGACCCTAGCATATCATTCTAATAAAAAACATATTGATGTTCAATATCAATTTGTGAGAGATTTGGTTGAAGCAAATAAGGTGTTTCCTTTAGTAATGTTTTCTTTCCTTAAAATTGATTATAATTAGAACATATTTTATTTTAAGTACTAGAATTACATTTCTATAAATGAGATTGAGTATATCTCCTAGCTTTGATAGATAGTAGCCATGAGTTTCTTTCTATTTAGTATTGGCAAGAGAAATACAAGACAAGAAAGTGGCAGAAGAGGCCTTAAGCCCTTGTATTTTATTGTATTGATCTCAAAGTATGAATTTATAATACATTAATAAACATTATAGATATTTTATATCTCACTGACAATCCATCAATGGATCATGATAACACCTCATAAAGATAAGGATTACAACTCATGGTATCATGCTTTGTGACTATCTAGGGACTCACAATATAACATTCCCCCCCACAATCACAAATCTAAATAATTATACGAAACATATACCAATAAATTTTGTCATCTTCAATATGAAACTATTAAGCTGAGATTTAGCGAATACTTTCCTAAAAAAATGCCATTAACTGTATATATGGAAGTGAATATATGTTATGTTTGAACTTTTATGTTGAATAATTATATATTTTCTATTGAGGAGACCAATTGTTCTGACAAAATTCCCAATTTTTGATTGAATGCTAATTGTAATTTGACTGATAGTCTTCGAACTTGAAGCATTATTTAGGTATTCCCTTATTGTTGGGTGCAAGGTGAGAATATTTTAATATTTACATTCTGGAAGGATCTAAGATGGGGTTTTGGAATGTTCAGTTCATGGTTTTTCTAGTTGATAATAACCATCTTCCATGGTAACTGGTTGTTTAAGATTTACCACTAACCAGTTTGCTTTGAATAATGTAGTGGTTTCTAGATGACCACTAACTAATATTCTTTGAATAAGGAAGTGGTTTTTGGTTTACCACTAACCGTCTTCACTTGAATAATATGGTGGTTTTAGATGACCACAAACCAATTTGACTTTTTCAGTTTAATCCATCCTCAAAGGTGTAGGAGAATTTATTTTATCAATGTGCTCCCCCCTTGAGGTGTGGATAGTACCATATTTATTTCCTAGAATAAACGGTTTATTTTTTTTCTTTGTTTATTTATTTGGATAGCTTTGTATTTACCTCTATCTTGACTAGACTATAGGAATTATGCAACTTCTTTACTTCTTGATTCCATCTCCAAGGATTTATCCATCCATAATGGATTTTTTTCTTCGTTCTCCTCTTCTTTTTAAATTTGTCTAATAGGTGATTTGTCTTCCCACAATGAATACAAGGATGGATATCAAAACATTTACAAATCACTTATTAGAAATATGTTGGAAGTAGAAGTAAAAAAAAAATGCATTATGGATGGATAAATATTTGGAGATGGAATCAAAAAGAAAAGAAAGTTGCATAAGTCCTATAGTATGGTCAAGATAGAGGTAAAGCAAAATCTATCTAAATATATTCACTAAACAAAATGTTTTCAACCAATTATTCTCTAAAGGAAAAAAAAAATATGGTACTCTCCACACCTCAAGGGAAGGAGAATAATGATAAAAAATTCTCCACACCTTTAAGGGGTGGAGTAAATTGATGAAGTAAAACTAGTAACTCGTCACCCAAAATCACCATTTTATTCAATTGAAGGTGATAATAATTGGCATGAGTGATTTTATCGCTCTCCCCAACTTCCCAAGGCTGACAATAGGATTGGAGAAAGGTAACCACAAACCAAACTTTAGGTTAGGTAGCTAGCCCTACCAGGACTAGAGAGGGCTCTCTCATTGTCACTTCTCGCAGTCAAATGAATGGCTGAGTATCTAATGATATTAGGCTAGGTATATAAGCTCAATAAATAGGTTTTGTGTGATGTTTTTAGTGATGGATAGAAAAGTTAGTGAATGGACTGCGTATAAGGTTTTTAGGTCTAAAATCCAAGGTGAGCCTACAGAGAATATGTGAGGAAATATAGGTAGTTGGAAAGCATATTAATAATTAATTGAGTATAGGATTAAATAGGATAAATTTTGAATGAACACTTAGGTGAATTCATTCAATTTAGAAGCAAATAAACATAATATGGCGAATCTTGTCTAAACCAGAGCATGCATAAACATGATTTCTGCTCATAAAATTACAATATGAACATATATGAAGAATAATACATGGTATTAAGCATGAAATGATAGACATACATGAGAAAAACATATGCTCCAAATCATACCACAATTATCTCAACAAAATTCTTGCAAATCTGTCTCTGGTTTCATTCCAAAGGTTGATTACAAGAGCTCCACTGCAATATGAGACTATCCAACCCAACAAAAGACTCAAGAGAGCCTACATATAGAAAATATGGACTATGACACATCATCAGGTCGAAATCCCATCCAAAATGGATCATAAATACAAAAGATAAGTCATTTCCTAGTTTCTAGGGAGGTTAGGAACCATTCCCTGAATTTTAGCTATGAACTAGAAGTGTTTTTTCCTTACATTAATTACATATTCCCTCATGGTAGGAGGCAGAAACCAACCCAATAACTCTAATTCCAACTCATAAGACAAAAAAACCTCGAATTTGTGAAAATTTCTTAGCTTGACAAGTGTCTTGAGGAATCCAATACTGATTTGTAACATTTATGACAAAAGGGTAACAAAAATTTGCAGAAGCATAATAGAAATTTGGAGGCACTTTTGAGTCACTTTTAGGAGCCAAAATCCACTTCTAAAAGAATGGTCAACTAGCCCGGTGTGTCTAGTTTTCATAACATCTTAAATTTCTAAAAATGACCCATGGGAAGACATTCAAAAATCCATTCTCCCAAGGTTACTCCAAAAGCATAACAGAGGGTCCAAAAATGTTGCAGAAACATGAAAAATCAATGGGTTTTGAGCTTTTTATCCAAAATTACAGCATGTCATGCCATGGAAGTTCCTTATCTATGATTTACTCATCAAAATACATCCATCCATGTAAATAAATAATAATTTTTATGCCCCAAAATTAAGAGTAACAAAAGTTCGTTACCCTTTTGCAATGAGGAATTTCCATAATTTTGCAAAAATCACATAAAATACAAAAATTGATCAAAACTTCTCAAAATTGGTTCTATGGCACTTGTGAGAGATGCGCTAAATAGCTAAAGAAGATTCAGCCAATAATTCCAATCTATCCTTCTCTTTAAGCTTCATTTGTGCCTCTTTAAGCCTTTTCTTCACTTGTTTCAGCCTCATTTGAGAAATGGAGTTCCTAGTGCGATAGTGGTTTGTCGTGTGTCTTTGTAGCTTATTTTCCATCTTATCCTTATTCATTAAATTCTCCAAATTCTCATTTAATCTTGACAACCAAAGCTCTCTGTATTCATTAATCACCATGGCAATAATCTCATCAAAGGTCAACTCTTCAAATGGATGCGTTGACTGTCTTTCTCTCTCCAATGCCCTTTTGAGGCCTCTTGTTTTTGGTCTTCCTATTTTTGTTTCAGCCTCCAGGTCCTACATTTGGTCAAAAAAAATAATCTTGTTGCCTTTACCTCTGTTTTCCTCTATGTCTGACTTGCGCTTGCTTTGTAGGAGATGATTCACTTTCAATTGAAAATTTTCTTGCTGAAGGAAAGTAATTTGAGATTTGGCAATGGAGAAGACCTCTTTCAATTATTCTATTTCTTTATCTTTCTCTTGGATAATATTTTCAGCTGATCTGACCTCCACATGTTGTGCTATATTCATTATGCTGATGGAAAAGAGGTTGCTCCTCTTTTTCACATTGTTCAACAATGGTGTCAAGTGTAAGAACACTTCTGGGAAAATTATGTGTAAATACTTGTCTCTTCCTCTTCTCATATGTGTGAATAAATTCCAAAAACCTAGGAGAATTTGAAGACTGATTGTGCATGCTATAACAGCCAACCTCCATTGGTTGTGTTGACGATGTACTAGGCAAGATAGAAGGGCTGATGGTAGGCGCTGATGAAAATCTCTCCAAGAAGTTTTCCCAAGTCATGTCGATAGAGGAAAATTGATGCAACATAATGAGCTTGATTATTCCATGATGAAAAATACTAGTGTGATGATCGTCTCTTCTACTCTAAACCTTCTTAGTCATATTAATCAAGATCCTGTACAAACAATATGGAAAATCAAGTGTTTTTACAGAGGTAAAATACATTAGAAGCGTGATGTGATACCTATACAACCTAGAGAATCTTCTTTCACAAGTGAGGTACTTAATTTTGAACATCATCAAAGGAGAATACTTATTCTTGAGGTGTCTGAAAGGAAAAATATAGTATGGATCCTCTCTAGCATGAGGCTTGAGAAATTGTTTGTAGTTTTCAATATCTAACTCCATGCCTTTAAACCACTGCTCTCCATGAGAAGGGATACTTGTAGCTAAAGAAACCAGGTCTGATGATATGATTATCTCCATACTTTCAATAGTGACCTTTCCCATGTTGTATCTTGTTGCAAATATGCTGGTCAACTGAAGATGATACCCCTCTTCCATGAGCCTTTCACAAAATCTCAAACATTGAGATCTCTCACTGCATATTCTAGCCAATGGAAAAGAATTAATTACATGCATTGTGAAGGGTTATAACCTGAGGTAGCACCCTCATTTGAAGCTATTCTTGTCACTTTCAATTGTGTTTGTCACTAAAATGATGAAAACCATAGGGTGTTAATGACATGAGTGAATTAATGGAAATCTGGAGAAAAACAAAGTGTAGGAAAGTGTGAGTTTGGTGGATGAAATGAAGGACCTTGAAGCTAAGAAAAATTAGAGTAGGTTGTGTTGTTTGTTAGCTTCAACTTGTAGGTGGAATGAGGGAAAATGAGCGTAAAGAAGGTGTCAAAATTACTAAAACATAGGAAATTCTCAATTTTGACTATGATAATAGCTAGTGTAGTGGTAGGGTAAGTTGGTAAGATGAAATGAGGGTCATGGGGTTAAGGAAAAATTCTGAGAAAAATTGAGTGGATAGGGTGGTGTCTTAAATCCACAGTGAAAGTGGAATGAAGAGAAATGGGTAAGTGTAGGGTGGTCAAAATCTCAAAACACAAGAAATTCCTAATTTAGGTTGTGAGAATAAATAGTGTAAAAGTGTTTTTAGTGTTTTGGGCCATGGAGCTAATAAAAAAATCTGATAAAAATTCAATGAAGAGAGTGTCACATTATCTCCACAATGCAAGTGGAATGAGGGAAATTGGATGGGTGTAGGGTAGAAAATTCCATCAAACACAGTCAATCCCAAGGTTTTCACTATTTTCACTCTGGAAAATAGCTAGAATTAGGGTTTATTTGTTTTTGACATGTTTGGGGTATTGGTGTAGAAGATAGGATTGTGGTGATGAAGCATATGGGAGGTATGGGTTATAGCCTATGTGATGGGGTTAGGGTTTAGGTAAAATATGTAGGTTAGGGTTTGTCATAATAATTTTTTAATATGTATGGAAGTGAATTATATGGAGACAACATGAACGAGCATGAAATGTTTTTAAATCTTCAACATTCAACCAAACACCAACATGAAATGGTTACTTACCTTCTATGGAGGCTATTCTATGGAATGGACCCCAAGCTTTGAATGGTTTCGAGGGTTTCCAAGCTTAAAAATCGTAAACTTCTTCTCTATAGGAGCATAACACTATTCTACAGGAGCATAACAATGTGTTACAACATAATGCTGTGAGACAGGAGTGTAACATTGTGTGTGTATCACTTGCACAGTGCTTAGAAGCATAACACCACGTTGCGTAGCACTCTCATAAACGTAACACCACAATCCAGGTCATTTTTTTACTCATTTTGGATACTCTTTCAAAACAAACAAGGAGTCTTTGAAATTACAGTAGGTCAAAATGACCTCTTTTGAAGCTCTGACAGTAAAAATGACTTTTTTATCATTTAGTAAGACAATGAAAATAATTTCTTCTTTTGAATGATAAAGTGAGATAGAATGGAGTTATTTTGAACTTTTTTGAAAAATTGAACCATATGAAACAAGAGAGATGGTCTTTATTTCATCTCATAAACATGCTAGCTCCTTCCTTAGGGTTTTATGAGTGGAAGGTAGGGTTGCTTCCTTGTTTTAAGTGAAAATTTGAATATTTTTCGAAGGCAAAGATAAACCTAGACAGTGACCTAACCCTAGACCTCTTAAATGATAATGATCATGAATGGAGTGAAGGGAGTATAATTTCAAACCTAGACATATTCAGTGAACAAAATTTTGTTTGAAAACTGACTTGAAACATGGAATGCTGACCTAGGACCACTACTAAGTAAAATTGAAAGAGTACATTTTATCACTAAACATTTGGACACTAACATTGGCTCTAGCTGGGGATGGTAACTCCTTCAGGAGGTGTCAATAACACCGTAGACCAAGTAGCCTTATCCATTGGGAAACGGAACCACCACAACTACAATCCTCAAACTAATTCAAATCAAACTGAAAACTAAACTGTGCATCATCAACTACAAACTCTACTGGAAACTGACACTAAAAAAGATGCTCAGAATGTTGAGATTATTCATTATACCTTACCTACTCTAACTGGTCCATAAATCACTTGATCAAGTGAAGTCGAAGACCAATGAAACCATGAAATAAAATGACTATCTGATTTCTTACTCCTCCTACTGTCTCAAAAGAAATTCATTGTGGTAATGACAACCCCAACTAGAAACTGAACCCAATCTCTGTGTTGGCTAAGAAAAAAAAATCCATCATTTTTTATGCTTCCAAAAGACTGCCCAAGGGGTATTAAAAATCATGAAACATTACCTCTTGTTGATCAACAAAAAGAAGGGAAATGCTTTCAAATATAATGGTTGATTTTTATTCTTCATTTGGTTGATCCCTCTTAAATATAAATGCATTAATGTGATCTTCCATATCATCTAGATCAGAGACAAGATTTGTATGTTCTTGCAGATATTCAATTGAGGTATCCAAATCAGCATCAAAACAAATATCTATAAGTGTATTTTCATGTATATCAGAAAGAGAATTGTCTTGGCTCTTAAAAAGTTCTATATCTTGATCATTTGAAGGCTGCTGAACATGTTCATAAAAATCAAGACAACATAATTGTTGTACATTGTTTTTGACCTCAATGGATAAATCATGACTCTTTAGAGTTTCTTTACAAGAAAACTCAAAATTTTGATCTGCACATATTTCTTCCTTAATTAAAAACTCAGAAGAGGAAAGGGATGAAGGGTAGCTGGAAAGAACATCTTCATATATATCTTGATCACTTGAATATTGGCAAGGCTGCTGCAAATCATCATCAATTTCTAAATATGGAAGATCAATATCATCCTTTGAATAATTCTTCTCAGGTTCATTATCATCCAGGGTAGAATCCATGATCTTCTCATGGCAGTGAAAATGGTTTTCATTAAAATCATCCAAAAGTTCATCATCCATAAACTCTTCATCGCCATAAGCACTTTCTAGCACTTGAATAAAATTCTCAAAGTGATCACAAAAATCCTCAATCAAAAGAAAAGAAGGATAAGTTTCTCTATACTTCTCAAAAAATACTGAGTGAAAATCCTTGAGAGAATAAATACAAGTAGGAGACAAGATTTCATACCAAAAACATAGTTTTTCTTCTATTGTGATCATGAACATCTTCATTAAACAATGTTCATGAAAATTAATCTTCAGCTTACACACATGCATATAAAATCTTATTAAATGAAGTGTAGCATCATCACATTTTCCATCAATGAATTTTGGCAAATATGTTTGCCAATCTACTTAACGCATACGATTTGGAAATCCTGGAAGATGATATCAACGCATAGGAGAATATCTAGCATTCCTTATTGTAGTTGAATCCATCTTGAAAATAGTGAAGTCACCAAGAAATTATTCAAGCTACCTTTTTTTAACAATGGAGTTGCCATCAAAACTCTAAACTTTTGGATTCTTCGCCACTGGAGTCTCCAGGTGAAAGATGCACAAACTTTCTTGTGCCTGACCATTGTTCACTATCAACAATCATAGCTATTCTTTGTCATTCTTTCCCAGGAAGTATTTAACCTTCGCTCCCCAGCAACGACACCAAGAATGTTATCACTTCCCCCTGCTTCCCAAGGCTAAAAATAGGATTGGAGAAAGTTAACCATAGACAAAAAATTATGTCGGGTACCTAGCCCTACCAGAACTAGAGAAGGCTCTCTCGTTTTCACTTCTTGCATTCAAATTAATGGATGAGTATCTAATGATCTTAGGCTAGGAATATAAGCTCAATAAATAGGTTTTGTTTGATGTTTTTAGTGATAGATAGAAAATTTAGTGAATGGACTGTGCATAAGGTTTTTAGGTCTGAACTCCATGGTGAACCTACAGAGAATATGTGAGGCAAGATAAGTATTTTTAAAGCATATTAATAATTCATTGAGTATAGGATTAAATGGGAGAAATTTTGAATGAGCACTTAGGTGAATTCATTCAGTTTAGAAGCAAATAAACATAATATGGTGAATCTTGTCTAAAAAAAAGCATGCATAAACATGATTTCTGCTCATAAACTTACAAGATGAACATATACGAAGAATAATACATGGTATTAAGCATGAAATTATAAACATAAATGAGAAAAACATATGCTCCAAATCATACCACAAGTATCTCAACACAATTCCTACAAGTATGTCTCTGATTTCATTCCAAAAGATGATTACAAGAGCTCCACTGCAATATGAGACTATCCAACCCAACAAAAGACTAAAGAGAGTCCAATTATAGAAACTATGGACTATTGCACTTCATCAGGTCGAAATCCCATCCAAAATGGATTATAAATACAAAAGATGAGTCATTTCCTAGTTTCTAGGGAGGTTAGGAACCATTCCCTCAATTTTAGATATGGACTAGGAGTGTTTTTCCCTTACATTAATTACATATTCCTCATGGTAGGAGGAAAAAACCAACGCAAAAACTCTAATTCCAACTCATAAGACAACAAAACCTCGAATTTATGACAATTTCTGAGCTTGAAAAGTATCTTGAGGAATCCAATGCTGATCTGTAACATTTCTGATGAAGGGTAACAAAAAATTGCAGAAGCGTAATAGAACTTTAGAGTCACTTTTGAGAGTCCAAATCCACTTCTGAAAGAACAGTCAACTAGCCTGGTGTGTCTAGTTTCCATAACATCTTGAATTTTTGAAAATTATCCACCAGAAGGCCTTCAAAAATCCATTCTCTCAATGTTACTCCAAAAGTGTAACAGAGGGTCCAAAAAAGTGGCAGAAACAGGAAAAATGAGTGGTTTTTTAGCTTTTTCTCCAAAATTACAGCTTTTCATGCCATGGTGGTTCCTGATCTATGATGTACCTATCAAAATACATACATCCATGTAAAGAAATCATCATTTGGATGCCCCAAAAATAAAAGTAACGAAAGTTCGTTACCCTTCTGCAATGAGGAAATTCCATAATTTTGCAAAAATCACATAAAATACCAAAATTAATCAAAACTTCTCAAAATTGGTTCTATGGTACCTGTGAGAGATGGGCTAAATATCTAAAGAAGCTTCAGCTAATAAGTCCTATCTCTCCTTCTCTTTAAGCTTCATTTGTTCCTCGTTAAGCCTTTTCTTCACTTGTTTCAGCCTTTTCCTGGTGAGATAGTGGTTTTCCATGTGTCTTTATAGCTTATTGTCTCTCTTAGCCTTCTTCAATAGCTTCTCCAAATGCGCATTTACTCTTGACAACGAAATCTCTCTATCTTCGTTAGTCTTCGTGGCAATAATTTCATCAATGGTCAACTCTTCAAATGGATGAGTTAACTGTCTTTCTCGCTCCAATGCCCTTTTGAGGCCTCTTGTTTTTTATCTTCTTGTTTGTGTTTCAACCTCCATGTCCTGCATTTGGTCAACAACAATAATATTATTGCCTTTACCTATGTTTTCCTCTATGTCTGACTTGGGCTTGCTTTGTAGGAGCTTATTCACTCTGAATTGAAAATTTTCCTGTTGAAGGAAAGTAATTTGAGATTTGGCAATGGAGAAGACCTCTTTCAATTCTGCTATTTCTTTATCTTTCTCTTGGATAATCTCTTCAGCTGATCTAACCTCCACATGTTGTGCTACTTCAACCTCTAATGGCGGTGATTCATTATGTTGATGGAAAATATGCTACTCCTCTATCTCACATTGTTCAACAATGGTGTCAAGTGTAAGAACACTTATGGTAGACTTAGGCGTAAATATGTGTCTCTTCCCCTTCTCATATGTGTGAGTAAATTACACAACCCTAGGAGCATTTGAAGACTAAGTGGGAATGATATAAGAGCCAAACTCCATCGGTTGTGTTGATGATGTACTAGGCAAGATAGAAGGGTTGATGGTAGGCACTGCTAACAATCTCTCCAAGAAGTTTTCCCAAGTCATGTTGATAGGGGACAAGTGATGCAACACAATGAGCTTGATTAGTCCATGATGAAAAATAATAGTGTGATGATCTTCTCTTCTACTCTGAACCTTCTCAGTTATCTTAATCAAGCTCCTATACAAATATTATGGAAAATCAAATGTTTTGACATAGGTAAAATGCATCAAAAGCCATATAGAACCTAGATAATCTTCCTCCAAAATTTAAGTAATTCATTATGAACATCATAAAAGGAGCATACTTGTTCCTGAGGTGTCTGAAAGGAAAAAGATAGCCTGGCTCCTCTCTAGCATGAGGCTTGAGAAATTGTTTGTAGTTTTCAATATCTAACTCCACACCTTTGAACCACTGCTCTCCAAGCGAAGGGATACTTGTAGCTGAAGAAACTAGGTCTGATGATAGGCTTATCTCCATACCTGCAATAGTGACCTTTCCCATGCTGTCGCTTGTTGCAAATAGGTTGTTCAACTAAAGATGATACCCATCTTCCATGATGCTTTCACAAAATCTCAAACACTGAGCTCTCTCAAAGCATCTTCTGGCCAATGGTGAAGCATTAATTTCATGCATTGTGAAGGGTTCTAGCCTGAGGTGGCACCTTCCTTTGAAGCTCTTCTTGTCACCTTCCATTGTGTTTGTCACTGGAATGATGAAAACCCTAGGGTGTTAATGAAATGAGTGAATGAATGGAAAGATGGAAAAAAACAGAGTCTAGGAAAGTGTGAGTTTGGTGGATGAAATGAAGGGCCTTGAAGCTAAGAAAAATTCTAGAAAAATTAAAGTAGGTTTTGTTCTATGTTAGCTTCAACTTGTAGGTGGAATGAGGGAAAATGACTGTGAAGAAGGTGTAAAAATGCCTAAAACATAGGAAATTCCCAATTTTGAATGTGAGAATAGCGAGTGTAGTGGTAGGGTAAGTTGGTAAGATGAAATGGGGGTCATGGGGTTAAGTAAAAATCCTGAGAAAATTTGAGTGGATAGGGTGGCGTCTTAACTCCACAGTGAGAGTGGAATGAAGAGAAATGGGTAAGTGTAGGGTGGTCCAAAGCTAAAAACACGGGAAATTCCCAATTAGGTTGTGAGAATAACTAGTGTAAAAGTGTTTTTAGTTTTTTTAGGGCCATGGAGCTAATAAAAATTTTTGATAAAAATTCAGTGAAGAGGGTGTCATCTTAGCTCCACATTGCAAGTCGAATGAGGGAAAATGGAAGGGTGTAGGGTAGCAAATTCCATCAAACACAGTCAATCCCAAGGTTTTCACTATTTTCACTCTAGAAAATAGCTAGAATTAGGGTTTATTTGTTTTTGACATGTTTGGGGTATTGGTGTAGATGATAGGATTGTGGTGATGAAGCATATGGGGTATGGGTTATGGCTTATGTGAAGGGGTTAGGGTTTAGGTCAAATAGGGTAGGTTAGGGTTTGTCATAATAATTCTTATATATGTATGGTAGTGAACTATATGGAGACAACATAAATGAGCATGGAATTTTTTTAAATCTTCAACATTCAACCAAACACCAGCATGAGATGGTTCCTTACCTTGTATGGATGCTATACTATGGAATGGACCTCGAGATTTGAATGGTTTGGAGTTTCCAAGCTTAAAAACCATAAACTTCTTCTCTATAGGAGCATAACACTATGCTACAGGAGTGTAACAACGTGTTACAGGAGTGTAACACTGTGAGACAGGAGCGTAACACTGTGTCTGTAGCACTTGCGCAACGCTCAGAAGCATAACACCACATTGCGTAGCGCTCTCAAAAGCGTAAAACCACAGTCCAGGAGTGTAATACAAAGCCCAGAAGCGTAATAAGGATGGTTTTTGAAGGTTTGCAAGTGAATTTTAGTGAAATTTAAGCGTTGGACTTTGGATTTTAGACACTATGGAGGGCAAGTGATATGGAGAGATGCTCTCACACTCATCAAAAGGGTAACAATGAATGAAATGAGGTTTGCTTTTCCCTTTTATAAACTGAAGATGACCTTCACCATTTTCCTTTTGACACATGTAAATGACTTTTTTGACCCTTTATGCACTTGGAAATGACTTTATACACTTTCAAATGAGATATGAGGATAGAGTGAACTTCTTTTTCACTTTTTGATACTTGAAGTGAGTTTATGGACCTTTGAAATGAGACATCAAGACACAATTTTCCTTTCTTTTATGAGACAAAAATTCTCCCTTTTAATGAGACTGTAAGACTGCTTTTCTAAAACCTTTGAAATTTTCTCATTTTGGATATGACTCTTTCAAAACAGATAAGGAGTCTTTGAAGATTGGAAATTACTCCTTTTGTATTTGACTGGGACAGTTGGTCAAAATGACCTCTTTTGAAGCTCTGACATTCAAAATGACTTGTTGATCATTTAGTAAGAAAGTGATACATAATTTCTTCTTTTGAATGAGACAGTGAGACAGAATGGAGTTATTTTAAACTTTTTTGAAAACTTGAACCATATGAAACAAGAGAGGTGGTCTTTATTTCATCTCCTAAACATGTTAGCTCCTTCCTTAGGGTTTTATGAGTGGAATGGAGGGTTGCTGCCTTGTTTTAAGTGAAAATTTGAAGATTTTTTAAAGGCAAAGATGAACCTAGACAGTGACCTATATGAGGTGGAGTGGCCTAACCCTAGACCTCTTATTTGATGATTATCATGAATGGAGTGAAGGGAGTAGCATTTCAGACCTAGACATATTCAGTGAACAAAATTCTATTTGGAAACTGACTTGAAACATGAAATTTTGACCTGGGATCACTACTAATAAACCTGAAAGAGTACATTTTTTCACTGAACATTTGGACACTAACAAGTGAGACAAGACAAGCAAGGTGGCAAAGATACCGAGGGGAATCGTCTATTTTCTTAACTTTTTCCAGAATAAAGAACATAATCACAAGGTGGTGAACTCTATGTTTTGTTACAAAAGAAGGTCAATCTGTGTTGGCCTTACTCTACTTGATTGTGGCCTACTCCTAAAAGGCCAATTTGCACAAAAAATAAACATCAATGAAACAAATTTATGCTTACAAACCCAAGAGGGTTTTCAAAATCAGTACCTAAGAAATTGCGTAGAAGTGATGACTCTTTTAGCACTACTAGTAAGCTTGAGTAATTAAGATCAATGTTTCAAACAACAACATCGAGATCAAATCAGAAAGGGCTCGAAAAACCAAAAAATCGTAAAAATGGGGAAAATATCGGTAAAAATCGGCAAAAATTGACGAAATTAAGATACCAAAAAAATATCGGTAAAAATTGGCAACCATCGGTTAGGCCAAAAAATCGTGATTTCGAAATAAAATCGGGATGTTATCAAGATGTTTACAACACTGATTAAGATCATGCATTGAGCACCCATGAGCATAATTATGTTTTTCAAGAAATAAAAAGTGATGAACAAAACTATTTTAATTGCTTATTATTGTAACACACCCTCGTAACTCCTTGGGTTATTCTCGAGTTACATCTAATTTTACCCAATCTCCAAAGTCCATTATTGTAACATCCACTTATTATCTCCATAATTTTTTTTTTTTTTTAATGTCAATATTTTTCCATACTAACTTGTAAACTCGGTAACTAGCAGCTTTTGAAGTGGTGGAAGAGATAATTATAATATATATATATATTTTTTTTTCTCTTATACTAGATTGTAAAAGAAATAGTCATCGAATGGTTAATTAACTTGACGAGGCTATGGTAAAGTAATCCAGACCCAATTATTCATTCTCTCGGCTTAGGCTAAAAACTCTTAACATTTATATATTGAGTTCCATGGTTTATGTTTTAACATTTATATATTGAGTTCCATGGTTTATATTGACGCATTTTATTTATTCGTTTATGCATTACTCATATAAACATGCTTGGATTTCAAGCTTGGCATTTGGTCAAATTTCTCATCCTGATTATAATAAGGTAGATATATGTATATTAATGGTTTCTCATTTCCCCTTACCTTTGGTCTTGACCGGATGTCAAACGAACCTTCTCGATCCACTTATGGCTTGGAAAATTTGTAGCACCAATATATGTGTTGAGATCTACGGTTGGAAATTAGGGTTCTAATACTATGGCTACAGTGAACGTCAAGTGGTTTGGTTAACCGCCTCTCTCATGCATGGGGCTAACATTATCAATTGTGACTTTCAACGACAAGGGTTTGGATCTGCAAGGTTTTGCGCTACACTGTCGTTGGTTTGATGAGAATAAATGCCCACTAGCATGCCAGATACAAGATTAAAATGGTAAGTAAATTTCCCAGTGCCTTCTACTACTATTTCTCTTATTAACCTCCATGAACTTTATAATTATTGTAATTGGGGTTAACATCTTGCAGGTGTTGCTTTGTGAACATATGGTACGACCTCCATTTTTAGTAGTCGGAAGTGTTATACTGCTTGTTGATTCCAAGGGTAAATAGGTTTTATGTTGAGTTATTCTTCCTCTACATTTTGTTATTCCAATTTATGTTTTCGTTGTCTGAAATCAATTTTTGTTGACGTTCCATACTTGGGAACGAGAGTTGGAAGAGGTTTTTAATAGGTAAATTCCTTTAGTTTTAATTCACAAATATTTGTTCTTGTAATCCCTTTTACCTTTCAACTGTGTAATTATTATTCTTTTTTCCTTACTTGGGTTTTTGTTCTCCCTTCCAAGTTTGGTCCCGAAACTTTGCTCAAGGATCCTTGCGGTTTTTTCTTCTCGAGACTACTAGGTTCCGACTAATCACTTATGTTAATTCTGCATTTACAAGTTCTGGGAAATTTTTTATTCAGATATGGTCCAGGCCATTAGCTACAATTACAATTTTATTTTCTTGTTGGCTCCTTAGGTTTTGTTATCGGATCAGGCTTATTACCCCTTTGTAATTTAAGGAAAACACATCCTTAAGTGTTAAGTTTCGCTAAAAAATGAAAACCCCTAGGTTTATTCTGGAATTTGTTTGATATGACTGGTTCTGGGCTACGTCCTGAAACAATCTCATAGCATACACATTTTGTAAGATATACTCTTGCTCTTCCCTCTTTGTTAACTATTTACATTCTGAAATGGTTTCTCTTATTGGCAATTTAATACGGAAGTGGTGCTTATGTATAAATACATAATCCACCCAAAATCCACCCAAAGTAATATTTATGTACTGATGGTTCCGCTGATATTTTCTTTGTCGGAACATCTTCCACCACCAATATGGATAGTGGATGACCTATCAAGGTATTTTCTCAAGCATAAAGACCACCCAATCCATCCTAGAAATCATAGACTCACAATTATGTCCTAACTAGAAGCATCATGCCTCACCTTAACAACGTCCTGTTTAAGGTATCAATTGTTTTGTCTCTCTTCAAGATGCCTATGGCTTTCTTTCCTGTCTTCCTTGGCTTCTTTTCCCACTAAGATGTTTATCTCTACGGAGAGGAAGTAATTGTTCTCTAACTATTTGGTAATGAAAATTTTCATATAGGGCCCATTTCCCATGAATTCCATTGCTATCCATAACCAAATTTTAAAGAAAATCAAAATAAACTTTAAACATTTAAAATTTTCACTAGGCTTCCACATAACTCGCATTTTACCAAGTTACTATAGTAAAAGAAAATTAAATATTTACTTCTTACTTAACAGTGTTACATCTCCCTCCTCCCCACCCCGAGTGAAACATCATCCTTGATGTTTTCATAGCCCTCAAACTAGATGGAATATGCCTTGCACATAAATTTTTTCATTCTCCCAGGTAATCTCTTTTGGCTGAAGTGTCTCCACTACACTTTATTTTGGGCAATATCTTGCTTCCATAACACAATTTCTCCTAAAGATTCCTTTATAGTTGTCCTACATTCACAATGATTGTCATTAGGGTACATTTATCATTTTTAAGAAGCATATGTATAATAATTTCAAATTAAAGGCACCATTATTTTCTATTTATGTATTCAACAAGGGTCATCCATATGCATTACAACCCAACCAGGGTTAGCAACATCATTATAAGATCTTACATAATAGCGTAAATTGACAAGGACCCCATACTGTAGTTCTTATATTTTACGAAAGATTGCATATAGTATATTATCTTACTAGGTAGTATCACTATGTTTTCTATCTTAGTTTCAAGTTATACACATGCATGAGTTATGCACGAAGTAGGGTTTATGATTACTTCCTTTCCCTGCCATGTTCAAGACGGCTACATGGATGCTACTTTATTCAAGTAAACTTAGTTATGCCCATTTGGAGCCATTGTTCTTTACGAAAAGTCAAGGGTCCATATTGCAACATTTATTCAGTTTCTTCCCTTTGTTCTTCTGCGTTGCAGGTTGTTGATGGTTATATATGGTTTATTTCCCATGTACATCCATGGGGTTCTCCCCTTTGCAATTATATTCACATTGAATCAGCTCTCAAAAACTAGGTTTGGAGGAAGTAATTCAATTGTAAATTTATCCACTCCCAGCGTTGCGCTCTCCCTCTGAGGTCACACTCCTCCCTTCAACATTATCGATTTGTAGAAATTATACCAATCGATTCAATCCGATCATGTAATGTACTAAAACAAGATAATAAATCATTCTACAATATTTGCACAATATAAAACATGATCGCTCAATCACATGCAAGTAAGAGAAAGAAGTAAATTAATCGCACAACACAAGATTTTCCTAGGGAAAGAAACTGCTCAAAACCCCTCTATCTCTATTGTATAATAAGCTAAGGAATCATGAAACAATACAATACATTCTTGCTCACAAGAATTTCATGCACTCTACCAATCGTCTCACACTGATCTAGGAAAAATTGGACAAACACAGCCAATTTCCTGCCCACCTTCAGCCTGCTTTGCTCACACAATTCCTAGGCAAATAAATCCCTATTAAATAGAAATTCCAACTTTCCTTGACTGCGCAATCCATCACGGGCATCATCCTATGGCTTTATAACTGCACTTGGGTAGTTCACTAATAATACAACTAATATTTATCTTCCCTTTAACCTTTGTCTCAACTGGGCCTTCATCAGATTTGACATGCATACAGATACTAATAGTGAATTATCAGTTATCTGATTGATCACTACTTGTGAATTAAATCTATTTTAATTCACTGGACCTCTCACTAGCTCATCACTCAGTTAGAACTAGTTAAACTGACTTTAACTCAATTAATTTGAGTTAACTGATTACACTCACACCACACTAGTGCATTAACTGCAATTGGACCCCAAAAATAATATAATCACTCTACATGCCTCACCTTTCACCCTCAACTCAATATTCTTGAGATAACTCAGTCTTTCCGACTTAGTTAACTAATACTAGTTATTATGATATAAGATTACAATTTAGTGTATAATTTATTTCAGGGAAAAATAAATTAGACACACATTTTCTTGTTGGTTTTCAACACTCCCTCTCAACAAGAAAGAGATTCTCAGCTACCCCAATCTTGCCTTTGTGGTATTCTAATTTGCTCTTTGCCAACACCTTCGTCAAGATATCTGCATCCTGATCCTCTGTGGGAATGTACTGCAACAACATAATGCACCTCTGAACACAATCTGTGAGATGGTGGTATCAGATATCAATATGCTTGGACCTATCATGGAATACTGGATTAACCGAGAGTTTTATGCAACTCTGGTTATCACAATGTATCACCGACGGATCCATCTGATGACCAAACAAACCAACAAGTATATTCCTCATCTAGACGGCCTCACATGCAACCTAACTAGATGCGATGTACTCTACCTCGGTTGAACTAAGTGCAATTGATCTCTGCTTCCTATTGTACCAAGAAACTATTGTTGATCCTATGTTGAAGATGCCCCCTCATGTGCTCTTCCTGTCTGTCTGATGGACTGCCTTCCCAATATTAATCGGTGAAGCCTTGAAGCTTCACTCCCTCTGTCTGTCTATACCATAATTCATACTCTGTAGTGCCCCTGATATATCTCAAAACATGCTTCTCCTCCTTCCAAAAGAGCTTGACCAAGTTGGTTAATTGCGTAGCATATGTCTAGTCGTGTGTTCACCAAATACATAAGTGAACCCACAAGCTGCCTGTAAATAGTAGCATCCACTACCTCACTTGAAGTAGCATCCTCCTTCCTCTAGTTTCCCACAAGAGGAGTCGCCATGGGTTTTTTTTCCTCCATGTGGAACTTCCTCAAAATATCCTTGGCATACTTTCCCTGAGATACAAATATCTCCCCATCTCTTTTCCATATTTCCAAGCCAAGGAAATAGTGCAAGAGCCCCATGTCCTTCATCTCGAACTCTCTTGCAAGATCCTCTTTGCAAGAATTTATGAGCTGCTTATCACCTGTCAATATTAGATCATCAATATAAAGTACAATAATCAAAAGCTTACCATCAACCACAATATGATATAGGTTCGCATCCATTCACTCTTTGTGAAGCCCAACCCAGTGAAATGGTTGTTGATCTTGTTGTACGAAGCATGAGGTGCTTGCTTCAGCCCATACAATGCTCTCTTGAGTTTTCACACATGAGACTCCCTGTCAAAGGTCTCAAAACCTTCTGGCTCCTCAATGTACACTTCTTCCTCAATAACTCCATTGGGAAAGGTTGTCTTTACATCCATATGATGTATCTTCCACCCCATCTGCACTGAGAGTGAAAGGATGGATCTAATCGATGATCACCTTGCAACTGGTGCAAAATTATCCTGATAGTCAATCCCTTCCATCTGTGAGAATCCTTTGGCCACAAATCTAGCCTTATATTTCTCCACATTCCCATCTGTTGCTTGATTTACCTTGTAGATCCACCTGGGTCCAACCACTGACTTTTCCACTGGTCTTGGGACCACATCCCATGCATTTTTTCTAATAATGGAGTCATACTCCTCAATCATGGCATCAACCCATACCAGTTGTTGCACTTCTTCCTCAAAATAGGATGGTTATGTCACAATACACTTGCTCATAAGAGCCATGTATCCAATATACTTATCTGAGGACTGTTATCACTCCACTGAATCTCTAAGGCTGAGAAAGAGTCCAAACAGAGGTAACCATAGACCAATATTTTAGCTTGGTAACTAGCCCTAATAAAGCAGAGAGGGTTATCTCCATAATGTCACAGTCAAGAGGGCTGGATGAATTAGGGTTTTAATCTAGGTATTACTACAGGGGTTTGATTGTTTGAAAATGGGGTTGCTGGATGACGATTAAGTCAAAGAGGCTAGGTTAGGGAAAATAAGATTAGGGTTGCAGATATTCAATAGGGAAAGGTAGGTAGAAAATCTAGCACTTTAGGGTTTCAAGGTGAGATGGATTAGACTGATGAGGAGCTAGAAAGAGCAAGGTTAAGCATGAATTCTTTCTAAACTGAAGAATATGAACAAACTATGAAGATTTTCCAAAAACATAGCATGAGAGATGTATTATGTTTATAAACTTGAAAACCAACATATCATAGAAATGAAATGGATCATGAAACGAAATATTCATACATAATGAGACATAAGAACAATGCTAAATTTCCATACAACAGGTATCCCAAAGAAATAGTTGCAACCTTTTCATTAATTTCCTGCCAAATAAAGATTACACTAGAGTCTCTGATCAATACATCAACATCAAACTTGTAAAATGAGTCAAAAAGTACATGATGTAGACCTCAAACAACCTCTCCCAACTTCAGGGGTCGAATTCCAAAGTTGAGGAGGTCTTCCACCAAAAACTGAGTTGAATACCTAGAGTGTAGGGAGGTCAAATTGACTCATCCCTCACTTTTTGCAAACTGATTCATTACATGTCATCAAAAAATTTCACCTAATGTATTTACCCCTAGGTAAATCAACCACGTCATAATTAATTTTACATTCATGATTTTACCATGGTCAAATTGGAAAATATCAGCAAATTCAGAAAATTTGTCAAAAGCGCAATGTTGGTGTCAAAAGCGCAACGCCAAATTAAACTCCATTTTTGAAGGGGTTCTAGGTGTCCAAATTGAGTGCAGGATAGCTCACTGGAAATGTTGTCTTGTCTAGTTTCTAGATCTATGTCCAATTTCCAAAATGGTAAATTTTTGACCCTCAAAAATTCCTTCTCCCAAGACTGGTCAAAAGTGCAGCGTTAGCCTCCAACATAGGGCAGAAATGTCATTTTTTAGGTGTTTTTTGACTTTTTGACTGCCTTGTTGACCCAAAAACGTTTTGTAAAGTGATTTTCCTGACTTTATTTGGTCTTATGAATCCAATGGTGGCTTCAGTTTCTCCATTGGAGGTCCCTATGAAAAGCGCAACGCCTTTTTCCAGTGCCACTGTGCAAAATTGCCAAAAACTCAAAAATTTCCAAAATTTTCAAACTTTGCCCAAATTTCTTCAAATGTTTTGTTGTGGGATGATGATGAGGTGTATTAGGCTATGAGAGATGCCTCAAAAATAATATTAATCTTGTCCCATTCATTTTTCTTGGTTAGGTTTTCAAGTCTTGATTTAGTCTTTTGTAGCTTTGAGCTTGCAATTTGGTTTTTCTTGAAGTAGTGTTTGGCCCTCTTTCTCAATATGTCATTGTCCTTGTTTTCCTTTTGTAGAAGCTTCTAAATATACTAGTTGGCCCTGTCAAGCCATTGCTCCCGGTTCTCATTGAAAATTATGGAAAACTGTTCATTCAATGTAAGCTCATTAGAAAGCTCAACCTCCTTTTGTCTCTCTAGTTCTAGAGCTCTTTTCAGCCCTCTAGTCCTAGGTCTTCTTCTTGGAACTTGTTCTTCTGCCTCATTGGTTTCACCATATCTTTCATAAGCCCTATCAAGCAAGGCCTTTTCTTTTTTTTCTTCTCTCTTTACCTTGAGAAGCTGAATCTCCATGATGGCCTACTTGGTCTTGAGTTGTTCATTTTCCTGCTCATAGTATGCAATGAAAAACTTAGATCTCTCTAAGTGGGTCTGAAGCTCACTAATTTGGGCATCCTTATAATTCATAATAATTTTGGAGGCCTCATCATCATGCTCATCATCGAAATCAACAAGGTAAAAATCAGTCTCTGTCTCATGGAGGTCATCCTTATCATGAATGGCTGCCTCATGTACATCTTCCTATGCCATATTTTGTTTGCCCTTTTGTACTTGATTTTTTGGTGAAGAAGGCAGGGCCCCTCCCACAATACGGGAAAATAGCTGCCTATGCCTCTCTAATATGTCTTTTCCATTGTGCTCATTTCAGCCTCTTTAGGCTTGCTGACCTCAACTATGCTAGGTGACTCACTGCTCATAAAATGGTGATGGTGATGAAGTAGGTGAAGTGGACTGAGGTGATGAAATGGTAGGCACTGTGGGCTGAGATGGAGGCATAGATGTAGTAGGGTGATATGAAGAAGGCACATCAGCATGTGGAACTTGTGGAGCAGTGAACATGTCATTTTCTATGAATGTGTCCCATGAAATTTTCAACTGGTTAAGATGATGGAGAAAAATGATTTTGATCAAGGACTGGTGGAAAAGACTATTCATCTGCTGGTCAAACTCTCTCTTTTGGACAATTTATGCCATTTTTTCTATGCTCCTGAAAAGATAGTATGGGATATTGAGCAATTTAACTCTTGTGAAGTGCATGAGCAGTCTAATGTGATAAGTGTAAAGTCTATAGAAGCCTCCCTTCACAAGAGAAATAATTTATGATGATCTTCATCATGGGGGCATACCTATTAAGCCTAAGATAGTTGAAAGGAAAAACCCTCTTTCTCTTATTTCTATACATTGGTTTGATGAATGGATCATAGTACTGATCCTCCAAATATTTGGATTTGAACCACCTCTCACCCATGTTTGGAATCCCTATGGCAGTGGAAATGATGGATGTAGACACTCTGAAAGTCACACCTGCTAGGGTTACTTGATTGTCTTTGAGGTTTACAATGAAGAGCATACTCAAAACAGGGTGATGTTATACCCATTCAATCATGTTACAATACTCAACGCAACCAACATACTGAAATCATGTAACTTTCATTAGTGAGGTGATCAGCTCTCTAGTGTTGGTGGGCTCCAACCTTAGGATTCTCCCTCCTTTGTGTGGTCTTCTCGGGTGTTTTTTCCTCCTCCTCCAATCTATCTTCCTCCTCTTCCATATAGTCTTTGTCTTCTTCCATGGTGTCTTGGTCTAGAAACCCTAGGGGAGGAAATGGGAATGGGGATAGGTCTAGGGAGTATGAATTAGGGTAGGAAAATTTAGGGAGATGAGGGAAGGGGTTAGGGAAATTTGGGGGGTGATAGGAGGTCAAGATACTTAGGGAGTTGAAAATGATAATTGGATTACAGGTTTGGTGTAGTGACTGCCTAGGAATTTTAGTGGCCTCGGACTTAGGGTTTTAAGGGGAAGGGGTTTAGAGATTAGGAAAGAGTAGTGTAGGGGTAGGGATGGGTTTAATAGTGATGAAGGAAGGTATTGTAGGGTTTATGGGCAGAAAATTGATAGTGAGGGAGTGATACTAGGGTTTTCCACTAGACACTTAGGTTTTATCATGAAGAAAAACACCATAAAAATGACATTTAGGAAAGCAAGGAGGTGAAGATTTTGTGTCGCTTACTTGATAAAGGAGAGAACAAGCCTTTGCTGAAATTTTGAGAGAGATTGGAGGTGTTTTGATGCTTTTAGTGCTCAATGGGAAAAAGCATAGTGCCTAAGGTAAAAAAGGCAGTGCCAAATGCTTTACGCGCAACGCCTGTTGCCTACACATAGCGCCACCCTCCTAAGCGCAGCGCCAAGAAAGATTTCACCTATGACTCTGTAATTTGTTTCAGGCTAAGGGAGTGAAAACTCGACCTTTGGGTGTGCAAATGAGTTTGAATGGGATGTCTTAGTGATCTTTATACTTCATAAAATTGATGATTTGGGCCTTTGGACCCACTTTCTTCCTTTATTATTCACTTAACCTTTTGAAAATTTACCCTTTACTTGACTCTTTACTTCGAAAAATTGATCTTTTTATGATTGAGAAGTTTTCAAATTTGAATTTTTAGTACTTTGGCATGTTGGAATTTTGAGTTAGCAGTTTGGGATGGTGAAATTATTACATTTTGAAAGACATAAAATACATAATGAAAATTAAAAAAATTACATTTGAACTAAAAATTACATGATGAAATAAGAATTTCTCTTTACAAATCATCCTCACATGGTGAAGAGGTGTTATTTGATCACCCTTTACTTGCAGGTCTTATGCAGTGGAGATGAAATTTTATTTGACCTTGGAAACCCTAATGACCTAATGGCAACCTTGAAAAACCCTAAAAACCTAATGAGACCTTGAAGGACTGAACTTCATAATGGCATGACTGATGTGATGACATTATGATACTGACTTTATGAATTGTACACAATCATCAAGGTATGAAACTATGCCAGCAAGTAATCAAATTTGAGGAAGGGTGATGTTTTTGGACTAGGGCTACCATGAGTGACTGATTTTTTGCATGACCTAGTGGAATGATAAAAAAACAAATCTAATCGGGACTCCTAAAATGATATGAAAATAGGATTCTTGATCACTGATGGCAGGATGAAAATAATAACACTAACATTGGCCTTATTGTGGATGATAGCTCTGAAAGAGGTGTCAATAACACCGTAGACCAGAAAGCCTATTCATTTGGGCTAATACGGTCAAAAACTCAAACCAATAAACATGACTGAAAACTGATAAGTCCAAAGAAATATATTGACTCAAGTCAAAATCAAATGATTGAAAATTGACTCAATATTGACTTACTTGAGTGAAAACTGAACTTTTGAAAATGGCAAAAAATCAATGAAGCTCCATGGCCTTCACATCGGGCTCCGAACTCCAGTAATCTCTACTTCACACTTGCAGAAAATGTAATTGATATTTACAATGAAATGGAAAATTGATTGAAAAATGTGCTTCAGAAAATATAGTTCTTTAGGAGCCTACCATTGACTGGTCCTCCTAAGAACTCTTTTCCATTCAAGCATTATGTCCCCGATAAGCAGAAATATGATATGGCCCTTTCCATGAATTCTCAAATTTTCCATGCTTACCCTTATCCTCATTTTTGGCATCCCAGTGGAGTGCTACTTCTCCAACTTTGAAGTTGTCTTCCTTGATTTTCCGGTCACAGATATTCTTTATCCTATCATGGAGATTTGAATTATTCTGAAATACCTCATCTCTTGTTTGCTGAGGGTGTATCATTTGATTAGTCCAACACCGTATGTCATTTTCCTTAGTCCCTGCTTCTTGCAACAATTTCATTACCGAGACTACTAATGATGAGGGAAACACAGTATCGAGACCATACACAGCTTGAAAGGGAGACATTCCAATAGAGTTCTTACTACTTACCCAGTCCGCCCACAATGCATTAATCAACTTCTTATGCAAATTCTTTTTATTTTCCTCTAACATTTTATTAATGATATTGATCAAGGATTTATTAGAGGACTTTGCCAATCCATTACCTTGCAGATAGTAGGTTGTAGAGTGTCCCAACTTAATGTTATATCTGTCGCAAAACTTATTCATCTTCTTATACTTGAATGTTGTCACGTTATATGTGATAATTTTTGTATGACAACCAAAACAGGAAAAAATATTAGTTTCTAAAAACTGAATGATGACAGAATCTATTGCTTTCCTGGTCAGGATCGATTCGATCCACTTTGTAAAGTAATCAGTGGTTGTTAATATCCACTTGTGTTGTGCAGATGATGTTGAGTGAATCTCACCTATGAAATCTAGGCCCCACTGCTAAAATGGTGCATGTATTGAAATAGGTTGAAGAGATAATGGGAGAAGCTTTCTCTTACCCTGAAAAACTTGACATTCATGGAAACTCGTTACTGTTTTTTAGACATCTGCAAAAAGTGTCGGCCAATAATATCCCGCTCTTAATATTTTATTGGCCGTGGTCTTCCAATATAGTTGCACCCCACAATCTCCTTTGTGGAAGTCATTCATCATTTCCTTATATTCTTCTTTGACCAAACAGTTCAACAACACACCTCCGAGATCCTTCCAGTAAAGTGCATTGTCCAATATGCAATACTTTGAAGCTTTGAGATTCAAAGATCTTCCTTGACTCTTAGTCATGCCTACATGAGGGTTTAGGTGTTGCAAAACATAAAAAAATATCAGAATATAGTGGATATGAAAAAAAAATATCAGATTCCTGAATGGGATTCACTTCTTCTTCATTTTCGGACAAGGATGAAATCAAGTTGATGTCTAGATCATGAAGGTTTGACTTAGCCATGAGCTTGGCTAAGACCTGACCTTTGATCAACTTGGTAGGCTTGATCTCAAGGTCATATTCTAGTAATGTTGCTATCCATCTCCCTCTCCTACCTTCTGGGTCTGTCTGCATGAGAACTTCTTTTACAGTTACACTAGGCACATAGGCAATAATATGTGAATGTAGTATGTAAAATCTGAAATCTTTCAATGCTCTAACCAAAGCAAAGCCTGTTTCTCTACGATGTTGTACCGAAGGACTGCATCTCTGATATTGCGACTGAAAATGAAATTGACAGCTCTGTTTTATCCCTTTTCTCCATCAAGACTTCTGCCATGGTGTGCTCAAAAGAAAATGAGAATATTATGAAATCAATAGTATAATCACAACTTATCAAAATAGGGGCAGTAGTCAAGGAAAACTTTACTGAGTTGAAAGACTTCCGGCATCTTCAGACCACTTCACATCATTATCTTTTTTCAACATATTTCTCAATTATCTAATATGCTCATCCAAATTAGGAATTAATCTACGTAAGAAATTCATCTTACCACTGAATGCTTGTAATTACTTTTTTCCACGAGGGAAATCAATCTGCTGAATTGCTTGAACACAAAAAGGGTCAATCTGGATCCCATCCTTGGAGATGATGTGACCGAGAATTTTTCCCTCCTTCATGTCAAAAGGGATTTTCTTTGGGTTGAGAGATATTTCAAACTTCCTACATCTCTCTAAAACAATTCCTAAATGGTGCAAATGTTATTCATCAAAATGTGAAAACATTGTCAAGTCATCTAAATAAAAAATCAAGAAAACATCTTTTTCATTGGCGAATGTTATGTCCATGGCCCGCTAAAATGTGGCCCCTGAATTTTTCAAACCAAATGGAATTTTTTCATATTTGAACGTGCCCAAGGTGTATTAAATGTTGTCTTGTCCTAATCATCCTCGTGCACCAAAATCTAGTTGTATCCCGAATATCCATCCAACGGTGACATCCCGAAAGAACCGACAACTCTTTGAATTATATGGTCCATTTTGGGAAGTGGATAGTTGTCCTTGTCGAACACTTTTTTTCAAGTTTCTGAAATCTATGCAGAGCCAGATTTCTCCAGTCTTTTTTCTTACTGGCACCAAATTCGAAATCTAATTAGAGAATATGATAGGGACAATAATACCAGAATTGAAAAGTCTATTTACCTCTTTTTCAATTGATGGCAACAATCTGGGATTTATCCTTCTCAAATTTTTCTGAAAGGGTTTTTGATCAGATTGATCAGAACAGTGTGATATGATGATGTTCTTGTCATACACCTTTAAATCTGAATATTCCCATGCGAAAACATCAGAAAATTCAGAAAGTAATTTAGCATATTCAACCTTTACCTCGGGAGATAATGACTTGGAAATTTTAACCATATTTGGTTTTTATTCTATCCCAATGTTTACATCTTCAACACCCTTTTCCGTAGGCACCAATGTAGGCTTTCTTTCTACGTCATCGTGGTCAAACAATTCTTCCAAAGGTACGAGACCTTTTGGAATATTGTTGTCTTTCCGTTGTAGTATATCCATCTGAGTTTCTTCTATGTCCTGATCATATTTATCACAAATTTAATCTATGGAACAATTCTCAAATTTTGCATCACCTTGGAGAAAGTTATTTACCTGCTTATAATCCTAGAATACTTGCCAATACTGCAAGTTTTCAGGAACAGTGGGTTGGTGTTTCACATGAATCTCAAACTTCTTGTTTGAAAATATGGGGATCTTAAATTTTCTTGTAGCTGTAGCCAATGAATGTGCCATGAGATTTTGATTCCTTGGAATAACTGTAAGTATACACTCCTAAAAAATATTCAAAATATCTAGTACATCATTCCTATATTGTCTCATTCGAGGATGATTAGCTTGATATTCACCTCTAACTTTCTTGATCACAAGTTCTGAATCACCATACACAACAATCCTTCTTGCTCCCAATTTCTTCAATATCTTTAGGTCAGTAATCAATGCTTCATACTCCACCTCATTGTTAGTGCAATCAAAAGCTAACTTGTAAGAGCACAATCTAACATTTATAGGGACCTTATTCTGCTGATGAAAAGGGATGCAGACCCAAATTCCAATGCCTGCCCTGTCTTTACCCAGGGCACCATCAAAGTCCATGGAACATAAACCATTTGCATCCTCCAAGTGTTGAAACTTTGATTTCTGTTTTGTCTCAACTTTCTGAACTGTTTCTTCATGTTTTCCGGAATTTCTTCCGCTTTATCTAATGGTTGTTCTAAGTTTTTCTCTGCTTCATTTGATGGTTGTTCTGATGAGATCGACAAATTCACTTTTTCCTTTTATATAGCTTCTCTAATGCAATTATGAAACTCTAGAACATCTTCTACATCTACAAGCTAGCTATCTACATCATTTAAGTTGTTGTCATTAAACAAAATGAATGACTCTAAATCTGTATGTACAGTATTTATCGGGTGATTGTTAGGATTTTCTTTGCTTGTGATCATATATTTCATCTTTGTTTCATGGTACAATTTTATCAATTGTACATAAACAAGGATAGTTGCATAAGAAAAGTCTAATTGCAATGTGCCTCTCAATTCCCCCACCCCCCTCGAGGATCTCGACAGCAACATGCCAAACCATTGTGATATGTCAACTACCATCACATCCATTAGAAAATTCTTTGCTAGAATCTGCTCTAGGGAGAATACTAAATATTTGATAAGGCTAATGCAATGGACTCTACCTGAACCGAAGGAGTATAAATCATGATAGGGACGAGTGATATCAAGGCCCAAATTTTCCATAATGGCTTTTGGCATTAGATTGTGGGAGGCTTCGGAGTCTAACATGGAATTATGTAAAATGCATTGGTGGATTCTTAGACTCAAGCAGAAAGGAGGAACCTCACTACCTTCTAACTAACCATCAATAGTGAGACCAAAAATGAGTTCGGGTTGATCATCTTCGACATTTACCATGTCGCACAAAGGATCTAATTTAAGCATCTTGGCAAAATGCGACTTATACTGGTTATTATTAACCAGATCAATTAAAGGAATAAACACTTTTAATTTGAAATTTCAGTTTCTAGGCTGAAGGGAGTGGTTTTTTCTACCTCTTTAATGACGATGTCTTATTGTCCAGCATGGTCCTTTGATGGGGCTTCTTTCTTATAACTGTCATTTTCCTTTTGCTGAAATTGTGGATGGTTGATTTACTTTATTCTGATTTGTGACTACAGGCTCTTTTCCATTACTTTGATTACTTATGCTTTGTCTAAATATCTTTCTGTTGATATGCTCTCTTCTGAATGGGATTAACTAGCACATCTCTTCTCCTCAATGATAGCTGCCTATTTTGTGAACTAAGTGCATTCAAGTACCCCCGCTGATAATCTGATAATCATCTGATTCGGTCTCCAATTCATGATCATTGGCAAGGTTGAAATCATTATCTTTAGGATCATTTTTCTTTTCAAAATACTCTTCATCTTCTGTCAAAAACATAGGAAAAACATCAACCTTGAAAAGAAGATTTTCCTCAACAATTGTATCTTCATCTTCTTCTTCTCCTTGAGCATAGTTCTGCTGCAAGGGCGTCTTGATTTGCTGCTATTGTGTTGGTTGCTCAGGAGCCCACAGTTCTCTCTGCTTGATCCTTAACTGAGGTTGTTGTTGACCTCTGTAGTTAGGATTTCTAACCTCAAGTTGTCTCTTAGTGATGGAAATCATGTCAACCATCCTTTCAATAGTTCTTATCAATGTGTCCATCTTAGCAACGGAAGATGAGGTGGATGGTTCATCTTTAATGGTGACTTTCCTCTCATTTCTAGCTCTAGCTCTTTTCAACAACAAATTTGCTTCAAGACTGACCACGTTCTTTTGCATATCTTCCAATGTAGCTGGATTTCTTTCCCTTACGTGGTATGTCATGTAGAGATCAAATGCATCTGGATAACGTATGAGAGCTAAGGCTGGAGGAGGCTTGATCTCAATGGGAATTGCATTATAAATTATATTAAAGCGAGTATTGAAATCTTGGACTGATTCATTGAGATTTCTCTTTATATTCTCATACTCAGATTTCAACTATAAATGATTTTTCTTTACCTCCCACCAGGCTATAAATGCATCAATCAGCTGGTCTAGAGTGGCAATGGAATTAGCAGTTAAATATCTAAACCAAACTTTGACATCTCCAGAGAAGATCTGGGCTATAATCCTCATTTTGGAATTATCAACATCAAATTCCTTGAAGTATATGAATTCAGTGACCTTAACAATGTGTTTTCTTGCAGATATTGTAGAATTTTCATCAAACAGGGGGAGTCTTTGGCCATAACCCTGAGGTAAATCATTCAACTAAGCAGGTAAGATAAGGGGGGGAAATCTAGCCATGATTCCTGTTGAATGAAGTATTGGATTGACAACAGGAGGGATTGGCTGAATAGGTAGTGGAACAACAGTTGTAGGTACTGAATTAGTAGGTATAAATGATGAGGTTGAGGGTGCAAATGAAAAATCTACAATTGATTGAGGTTGAGTCGAGACAAGTATTGATTCTTGATGGTAGAATTGGATCCAACCTTTGATGTCAAGGTTTGATTCGAGTTTAATATATTCAAAGAACCAATATTTCAGAGACTTAAGATCTAATTCAGATAATGATTTGACCTCAGAGAGTCTTAAAGGATCAAAGACTACGTCGGATAAAGAGGTTTCAGACTTAGATCTAAACAATGACAATTCAAATTTCAGATCATATGGTATATCTTCAAGAGATAGTATTTTAGCAGGTAGTGAAGTAGATATTACCAATGGAATTGGTCCTAACTGAATATTTGTAGTTTGATATCCATGCATCAGAAAAATATTCTTTGGATCATCTACTGGATCAGCTGAATCAGGATCTGGATTTGCTCTGGTGTATCTTCTAGAAGTCAGCTCTACAATCTTGGCACTACAATTATCCAATCAGTGTTTTTTGAAACTTAACCCTATCATCTAAAGGATAGAATTCCAATGATTTTTTTCGTACACGCAGGGAAAATAAATATTTCATTCCTCGGCAACAACACCATTATGTTATCACTCCAACAGAAATCTAAGGCTGAGAAAGATTCCAAATAGAGGTAACCAAAAACTAATTATTTAGCTTGGTAACTATCCCTACAAAACCAAAGAGGGATTTATCCACAATGTCATAGCCAAGAGGGTTGGATGAATTAGGGTTTTAGGCTAGGTATGAGTACAGGGGTTTGATTGTTTGAAATTGGGGTTGTTGGATGAGGATTAGTTCAAAGAGGCTAGGTAAAATAAGATTAGGGTTGCAGAGATTCAATGGGGAAAGGTAGATAGAAAACCTAACACTTTAGGGTTTGAGGATGATATGGATTAGACTGATGAGGATCTAGAAAGATAAAGGCTAAGCATGAATTCTTTCTAAACTGAAGAAGATGAACAAACTATGAAAATTTTCCCAAAACAGAGAATGAGAGATGTATTTTTTTTATCAACTTGAAAACCAACATATCATAGAAATGAAATGGATCATGAAACAAAACCTTCATACATAATGTGACATAAGAATAAAAATGATAAATTTCCATACCATAGGTATCCCAAGGAAATAGTTGCAACATTTTCACTAATTTCTTGCCAAATACTGATTACACTAGAGTCTCTGATCAATACATCAACATCCAACCTATGAAATGAGTCAAAAAATACATGATATAAATCTCAAAAAACCTCTCCCAACCTCAGGGGTCGAATTCCTAAGTTGAGGAGGTATTCCACCAAAAATTGAGCTAAATACCTAGAGTGTAGGGAGGTTAAACTGACTCATCCCTCACTTTTTGCAAACTGGTTCATTACATGTCATCAAAACTTTTCACCTAATGTATTTACCCCTAGGTAAATAAAGCACATCATAATTAATTTTACATTCATGATTTGCATTGGTAAAAATCCTATTTACCATGGTCAAACTGGAAAAACTGAGAAAATTGGAAAATATTAGCAAACTCAGAAAATTTGTCAAAAGCGCAGTGTCGGTGTCGAAAGCGCAGCACCAACTTCAGCTCCATTTTTTAGGGGGTTCTAGGTGTCCAAATTGAGCTAAGATAGCTCATTGGAAATCTTGTCTTGTCTAGTTTCCAAATCTATGTCCAATTTCCAAAATGGTCAAGGTTTGACCCTCCAAGACTTCATTCTCCCAAGACTGGTAAAAAGCGCAATGCTAGCCTCCAAAATAGGGAAAAAATGTCATTTTTGGGGTGTTTTTTGACTTTTTGACTACCCTGTTGACCCAAAAACGTTTTGTAAAGTGGTTTTCCTAACTGTATTTGGCCTTTTGAATACAATGGTGGCTTCAGTTTCTCCATTGGAGTTTCCTAGGAAAAACTCAACGCCTAAGGCACTGCGCTTTTGCTAGTGCCACTGTGCAAAATTGCCAAAAACTCAAAAATTTCCAAAATTTCCAAAATTTTCCCAAATTTCTTCAAATATTTTGTTGTGGGATGATGATGAGGTGTAATAGGCTATGAGATATTCCTCAGCAAGAATATCAAGCTTTTCCCCTTCATTTTTCTTGGTTAGGGTTTCAAGTCTTGATTTGGCCTTTTGTAGCTTTGAGCTTGCAATTTGGTTTTCCTTGAAGTAGTGCTTGGCCCTCTTTCTCAATATATCATTGTCCTTGTTTTCCTTCTCTAGGAGTTTCTCAAGATGCTGGTTGGCCCTGTCAATCCATTGCTCCCAGTTCTCATTGACAATGATGGAAAACTATTCATTCAATGTAAGCTCATTAGCAAGCTCAACCTCCTTTTGCCTCTCTAGTTCTAGAGCTCTTTTCAGCCCTCTAGTCCTAGGTATTATTCTTGGAACTTGTTCTTTTGCCTCATTGGTTTCACCATATCTTTCATAAGCCTCATCAAGCAAGGCCTTTTATTTTTTTTCTTCTCTCTTTGCCTTGAGAAGTTGAATCTCCATGATGGCCTGCTTGGTCTTGAGTTGTTCATTTTCCTTCTCATTGTATGCAATGAAAAACTTATATCTCTCTAAGTTGTTTTGAAGCTCATTGATTTGGGCATCATTCTGCTTGATAATCATTTTGGAGGCCCCATCATCATGCTCATCATCTAAATCAACAAGGTCAAAATCTGTCTCTGTCTCATGGAGGTCATCCTTATCATGAATGGATGCCTCCTGTACATCTTCCTCTACCATATTTTGTTTTCCCTTTTGTACCTACTTTTTTCGTGAAGAAGGCAGGGCCCCTCCCATAATCTATGGGGCAAACACTTGCCTATTCCCTCTCTGATATGTTTTCTCCATTGTGCTCATTTCAGCCTCTTTAGGCTTGCTGAACTCAACTCTGCTAGGTGACTCATCCTAGTCATAAAATGATGATGATGGTGGTGATGGTGATGGAGTAGGTGAAGTGGACTGAGGTGATGAAATGGTAGGCACTATGGGCTGAGATGGAGGCATATATGTAGTAGGGTTAGATGAAGAAGGCACATGCATGTGTAACTTGTGGAGCAGTGAAGATGCCATTTGCTATGAGTGTGTCCCATGAAATGTTCAACTGGTTAAGCTGATGGAGGACAATGATTTTGATCAAGGAGTGGTGGAAAATACTATTAATCTACTGGTCAAACTCTCTCTTTTGCACAATGTATGCCATTTTTTCTGTGCTCCTGAAAAGATAATATGGGATATTGAGCAATTTAACTCTTGTGAAGTTCATGAGCAATCTAATGTGATAAGTGTAAACTCTATAGAATCTCCATTCACAAGAGAAATACTTCATGATTATCTTCATCATGGGGGCATACCTATTAAGAAGATAGTTGAAAGGAAAGACCCTCTTCCTCTCATTTATGTACATTGGTTTGATGAATGGCTCATAGTACTGATCCTCCAAATCTTTGGATTTGAACCACCTCTCACCCATGTTTGGAATCCCTATGGCAAAAACAATGATGGATGTAGACACTGTGAAAGTCACACCTGCTAGGGTTACTTGATTGTCTTTGAGGTTTACAATGAAGAGTCTGCTGAAAATAGGGTGATGTGGTACCTTTTCAATCATGTTACAAAAATCAAGGCAACCAACATACTGAAAGCATGAAACTGTCATTGGTGAGCCTATCAGTTCTGTAGTGTTGATGGGCTCCAACCTTAGGATTCTGCCTCCTTTGTGTGGCCTTCTTTGTTTTATGTCCTCCTCCTCCAATCTATCTTCCTCCTCTTCCATATAGTCTATGTCTTCTTCTATGGTGTCTTGGTCTAGAAACTCTAGGGGAGGAAATGGTAATGGGGATAGGTCTAGGGATTAGGGATTAGGGTAGGAAAATTTAGGGAGATGAGGGAAGGGGTTAGGGAATTTTTTTGGGTGATAGGAGGTCAAGATACTTAGGGAGTTGAAAATGATAATTGGATTATAAGTTTGGGGTAGTGGCTGCCTAGGAATTTTAGTGGCCTAGGACTTAGGGTTTTATGGGGAAGGGGTTTAGGGATTAGAAAAAAGTAGTGTATGGGTAAGGATTGGTTTAATAGTGATGTAGGAAGGTATTGTAGGGTTTATGGGAAAAAATTGATTGAGGGAGTGATAATAGGGTTTTCCACTAGACACTTAGTTACTTTTTCTCATGAATAAAAACACCATAAAAATGACATTTAGGAAAACAAGGAGGTGAAGATTTTTTTTCACTTACTTGATAAAGGAGAAAACAAGCCTTTTTTGAAAGTTTGAGAGAGATTGGAGGTGTTTTGATGCTTCTAGTGCTTGCTGGGAAAAATTGCAACGCAGAGGGAAAAAGCGCAGCACCTTGCTGAGGAGTGCAACGCTTGAGGTAAAAAAGGGAGCGCCAAACGCTGTAAGCGTAGTGCATGTTGCCTACGCGCAACACCACCCTACTAAGCACAACGCCAAGAAAAATTTTTCCTCTGAATCTGCGATTTGACTTTTTCTGGCCAAGGGAGTGCAAACTCGACTTTTGGATGTGCAAATGAGTTTGAATGAGATGTCTTAGTGATCTTTATACTTCATAAAATTTATGATTTGGGCCTTGGGACCCACTTTATTCTTTTTTTATTCACTTAACCTTTGAAACTTTACCCTTTACTTGACTCTTTCCTTTGAAAATTTGATCTTTTGATGACCTTTGAGAAGTCTTTAAATTTGAATTTTTAAAAATTTGGCATGTTGGAATTCTGAGTTAGCAGCTTGGGATGGTGAAATTATTACATTTTGAAAGACATAGAATTACATAATGAAAACATAAAAAATTACATTTGAACTCAAAATTACATGATGAAATAAGCACTTCTCTTTACAAATCATCTTCACATGGTGAAGAGATGTTATTTGATCACCCTTTAGTTGTTGGTATTATGCAGTGGAGATGAAATTTTATTGGACCTTGGAAACCCTAATGACCTAATGGAAACCTTGAAAAACCCTAAAAACCTAATGAGACCTTGAAGGAATGAACTTCATAATGGCGTGACTGATGTGATGACATGATGATACTGACTTTATGAATGGTGTACAGTCAGCAAGGTATGAAACTATGCTAGCAAGCAATCAAATTTGAGGAAGAGTGATGTTTTTGGACTAGGGCTACCATCAGTGACTAATGTTTTGCATGACCTAGTGGAATGATAAAAAAAATTGTGAGTGGGACTCCTAAAATGATATGAAAAGAGGATTTTTTATCACTGATGGCAAGATGCAAATACTAACACTAACAGGGACCTTCTCTTCCTGCACTGTGATGTAGGTGCACCTACATCTCTGTCGCATATAGCATCAATATGTCAACCTCTCTGGTGCGCTTCCTACCATTTCTGGTGGATGGCTCTGCATGAGTGGTTTCTACTACTCTTTATTCCTCTACATGTGGTTGATCCACATACTGAGTTTCATCCTTTAGAACTAAGAGTTCCTCTTCTGCATGCAATTCAAGGTCCCTCTCAAGGGACAATCGCATGGATTTCTCCTCATCAAATTTAACATCTCTCCTCACAATTTTCATCATGTTTGCTGGAAAATACACCCGATATTTGTGAGGAGTATCAGTGTACCCCACAAATATCCCAACCTATGCTATTGGTTCTAGCTCCTTCCTAGCATCTTTGGTCACATGGCAATAGACAGATGAGACAAAAAATTTTAAAATATGAAACATCTAGCTTCTTACCTGAAAAATCTTCCCATGGTGTACTTAAGCCAAGTATCTGATGAGGACTATAGCTCGGCACAAATACTGATGTGTTGCATGTCTCTACCCACGGATGCAATGGTAGGTCTTGATCATGGAACATAACTCGTGCTGCTCCCACAACTGTTACGTTCTTTCTTTCTGCAACCCCATTCTTTTGTGGTTTATGAGGTGCAATCAATTCTCTCTGAATTCCTTCTTTGGAACAAAAGTTCTTGAATTCATTAGAGAGATACTCACCACCATTGTCGCTCCTTAGAGACTTCACCTTCTTCCCTGTATCTTTCTCTACCACTGCTTTGAACTCACAAAACTCAGAGAATGTCTGATCTTTCTTCTACATGAATAAAATCCAACACTTTCCAGAAAAATCATCAACAAAAATGACATAATACATGTGCTTTGTTGTAGAAGCTGTTGAGAATGGTTCACACACGTCTGGGTGAAATCTCTCAAGTATTTTCACTGCTCGTTTCTCCTTATCATGAAATGTGGCCTTTGTATACTTCCCCATGGTACATCCCTTGCATGTTTCTATCTGCGCAAGTGTACCCTTTGGAAGACCTATATAAATCTGCTGCATGATCCTCAAAGCACTTTGGTGTATATGACTAAACCTCATGTGCCATAACTCACCGATATCTTAGCTCACCACTTCATCTACTTTACTGCTCAATTTTGCACAACCGTCTACATCAAGAGGTTCTTCACATGAACCCCAATCTTCGTCCTGTGGCTTTGTGATGAAGGAACACCTTTCCTTCACTGAAACCAACATCATATCCAAGATCCTCTTACATAGAAACTGAAACTAAATAAATTTTCAAACCTAGTACATGCATGACATATTTTAATATGAAATTTTTACCTAAGTCTCCTTGGAAAGTAATTGTAACAATCCCAGTAGTGTTATACCTGTCATCATCACCCATCTCGATGTGCATATGAAGATCCTTCTCCTCAAAGCTACTAAAGATTTCTTTGTTTCCAGTCATGTGGAAAGATGCTCCACTATCCAAGTACCACATATATCCCATCAAATTTGACACCATGCATGTGATGAGAGAGAATTCCAACTCAAACTGTGAAGCCAAAGTTTCACCCGCTGCAGTTCCTAGAGCCTTCTTGTTGTTGTTCTTATTTTGTGGACAATTTGTGGCATAGTGTCTATGATTATGACAGTTGAAACATTTCACCTTTGAAATGTATCGCTTCTTGCCTTCTTTTCCAGTGTCGTATTTGGAATAGGAATTCTTTCCTTTCCCCTTCTTTGCCTTACCAACCAAGGCACAATTTTCCTCATCATCAATCTTGGATGAGGATCCATCGCTGGTATTCCACTGAAACTCTTATTGTACCAATCTGACCATAGTCACTCCCACTTTGGTAACTTATCCCTCCCATTCACAGGGTTCTAGTAAATATGCCAGCTCTTGGGAAGGTCTAGAAGTGCTAGGCTCACCAAGTCATCATCAAATATAGTAAGCCCAACACTTCCAGACTCATATCGAAATTGGGTGAACTTGGTTAAGTATTTATAGATTGTGTCGCCCTTCTCCATTTTGATTTACCTGAGCTTGTCCTTGAGTGCCATTTTTTTGTGGTCACTACTGCTTTGAAAGAGATCTTTCAAGGCCTTCCACATAGCATATGGAGTTGCATTTCCATGGATACTTGAGACAATATGATATTGAACTCCCTCTAATAAGATCCTCCTTGCCTTTGCAACATTCTTTCTCTATGCTTCATGTTGTGTAACAACTCGCTGATTGGGTTCAGGAATATTAGTGTCAATGACTCCTTCAACCCATTATCCTCCAATTATTCCTCCATATTTTCCTTCCATGAAATATAGTTCGAATTTCCCTCGAGTGCATATTCGAGTCTCAAGCCAGTGCAAGACATCCTGGTTAGCTGCTAGCTCCAAAGAATGTATCTGCAAATTTAAAAAAATTTCAACATAAACTCAATTTCTTCTCCACTATTGTGATTCCTGGCACTCTGATACCATGTAGAAATTATACCAATTGATTCAATCTGATCATGTAATTTACTAAAACAAGATATTGATTCCTTCTACAATATTTGCGAAATATCAAAAAAGATCGCTCAATCACATGCTAGTAAGAGAAATAATTAAATCAATCGCACAAGACAAGATTTTCCTAGGGAAAGAAACTACTCAAAAACCCTCTATCTCTATTGTATAATAAGCCAATGAATCATGAAACAATACAATGCATTCTTTCTCACAAGAATCTCATGCACTCTACCAATCGTCTCACACCAATCTAGGAAAATTTGGACAAACACATAGCCAATTTCCTGCCCACCTTCAACCTTCCTTGATCACATAATTACTAGGAAAATAAATCCCTATTAAATAGGAATTCCAACCTTCCTTGACTACGCAATCCATCATGGGAATCATGTCGCTTTATAACTGCACCTGAGTAGTTTTCTAATAATACAACTGATAGTTATCTTCCCTTTAACCTTTGTCTCAATTGGGTCTTCATCAGATTTGACATGCATGTAACTAATAATAGCGAATCATCAGTTATATGATTGATCACTACTTGTGAATTAAATCTATTTTAATTCACTGTACCTCTCACTAGCTTATCACTTAGTTAGAACTAGTTAAACTGATTTTAACTCAATTAATTTGAGTTAACCGATTACACTCATACCACACTAGTGCATTAACTACAACTAGACCCCCAAAATAATATAATCACTCTACATGCCTCACCTTTGACCCTCAACTCGAAATTCTTGAGCTAACTCAGTCTTTCTGACTTAGTTAACTAATACAATTTTTTATGAGATAAGATTACAATTAATTGTCTAATTTATTTACGGGAGAAATAAATTAGACACACATTTTCTTGTTGATTTTCAACACAATTCCCCCATGACCCCTCTGGAGCCTAATCTAGATGGGGATCGCTCTGATACTATGCCCCCCTCTGATGTTATTGCTTTGGCCTTTTCCAGTCTCATTTACTCCCTTGACCCCCCTCGAGATCGTCTCGTTGTCTCCAAGTTCATCAAAAATCTTGAGGACATTCCTGAATCGTTTTACCTCCTACATTTCCTTGAAGAGATTCTATATTCATGTCTAAGGACCTGGATGGACAGTTTACTGGCCTATGGCCCTCTCCAAAAATTGTACAAAAATGGGTTGAACGAAATTGGTCTCCCTCAACTCAAGGAAAAATATATATATCCGCTTATGTGGTAGAGGGTTTTTTACCTTCTATTTTTAATCCAGAGAATATAGAGATCTCATCTTTAGAAATGGTCCTTACTTCATGGACACTACGGGATTATACTTAAACAAGTGGACTCTAGACTTTGATCCCAAGCTTCATGTTCCTAATGTTGTTCCAGTTTGGGTTCATCTCCCCCACCTTCCTCTCCATTACTGGGGGGGTGAATCTATCAAATCCATAGGCAACACATTTGGAAAATATATATATCAAAGTGAACCAAAAGAAAATATGCATGCTTGTGCTTGAATATTCATGGAATTTGACCTAGGAAAAGGACTACCTAAAGTAATGAATATCAAGGTATATAACTTGTCACACATACAACAACTGGATTATGAGAAACTTTCGTTCAAATTTAAGTTATGTCATGGATACGATCATGTTTCAAATAGGTGTTTAAAGAAAGAAACAATTAAATCTCAAGACCCTCAATGGGATATTGTTAAAAAATAAAAATCTGGACCCAAGCCTTCTAAATATTTTTCCCCTTCCTCTTCTGCTCCCCCTCCTCGTGGTGCCCACCCTCCCTCCTCCTCTCTCTCCTTTCCTTTAGAATCCAATCCCTTTTCCTCTCTATATCCCCTTTTTAACCCCTTCGCTCTAGAGAGGACCCCCCCTCTCTCCCTCTTGTACCCTTGGCCTCCCCTCCTCCCTTCCCTCTTGCACCTTCCCCTCTGCCCCCCTCCTCTCGCATATTATTTCCCCTAGACCTCCATTGAGCCCCCTTAATCCACCCTATGAAATGATTATTACCAAAAACCAATCTAAGGAATCTCTCTTCCTCTTTGACAGTCACAAGAAGTCTGAAAGAAAAGCCAATAAGGAATCAAGGATGAAACATCAATAAAATAAATGGCCATAGGGACCCAAAAACCAATTGAAACATACATAGAAAAAAGTATTGGAAACAAGGAAAAACCATATCATATAGTTCGAGGGAAAGGTCCCTCTGCTCCATCCAAATTAAATAATTTATATGGTCTCCTAGAACTGTAGAGGCCTCAAACATTCCTTGAAAATCAATATAGCAAAAGATCTAGTTAAATTTGTATGTCCAAACTTCTTCCTAATTTAGGAGACAAAGTCTTTTGAACAAGAAATGAATAAGATAATCCAAAAAACAAATTATTATGAAGGAACAACTATAAAATAAATAGGTGCTTGTAGTGGGATTTTTGCAATGTGGAAGAAGTCCTCCTAGGAAATTTTATGCTAGTTCAAAGAGCTGCACTAGATCAAGACCGAATTCAGAAATAAGATATTTGGTTATCGAATTTGTCTCTTCAACATTTACAATCCCTCTCATTTAAGAGACAAGGACCATTGTTGTAAATCCTTGAATGATTGTTTAAGATATGAAACCAATAAAAATCTCATAATTGGAGGAGACCTTAATGTGATATTGAATGCAGATGAAAAATAAGGTGGAATCTTTCAGGAAAACCCTTTTAGAGATAAGCTTGAAAACATCATGAAAAATCACAATCTAATTGAAAGAGTGCCCAAAAATGGTAAATTCACTTGGAGCAACTAAATTCTAGGCCTTGGTAATATCAAAGAGAGATTAGACAGATTTTTAATCCAAGGCAGCGTCATTTCAGATTATAACTGAGTGATTTCAAAGATCATCCCTTTAGTATCTTCATACCATAATACAATTTCCATTAAATTCAGGGAAGGTGAAAATTTGGGTCCTCTTCCCTTTCGTTAAAATCTCCTTTGGGACAATTTTGAAGAATTCAGAACGCTATTCTCCATGGCATGGAATCAAAGCATCAATGGCTCCATGAGATTCGTTTGGGAATCAAAGCTAAAGAGTGTCAGAAAAAATCTAAAATAATGGGTTCGATTGCACTATAAAGAACCTCATAAAAATAAATTTGAGTTGCAAAGGGAGCTAGAAAATGTGTAGAAGAGCATGCAGGAACGAGAAGTAACAAAATAGAAACAATTGAAAGAAAAATAAATACATTGGGAAATATATAAGAATAACATAAATGAGGAAGAGACCTGTAGGTTAAAATCCAGAAACTTGTGGAATCAGGTCAGTGATAAGAACACTTCTTTTTTCCATAATACAACCAAAATGAGAAATATCAAAAACCACATAGAGAAAATTAAAGGAGAAAGGGATGTTGAAATAAAGGGTCAGGAAGAAATAAAAAAGGAAGCACATCAACACTTCAAAATTTTTCTCTGAACAGATCTTGGAAATTCAAATTATTTTTAATTTATAATACTTATCCCTAATTTTATCTCTGCAAAGACAAACTCAACTATCACAAAAGAACTGTAAAAAGATGAACTTCATTTCGCCATTTGGAATCTTCAACCAGATAAAGCTCCAGGTGCTAATGGTTTATCCATTTCTTTCTATCATTCCTTCTAGTTTCTCATTCAAAAGGACATTATAAAGATGATTAGATGTGTCTTTAGAGAAAAGAAAATATGTGGCAACAAAAATTCCACCTATCTGGCCCTTATCCCTAAAGAATCTAAACCCTCCACCTTTCACCACTTTTGACCCATATCTCTTTGCAATTCCTTGTACAAAATTATCTCCAAGATTAGAGGAAAATGACTCAAGCCTCTTCTTCCCAACTTGATTCCGAAAATCAAGGAGGCTTTGTTCCAAATAGGAAAATTGTTGATAATATTATTCTTGTACAAGAATCTATACATTCAATCTTGTACAGAAAGGAACAAGGCTTCATCTTGAAACTTGATATGGCTAATTCCTTTGATCGTGTCAAACTCTCTTTCCTAACTATTGTACTCCATAAGTTTGGCGTCGCCTCAGATTTCATAGATCTCATTAAAGGCTACACTATAGGCCCCTGGATTCCCCCCCTTATTAATGGTAGACATGGATTTTTTTTCAAATTTCAAGAGGCTTAAGACAAGGCTGCCCACTCTCTCCTTTCCTCTACATCATAATGGTAAAATATATTAGTAGGAACTTAGAGAATTGCAAACAAAATGGCACCATCACCGACCTCCTTTTTAGAAGAGGTGTCAAGAACATAAACCATTCACAATTTTTTGATGATACCTTATTCTTAGGATTTGCCTCGTGTATAGTTTCTAGAAGATTAAAAAACATTTTGGACATATTCTTGTAGGTCTTTGGATGCCTCCTAAACAATTTAAAAAGTAGTATTTATGGATGGAATACTCCTGCAATAACTTTACAGCGTATATCCAAAATTTTAGGAGTTCCTTTCAAAGAAAACTAGGGTCATTTCAAGCACTTGGGCCTCCCTATCTCAAAATATATCTTGAATTCAAAGTTTTGGCACTCTTCCATAGACAAAATGAAGAATAAAATTCAAAATTGGGGCGATATTTGGCTCAATCTCTTTGGGAGAATTAATCTGATCAAATATGTCTTATCAACTCTTCCTCTCTATTAATTTTTTATCATTCAATCCCTTGCTGGAATAAAGCATCAAATATAGCTAATTACTGGATTTTTTTTTAGCAAGGAGGTGAATTAGATACCAATAAATTCATCTTGGTATTATGGAAACAAGGTACTGCCCCATATGAGAATGGAAGCATTTTCATTCGACTTCCTGGTTTAATGAATATCACCTTCGGAGCTAATATCATATAGAGATTCATAACAGGAGAGCCTACCTGGTGGAATCAAGTTTTGGAGGAAAAATACTTCAATTGCTCTCGATCGAATCTTCTCACAGTAAAAATCTCCATCAGACCTTGTTCGCAAATCTAGAATTTACTCAGAAAATATATTCGCTTGTTAAGTAAATCACATCCATAATTTCGGGTGGTGGTCAGGACATTAACTTATGGAGATATGGTATCTTGGGTAATCCCCATCTCTTTCGCCTTCAAGGCATTCAAATACTCAAAAATTGGATGATAAATAAAGGAATTTACTCCCTTGCTCAAATATCAAATTGGAATCAACAAGAAAATTCATGGGAAGGTAGGTTCCCTCCAGCCTATTCACCTGATCTCAATAATCAATGGGATTTTCTCCTTTCTCACCCCAAGGGTGCAACTCCTATAAGCCTCGATCAACAAGAAAAATTCAAATAGAATCCATCATGAGGGGAATTTTCTGTAAAATCAAGTTACGTGAAGCTTCAAGAAGAATATGGCCATCCAGAATGGCCTCTTTGGGAATTAGTTTGGAAAATAGAAAGCCTTCCAAAAATCAATTTTTTTTATCTGGACTATGCTAAAAGGAAAGATCCTAACTGCAGAAAATATCAAGAAAAAAGGGATCCATGGCCCCTCAAGAGGTCCCTTGTGTCAAAGAGAGGAAGAAAAAATCCAACATTTATTCATAAGTTGCAAATTTACTAAAGAATGTTGGATATTGTTGGTCTGCCCGATCGAGGTCAATATCAATTTTAATCTCACCCACTTAGAATTATAGGCTAATTGGAAAGAAAGATACCCCTACTCTTTAAAAAAACAATAATTTGATCTAGAGGTTCTAGAGCCGTATTCCTTCATTTTTATATTGGAAAATATGGCTTGCTAAAAATAAGCAAATATTTCAAAACATAAAACCGAAAGTTAGGAAAATTCTAGCTAAAACTTGGGGTTTGGCATTCGAATTTATTTTTGAAAAAGGAGTAGAAAATTTGAATTACAGTATCCTTCATGATGAAGAGAAAATATGGCTCAATTTTTTTTAGAAAGACCTCAAATCACGAGTATCCTTCTCAAAATTATTCCCAACAAGTCCAAAGAATGGAAAATTTGTTTGAAATAAAATGAATTTTTGATCTGGTTAAAATATCTAAAGAGACCATATGTATTTTTTGATGGTGCTTAAAATTCCAATCCAGGTAGAGCAAGTGCTGGAGGTTACATCATTGATCATGAGAAGGTAAACTCGTTCTCCTTTGAGTGGGGACTCGGTATAGAAACAAACAACAAAGCAAAAGTCTATGGGTTTCTATTGGGATCTCAAATTCTAAGAAGAAAAACTTATATGAATCTAGTCATCATTGGGGATTCCTCAATCCTTATTCATCAAATGGTTAAGAGTTTGAAGCCAAAAAATGCAGATCTTGGTCATATTATATCCTTAATCCAAAACCACCTAAAAATTCTAGGAAATGTTTCTTTCTATCATGTTTTAAGAGAGAACAATAAAATGGAATATAAGAATGCAAATAATGCATGTGTTCGACCTAAGGGAGAAGTAAAAATTGCTAATGATATTTCCAATTAAATTATCCCCTAACTCCTTCCTCTTCTTCTCTATTCCAATTTTCCATCACATGATTAAGAAAAATCTCTCTCAGCTCTCGTACTTCCTTTCAATGGTCAGTTTCAATACCCCTTTAAAATCCTCTCATGTAAAAGAACTAATCACAATGTAGATATTCATACCTCCTCGTTCTCATTCCCATGCCATTTTCACTTCCCAAGTCCATCGTAATCATGCTACCAAAGACTCTCAGGCATCTCATTTGACCATCCTTTCCTATATATTCCTTCCCTCTCCTTCTTTTCCATGCGATGTGCTCATGCTCTCATCTTCTCGTACTCACATTTCCTTTCCTCTTCCCCTGATATGCATGAACTTCCATTATTCATGCTCCCCTTCTTCCTCTACCCCCCTGCATCATTCAGTATGGATCCCCTTGAGTTGTCTCCTAATTCCCAGTTATGCCGACACTACAAGTCTCATAAAGTTGTTTTGGATCAGATTCGATCCATGCATATTAAGTTATGGGACAAATGCAAATCAGAAATGGGGCACATCCTTCATTAGTTTAATGAACACAGAAAGAAATTTGAGCAGCTCAACAATAAATTTGCACATCTAGAAAACACAATCAGCGTTCTGCAAGATATTGTTTCTAAAAATTCTGGAGAAAGCTCCAATACTCTGGACTGTGGAAGCAAGAACCAACAACACAAGGAGAAGACAATTAAAAAATAATAAGAGGAATCTAAGCCCATGGAACACCGGGACTCTCTTTGCATAGGGACAAAAGGCATTCCTTTCTCTTGGCATTACTCTCTCTCTCATCTTTAGCTATGCTCTGTAAATGTAATCTTCTTCTTCATCAATTTGTCAGAATATTCAAGTTAAATTCAGTAGATAAATTAGAAATTTTTTAAGCTAATGTAATAGTAGGAAAATAAGGATCAAGGAATTTTACTTCTCCTCCTTCCCCAATCGTTTCAAAATTCATTCGAACTTTAAAAAAAATAGGTTTGGAGGTTTTCCTTTTCGTGTTTATAGATGCACCACCCAACCACCATATTTTAATTTTCACTAGATTGTTCCATGTCATAATATCTTGCAATTCCTGTTGCATTTCCCTAGGGAATCCCATTAATGTTTACATTCTTATATATGCAACATCAACTTAGTCAATATTTAGTTAGTTGTCACAACAGTTATACCTCATAGAGATTTTATAACCATTGTTTTTTTTTTCCTGCTCACATTGCCATGTAATCATAGTACTATACACAATATACATGTACACATGTAAAAAACATGAATGTAGACACACCACTTAATATTTTACACATTACCACCTATATTTCAAGAGATCGCATTGTCTCCCTTTATGTGAATCAGTTGTATTACCTTTTTGACTTGATGATCACACTATAAGAATCTTGCTTAACATATAGCTTCCTTTTCATTTATTGTCCATAATTTCCATGGAAATGTCCAAATTTCCTGGCTGTCACATTACCGTTTCCACTTTCAATCTTAGACCTAACCAATACTACCTTTCCTATGTTTGTACAAATTTTCATTTTACAAATATTTTCAGTACTTTTTCTATGTGTCTTCAGCTTTCTACTTCAAAATATCAATATCTCTTCCACTTTTAATTTTAACAGTCTCAAAATATTTCATTCATTTTATGATCTCAATAATTATTATAATATCTATCCCAACTTACCAACACTATGGGTTTTCGATGGAGTCTTCTTTTAAACTGAAACTTATTCTACAACACATTTACTTGTTTTCACACGCCTCGATTTTTTCTAAGAATTGTTTCTCGCCATGTCTATGCCATATTTTTTTAAGTTACTCCAATATACAGAACTAAAGTTCAAATTATGAATAATTCAATTGTTGAAAAATCCATTTTCAAGGAGATCACAAAATATTCTTTCGCTTTTATTACTTTTATCAACTTTGAAGGTCAAACTTGTTCCTGATAGCCATTTGAGTTTAGGCATAGTCATAAAATACAATACTTAGCATACTCATACTCATGCTACGTTTCCACTATATATATATATATATCAAATTCAGTTATACCCATGTTGTCATTTGGTACCTTCTGCAATGTGTTATACTTTATTTTACGTGACAAATTTCTCCACCCTCACCCCTTAGAGAAACTTGCATCCATTTTATCATGTATTTTTACTCTGAACTAGAGTATTCATAAATTAGGATTATTTCTTAAATATTCAAATCTATTGATGTTTCGTTGAGCGTTGGGAGGTTCATATTTGACAGACTCCTGGAATTGTATTGGTTCCTAGGGTACGTGCGACATTCTACAACTTTATCACCAAATTTTCCACATGAATAACAATATCCATGAAAAATATGTTGGTACCCGGATGTAAATCTTCGTCAAGGAATCGTCTTCCAAGGATGTTCTTGCGAATCTTGTCCAATGAAGTCTACATGCATGTTAGATCTCGTAGTTTCATTGTATTTTGTTGTATAAGGTCTTGCTTCTTCTTCTTTGTAACCGAGGCCAGTTTTGTCATTGTATGATTGTTGATTGTTAATGAGTTCTTCCAATGCCCTTGAGCTGTTGGCATAGTTTGGACAATTTTTCCCTTCTTCACTTCCTTACGCAGTGAGACTACTTCGGCTTCTAATGCTTCCCTTTCTTGGTTGCTTTCTTCCAACTTCTTTTGAAGTGACTCTTCAATACATTTGTGTTCTTCAAATTCAATTTTGAGACCTTGAACTTGTTCTTCAAGTGTATTGGAGCAGATCTACTCAGCCTTGAGCTCTTTTATAAGCTTGATTGCCTCCTTAGAAAATTATTCTATGGTCATCCCTTCTTCTTCGTTGTTTGATACCTCTTATTTAATGTGCTTGGCCATAAAAAATACTCTCTCGTTGGCTTCTTCTTCGTTGTCATTGTCTTCATTAGATGATGAGCTATATTCTTTAGAAAGAAATTTCCTTTTAAATCCTTTATTTTTTCTTTGCTTGTTGAATTTCTTAAAGCCTTTCTTTTCTTTTAAGTTTCCATCACTTTTATTTGGAAATTTTTCCACGAAATTCCCAACCTCACCACAATCAAAACATATCAATGGAAGTTTACCCTTGAATTTTCCCTTACCAATTTTTAGTTTTCTCGTAAAGTAGGCATATTCTCCATCTGAAACACCTTCTTCATCATCTTCCTTTTCTTCACACTTGTAGATGTAGGTCTATGCCTTTGAAGGTTGTTTCTCCTTATTGGTTTTCTTATATGCAGTGAACGCAGTTTCTAGATGTGAAGTACCCTCTTCTTCATCAAGTCTCATTTCATATGCTATGAGAACTCCATGTAGTTCCTCTTTGGTGAGTTTCTCCAGATTTTCACTATATTCTAAGACCGATAACTTTGGGTTGAATCTCCCTGGTAACGTTCTAAGAATCTTTCATATAATTGTCTTCTCGTCAATAGGCTCTCCCAATACTTCCAGAGTGTTGGTATTTCATCAACGTGTTGGAAGTATGCAGCAATTGTTTTATCTTCTTTCATTCTGAGTTCCTCAAATTTTTCTCTGTAGATTTAAAGCTTTTCTTCTTTGAAATTTGAGTCACCTTCATATATATTCTCAAGCTTTTCCCATACATTTTTGGTGGTTTTACAACCCAACACCTTATGATAAGTAGATTCAATAAGTCCACTGATAATAATATTATTTTCTTTTGCATCATTTACCAAATTCTTCTTACCCATTTCATCCGTGGTTGATGTAAATCCATTTTGAACAGTGTCCCATACTTCGTAACCTTGCGCCAAGAGATATACCTCCATTCTTCCTTTCCCAAGTGCATAATTATTTTCATTGAACAGAGGTACACCATTCTTGGTATGATCCATGACCTCCTTCCAGCTGTTAAACTACTATTGAAGGAACCAAGCTCTGATACCAATTGTTGGAAATACCTGGGGGGGGGTGAATCAATATTCCTTTCAATTAGAGCATTAGTTAATCCTCAATTATTACTGCAGATATGTACAATGATAACAGAATAAAAAGGAACATAAATGCAATATATTTTTAAGGTGGAAACCTCTCCGGGACAAAACCACCCGAATGATTTTTCGAATAATTATTTAACATTCTAACCTTCAACCGAAAATAAACTTCAACTCAGAATATAGAAAATCAATTCTCTCCAGCCTCAACGTATTTGATGCTCCAACGCCCGAGATCCTTCAGTAGTAAACTAAATGGATGCCCCAACAACCAATGAGCTACAATTCACCCTAACACCACCCTACCACCCTATAGAAGAATAAAAGAAGAATGGACTCCCATAGCAGGGAAAATGGTCCACTTTACAATGATATAGAATGATGTAGGAAAAGAAGACACACTAGACCATAACCCCAACTATGACACAACCACCTAATGATGATCCTAGACCTCTCGACACTGCCTCTTCAACTCTTGGCAGATAGACACTAGTACAATTTTTACAATGATGTGATTACAATGATACCTTTACAGTGACTGTATGTAGTGCTGCCCACTTGAAGTATTCATGTGATGAACTTCTTGCTGTTGTTCTGCACCTTGATTTTTTCTCTTGTCATGCTACCCTCTACTACACCTTGCTTTTCTTTGCTTCCCTATAAAGTCTGGTCCTTTGTAGCCCTTGAAAACACATGATCTAGCTTTTTTTTTTTCCCTTCTAGGAGCTCAATATTGAATCTGGTGTATCTCTGTTATTTCAAATCCCCAATATGTTATTTTTGGTTTTGTTGTAGTCCTCTGAGTCTTCTTTCCAATTCCATAGGTCTGACCCAATTTGGATTCTTCAAGAGAGAGTTATGCCCAATCTCTCACAATGACCTAATTATGGATTGGTTCATTAGAGCAAACTTGTACAACGTGCCACGTGTCATTATTTTTTCATTTGGATATAAAATTGATACAGAGAGAACTACAGTCCATGTAATATCTTATAATTTTTATAGAATTCCAATCTGATACTCAGAGAGAGTTATGATTATTTTCCCAAGGTCACTTCTTTAAGATGAAGTTTAGGAGCCTGCAAAAACACTGACTTCCACAGATCATATCTCCGAAAATATTGCGCAACTTAATATAAATTTTTACTGGAGATTCCTCAGGATTTCAGCTTCGCCTCATAAATATTTCAGCATCTGACTTCATAGAAAAAATGTTAGAGTGAAAATTCCACGATGACCTTTTTTAGGTAGCGAAATCCCTACATAAGGAGGATATGAGGATCAAAATTTATATAAATGATTAGGTTGAGAGAGGTTTCAACAAGTGAATGTGGGAGGGATGTTAGGAGCTTAAAAATTATTAATTATTGACTTTTCAATGACCCATGCCACAACCCCATGGGGTTTTAGCCCACTAACTGGGGTTTCAAACTTCAAACATGAATATCTCTCAAACCGTGAAGAATTACATGGCGTGCCATCTATCAACAGAAACATCTCGACAAGTAGAAGCCATAAAAAATATTCTTGACCTAGAATATAGTAATTTTGTAGGTAAAAATTACCATGCAAGATCAGGGTAGCCCCTGGTGCTGCTTGAGTTGACATCAATGACAACCAATGATCAACAATCTCCAACCTTTTTGGGTTAAGTTTTCTTCCCAGATTAACTTTGACATAAATCCACCATTTATTTCATGGAAAACATTTTTCTTGATGCTTGTCCATGGTTTTGTCCACATCCTACCGTTTTATCATGGCTTACTAAACTCTCTTCCATGCACTAGTTATGATCCAGGTGGATATTGGTGGTCACCCACCTATTCCACTTGGGGCTCCACCATTGTCTATTTCAGTTTTTCAGTTTTGGCACAGTTTACTATTTTTAGCAGTTTTTTGGGTCCTAAACTTCCGGAGCCGTTTTGAGGCCCTAAACAACGTTTTTTGGGAAAACGGAGAGCAACATGGGTCCATGGACCGATGTTGCTCATTCCAAATTTGTAGTCCTCAGATATATCTTTCTAACGAGGTATGGTACGCGTCAAACGGAGATCGTATGCCAAAGTTACGCCCCTGGGAAGTTGAAACACCAATTTACCCAAACGGGGCCCATAGTTTTGGCGCCTCATCTCCTAGGGTTAGGGTTTTGGCTGTTTAGGATTTCCCATTGTTTCTAAATAATAAATAGGCCCTCGAGCCTCATTGTAACTCGGTTCAGAGGCCTGTAGCCGCCACATCTCTTCTCAGAGATAGCTACCAGCGCCCTAGCTAGTTTTATTTCCATTCTGTCTGTAAGCAAATTTCAGTTCTTTGATATTAATGAAATGAAGTGTTATTTCCGCTGCATCTCTGTATTTATGTTTATATGTTTACTCTGTTGCGTTCCTGCATAAATTCGGATCAAGTTATTATTTATTAAATTTACTGTTGATTTATATACATAATTCACTACCAATTGTCCATATTCTTTTATGAGATTGATCCTTTGTAGGGTTACTATGTACTCTTATGGCTAATGATTTTTCTTTCCCCAAATTATGTGGATACTCTGATTGATTTCTATATATATGTAAATATTTCTTCCTTCATAAGCCCAACAAAACTTGGTGTATTTCGCTTAAATTGGTGCCTTGGTCTCTGATTAAACAAGTCTTATAATCATGTAGGTTTCCAGCTTGGATTCCTTTGGATCTGCATTTACCATCAAGAAAGAAATTTTGATCTGATATACCAATACTGTTGTTACTAATATTTTCAAGGCCTCGCCAAGTTTTTCCATTGATCTTTATGCAGATATAAAAAGAAAGCATAGCCCATTCCATCACCCCTTCTCTTGAATACGAGTGTAGTCATTAGTCAAATTAGTTTTTTTGTGGTTTTATTTTCTGTTAGCTTTGTTAAGAAGACACTCTATTGTTGGTTACCCCAAAAACTATGCTAAAAGAGATGATACTTCATCCCCAAAGTGCACCCATAAATTATCTCCTCCTTTAGAGGTCTAGCAAGTAATTTTTCCCTTACTATTGTCTCTATATATTGATTCTATATAATATAGACAATCATTTATTACACTTTTCAACTCTAGGTTGGCCCTTAGGCCTCATAGTCTAACCTATGGATTTGATACCACTCGTAACATCCACTTATAATATCTCCATAATTTATCTTTATCTCAATCTTTTTCCATACTAGCTTGTAAATTCAACAAATATCTTTTGAAGTTGCAGAAGAGATAGTTAGAATCTTTTCTTCGATTTTTTTTTTCCAATACTGTTAACTAAAACTTCCTTTTAATGTTTCCAATACTGTTAACTATTTAAATTCTGAAATGGTTTTCATATTGGAAATTTAATACAGAAGTGGTGCTTATGTATATATACAGAATCCACCCAAAGTGTTTACAATATTTCTGTATTGATGGTTCTACTAATATTTTATTTTGGTTTGAGAATTTCACACCACCAAGAATTTTATGAAACCTAAGTTCTATCATATTCGGTATTGGTTATTAATAAACAATTCCATCAGTTGTATTGTAATTATTGTTCCATATCCCATTTTATTTCACCAGAAATGTTTTATACACTTTAAGTCATCGGTTTTTATAAATAGTTACATTTATGAATTACACTTGTACTAATCCATATTTATTTCTTAGAATAGTATTTGTGATTACAATGTGCTATAGATAATTTTGTATATTTTGATTCATAATTGGTCTGGAATTTTTATTTTATTTTCTTTTATTTTCATTTAGCCAGACCTGTCCCTGGGACCTACTCAGGTATTCCAGTCCTCTTCAAATATAAAGCTATGACTTTTCTAGGCCACTGTTAACTAGTTTGGCCTAGAACTTTCCTTCTTCACCAGTTCCTTTATACCATAGATTATATTCAAACACATTTTCTCACAATAGATACTTATTCATATGCATGAGACATAAATTAGTTCATCAGAAGTACTAAGTCATTTCTTATCTTTGTTCAACTTCCCATTCCAGCCACAAAATTATTGTAACTACACAATACTTTGCATAGAATTCAAACTCAACTAATTTATTAGAGAGTTCAATAAATCTCTTTATTCAAAGTTCTACTTGTAACTAGTACAAGGTTCTGCAAGAAAATTCCATTCACTATTTTTGTATACATTTATTATTAAATACATCAACCTCTTTTGTTCTGAAATAAATTTTAACAATACAAAGTACTTATTTGTTATGTTAGGCTGCCAGGAAAATCCATAGAGCATAAAGGCCACTCCTCCCAACCAATGAGATTAGCCTCCACAAAAAATTCTCCCCTCGAGCCTTTTCAATTCCAGAACAATAGATGGATATTGTCCTATCAAGGTATGTTCTCAGGCATAAAGAGCACTCAGTCTAGCCTAGAACTCACAGACTCCTGATTTTGTTTAGGGTTTCCACTGGCATCCTACCTCACCTTAACAACATCATGTTCAAGGTATTAGTCATTTTTTATCCCTTAAATATTCCTCTGGCTTTCTCTCCTACCTTCCTTGGCTTCTTTTCCCACTAAGATGTTTTATCTCTAGGGAGAGGAAGTAATTGTCCTCTAACTGTCTGGTAAATGAAATTTTTTATCTAGGGTATTTTCCCGTGAATTACATGGCTAGACATAACCAACTTTTAAATAAAATTAAAATAAACTTTAAACATTTAAAATTTTCACCAGGCTTCCACACAACCCACATTTTACCAAGTTACTGTAGTAAAATTAAATTAAATATTTACTTCTTACTGAGGGGTGTTACAATTATGAAGATGGGGTCACAAAAATCCTAATTTAAAATTTGAAACAAAAAATGGCACCATCGTGATTATATCCTCAAGAGATTTATGGCGATATATTTTTTTTTATCTCAATCTGATGCCCAAATCAAAAGAGATGGCCATTTAAAGATTAGCCTCTTAACTTTCTTGTCACATTAGCAGCCCTCCACATAGCCCGTCAAGTGGCATGCATGGATCTTCCATGTCACATGTGGTGTTTTCCACATTAGTGTGTCAATTCCATCGTGCCAAAAATCAAGAAGGGCGCAATTTTTTTTGGCACTAGATGAAAGGTGTGAGTCATGTTAGTTAACGGGCCTACTTTCATTGCACTTGTTTTCAACTGTGCCCAAATACAACTAAACACATCTTGATGATGTCACATTGACATTATGTTGATGTCACTCTACCACATGTAATCTATTGAGGTTTCCATGTTTCATCCACAAATGGCCCCCTTGGCCACCCAAAATCACCATTTATGCCTACCACGTCTCATGTAGGCAACGGTTCCAAGTCAGCGCTCTCACCATGTCATCAATAAACATCATTAAAATTTACATGTGGAAATCCACGCGGCCATATCTGACCTACGTGGTTCTTTCCACCTCACCTTAATCCAAGGGTCCCATAGGGTCTTGGTCCTCCCCACAAAACAAAAAATTCATGCAATAAGAATTTCAGTGGTCACATGCTTAATCCTCCACCCTGCCTCCATGTTAGCGCACCTAGCACCATTGGAACAAGGTGCGACGGGAGCTCATGCCAAAATGGGGCACAACATGATGGAAAACTCTCTATCATGTGACAAACAACACTTTATCACACACTTTTCATCATATATCCCATACTTCAACATGTTTTGCCTAGTGATGGGTGTGAGATGATGGTAAATCCTAGACCAAGAGATAGGGAAAAGTCCTTTTAGCACTTTCTGTTATAGCGCTTACCTGAAAAAAGTCACCACCGACTAATTGGGTGTGATGTGGGAGTAAGCATCAATCCTTAGATTAACACAGAATCCATCTCTCGACTTTGTGATTAAGTAGTAAGAAGGAGAATTAACCAACTTTGTTATTTTGTAATTTTGTTTAATTCCTTTGCAATATAATAATTCCTATTTGGACCGTACACAAGCCTTCCTACTTTGCGAAAATCATGCTTAGAAGATTTAATGGATTCGATGTATTTTGCAAATTCATTCTCAATTTTGAGTAATATGCAACACCATTATTACAACTAGATTGAATCCTTCACTTTGTTGCAGTCATGATAGACATCGAACATAGTTTAAATAAGGAAATAACACTTCAAAGTTCCTCCAACAAGCACAAAACTCAACTAATTCATAACCAAAAATTAATTGTAACATAGATACAACAATATCACATTAATCCCATAATGGGTCCAATAGGTACCATCAGATATTCTGATGTAATTTGTGCAAACAAAAATAAACATCTTAACAACTTGAAGGCCATAATATCCATGGAATTTCACACACACCACAAAAATTTAAATGAGTTTATTATATATTCATACACAATGCATGCCCATATTTTACATAAATGGAGTGCACATCATTATTAAGCAATAATAGTGAATCATCACAATTTGCAAGCATGCCAACTTTCAAATTATTGTTATCAACATCATGCAAATAGTCACAATTATATATATATATATATATATATATCCACATGAAGCTAGTATTCAATTTAGCCAAAAGAACATCAAGGCATATTTCCTATCAAGTAAATGCAACAATTTCAATCGACTATTCAGGATTACATACATCCATACATTATTCATTAACATACTAGTTATGGTAATCAATCTAGGTTCATTATACAAAATCCATGGAACTTATCTAAATGGCTAGAGATCGTTGGAAATTGAAGGTGGGACTTCAAATCCCCACCTAAAAATAGGCTAGCTGAACCACATTATTTCTTGTAGTTGTCCACCCCTAATCCATATCCACGATCTGAGGAGTTTCATTCAAACTCTCCTAAAATAATTCTCATCTCAATGAGTATGGGATCGCTTTTTTAGGTGGTTTATTAGTTTTATCCTCAAGGAAATCATTGTAGGAACCTATAGGTAGCAATATAGGTGGTTTATCATGTTACTTGGAAATCACTAAATGGTTTATCAGCCCTCTTGGAAAGAACTCAATGGTTTATCATCCCTTTCAGCAGGCACCCTAGTGAATTTCTACATTACCTAGTGGTTTATCAACCATACAACAAGCATCCATTACCCAATAATATCCTCTTAGCCCTACACTAATCCTTCCAACCTTGGACACATGCAATCCAAAAATTCAATACATCAACATAAAGATTCACATCCCACCAGCCTCAACAGGCTTTCTACAACACTCAACATTCAAGTTATTCCACTGCAAAACTTGTTATCTCTCCAACATTCTCACATTGTCTATCTTGTTGGTTCCCTCACACACTGTTGGCCTAAAATTCTATTGTTAAAAAAATGATTTTTTTTTCTTGTGTCCCTCTTTTTTGCTTTAAGCTCTTTGTTCCCCCACATGACTATTAGCTTCCCCTCCCCTTCACTTCATGGAAGTTGGGAATGTGGGAATTTCCTTTTCCCATCATTGTGATCTAGTTGTGTTGATGGTCTTGGAAGTGCCAAAAGGTGATGAGGTATCCTTGATATGAAGTCCCAATTATACCTCAAACTGCTTGGGATAGGATCCCCATCTAGATGATCAACCCAGATGCCATTAAAGTGATCCTTTAGGATGTGCCTTGGCTGAAATAAACAATGGAAGAGATCATAAACATAACGTTGAGGTCAGAAAGTTACTAAGCTTTGTGAGACACCAATTGTAATGTATAAAAGGGTACTTCCATAGAAGGGAAAAGAGACTGAGCCTCTAGTAGAAAATTAATAGTACTATCCTAGAAGAGACACACAAGAGAAAGGAAAGAGTCATTAGTTAACCTACAAAATAGTTCACAAGATAACAACGATCATGAAATCAAATACAAGACACATTCAACAAGATATATACCAAAGAAAAAAAATAGTTCATTAACTTTAGTATTTGTAAACATGAGCATATATCGTAAAAATTTATAGAATAGTCTTACAATATCCATGATATATGCATGAAAGTGTGATGGCTCAAAGAGCTTCTAATAATTAAGTGAAATTTCCATGTCCATAAATACAGTTATCAAGCACTATCCCCAATAGTGGAACACGAAGCTGCCATTTGCTTCTCAAAAGAATGATCTTCTCTCCTATGCTAAACTAGAGAAGCCAAGGACAACTCTCCCAAAATCCCCTGTTCTCTTGAGTTATGAGGGTTTATTTATAACAAGTGAGGTGACCTTTCACCTCCCATGGTGACTCTTGAACTCCCTCATGGCTCTTGGTTTCCTATTTTGTCCTTTAGATTATAATGACTCTTCATATTTCCCCATGTCACTCTTGGACTCACACTTTTACACATTTACAATTCTTTTTATTTTTGAAATGAAAAATTACAATAAGACAAAATGTGGCTCTTAGCCATAAGAAAAAATACTACATTATGCATAACTTATGGAAAATGTAACTCGGCAATGGAAGCATGTAATTCTGAAGTAATATATTGGTTTCAATCTTTGTATTTTGTTGCTATCTGCTCAACCTTCAGTGGTACATCTGAATTATACATGAGTTTACACTCTAGTGAATTTGGATACGTGGTCTTAGATTTTGTTTGAATAGTGATTAGAAACACGTTTAATTTCATGTGTTTCTTAGTTGGATCAGTCACATATTGTAGAATAATTTATTTGGCCACTTCAAGTGCATCCTGAACGGTCACCTATTTGATATTGTTCAAGAAAGCTTCTATTCCTTGTTTAAATCTATAAATTGACCAATAGAAGGGATCTTATGCGTCCTGACCAAGGAATCCAACCCATTATAGAGTTGAAAATAAGCAGTATAATAGTGTTGGTAGTAAAAGTATGGACATGTTCATAGATTTGTACAAACATCATGATTTCTTCCCTATCTATTTCCACATCTTGTTTACTGTTTCTAACCAACACTACAGGTAGATTGAGATATTTGGTTCCCCAATATTAGATCATATCAATGGTGGTAGAAGTTGTGTTTAAGATCTTCACCGTATTTTGTGATCCTTTCAGCACTTCATGCAAAAGCACCACTATTTTTGAAGAGTATACATCTCATCATATAAATCCTTCATAGTGTCTTACAAAGGGTTAATCTCTGCAAGTATATTTTCCTTCAATTCCATCATGTTAGAGCTGGTGGAAGACAATCTCTGGTTATCAGCCATTATATTCTCTACCTCTTGCCTTGCGGAATCTAACTTCTTAATCAATTTTTTTTTCTCTCTCAATAGATAATTAATGTTCTCCTTGGTAGCCTCGACAAAGGTTGCATTTGTTGTCACAAATGCTCTCAGATTTTTCCTTGTATTCGGCGCAATCACCATCTTTATATTATTAGAAACAAGATGATAATGGTCATTTGGAAAATAAATTCTCCTCTCTTATATTATCTTGTTTTTAAATTGATCAAAGAAGTTTGAGATGTTCATGATCCTGTCATCTGGCGAAGGAACTAATCCCATATTGCTAAATGAGAGGTGGCCACCAGTAAGAGGAGGAGACCGATAACAAATTGTTTCCTCTGTGATAGGAATAATATCCTCTTTCTAATCTTCATTGTCTTGTTCATCGACAATCTGAAGTCCTCCTTTGTTTCCTCTTAGTTTGCTCTTCTAATAAATTATGTCTCTCTTCTTCTTCCTTTTGCTTCTTCATGGATTCTTCTTGTTGTTTCCTTTCTTCCTCTTCTTTCTTCCTTCTTGACTCTTCCCTTCTTCTTTTTATTTATTCCCTTTATTTATTCTTCTTTATGTTTTCTTTCCTCCTCTTTCTTGCGCTCCTCTTCATGTTTTTTCTCTGCTTCCCTTTTATGCTTCTCTTCCTCCTTCTCCTCTGAGTTTATTCAAATTATTTTCTTTGCTTTTCCACCTCAATTGTTCCTAGGGTAGTCGGATTTACTTTAAACTTTGTATTCCTCTCTACTTCAGGATCATGTGGAATCTTTTTCTTAGTCTTAAAAATAATATCTTGAGTAGGCACTTCGTGTTGCTCCCCTTCTTGGATAGTATTTGCTATGTGGGTTGTGTTAGAAGGGTATGCCTCATCATCTAATATTGTTTCCCTAAAAGCATTGGACCAATTCTTTATTTTCTCCTTATCCTTCATATACATGAAGACATAAGGCTAGGCAAAATTCATCTTGGCACATTGATGCTTACATACTCCCCTGGTGTGATACCTATGAAAACTCATTTCACCAAATATGAGTCCAGATAGTTATTCAACTTCTGATTTTGCTACATTCAGACACTTCAATTCATAAGACCCCACTTGTAAAGTTAGGAGATTCCATGTTTCCTTCTTCTTCTTCTTATGAAATAATTGTGATAGCCTCAAGAAAAGATGGTATGCAATCTCCTGCATAACCACCTTACCAGTGACATACTTAGGTAAGAAATGAGGTGCATTCTGAGAATTGAAGACCCTGATATAGGTGCCCTGAGTAGAAATGAACCAATATGCAACTTCCCTTACCACTTATTTAGCTTGATATATCATGCAGGGTACCTCTTCTTTGAAAATCATTCAATATAGCACCATAAAGAAGCGCTCAACTAACTTATCATACATCCTTATGCAATTGTACTCTAGGAGTAGCTTAAAATACACATTCATAGGGAAATGTTGTAGTCAATTATAATTCCACTCTAGACATGGAAACAAATTTCTTGCACAGATCATCATTTTAGATTCTAGATGCTCTGCGCTAGGGTTTCAGGCTACACTGTGACAGCACCGCTCTGGTTCGAAAGGTCTCACCACCGCTCTCTACTCAAGCCTGGATGCTTCCCCTTGCAGCCGTTGATCCACCCTTAATGGATTCTTCGCGGGGGGGAGCTAACAAAGCCTCCCCCAACGCCAACTCTACCGCAACTCAGATTCCTTCTTCTGATGTTGCACAACAGTCCCCTATCAATGCACATCAATCCTCTACTATCAAATGGCAGACGGACTCTGCCACCGATCACCAAACTCCTGGAATTATGCTAGACGTGCAAAAAGACAAAATCTCAGATCCTCTGGATGGAATGACTCAGCCCAAAACGACGTCTGCTACCTGCAGACCGATAGCTGCAGCACGCCCCAAGATCGAGCTCCCAAGCTACCGTATCAATGCTCAAATCCGGTACATGAAGGATCATGCACTCATTAACAAATTTGTGGGCTTTTGGCCAACTGAAAAAGCCCTGCACGGATGGATCAGCTCCAAATGGAAACCAAAATGACAGGTTACACTTCAACTTGGGCCTAAAGGTTTCTTCACTGCCATATTCAACTGCATCGAAGACAGGAACTGCATTTTGGACGGGGGCCCATATTTTTTCAACTCATCTGGACTCTACCTCCGTGATTGGATAGAACGATTTAACCCGGATAAAGAAGACTTTAGCTGGGCACCGGTCTGGATTAGGTTGTATTCATTAACTCTGGAATACTGGGATGGAGAATCTTTAAGGGATATTGGCAACGGTCTCGGAGAGTTTATAAAGATAGCAGAGGAGACCAAGCTCAGGCGCTACACCTCATATGCCCGAATATGTGTCTTCATGCACTTTGGAAAAGCACTTCCAGACTCGGTAAGTCTCTTCCACGATGACTTTGAATGGTTTCAATCTATTGATTATGAACATGTTCCATTCCGCTGCCGAAAATGCCATGCTCATGGCCATCTTTTCCGCGACTTCCCTCTTAATCCTCCCTCAAGTAAACCTAATGCTACTTCTACCAGCTCAGATGCATAGGGCTTCACCAAAGTAAAAAACCGTAAGCATCATAATAAGAAACCCTCCTCTGTGCCGGTCAAACCCTCCCCCCAAGCTTTTCACATCCCCTCCACCAACAAAAACTTCAAAATACTTGCAGACCACTCTCTGCAAGAACCCGAAATCCCCGGAAAGACTGTCAATCCTCATACCCCTTTAATCTCGAAGCCCACCTCAGATTCTCCCACCCCCCCTTTACTCACGAAGCTTCCCCCTGAAGCTTTCCTTCTTCCCCCTAAGCCTAACTCAGAAGTTGAACTCGTTACTGGGCAACCAAATAATATGGATGTTGATGGCTCTGGCGCTGATACTAGCCAGGTGAGTCACATGGAGGAGGAATTATAAGGCATTGATATTGGAGAGCTAGACATCTTCACACTGGAGCAGGCCTGCAGAAAAAAGGACTATGATAAAATCTCCGAGAGACATATTGAAAATCTAGCGGTAGTCCTTTCACGCGCTCAACAGCACCAAAAATCCTTGGGTATCCAACTAGGCAGTCAATGGGACAGAAATAAACTCTTCAAGGACTCCAAAAAATGAGGCAGGAAAACCGATCTCTAAAGGACAATCCTCATTGGGGAGATGCTCATGGAATTTTGTAGGTACCCCAAACTTACCAAGTTCTATCAACCCCTTGAAAACAGTTCTCAATGAAGCTCATCTCCTGGAATTTAAGGGGCTTAAACAACCCCTCAAAGTATCGAATGATCAAGAACATGATTCAAATGGAAATACCAAAAGTCTTCTTCATGCAAGAAACCAAATGCAATAGCAATACCCTCGGCCCCATTCTATCCAGACCCTGGCCAAGTTTCCATTCTATTGCTGTGGATGCCTCTGGAGCCTCGGAAGGACTAGCCATCGCCTGGGATCTGCAGGTACTTTCAATCAGTGACGCACATGCATCACACAACTTAATCCAAGAAGTTTTCCACATACTTGGAATCAACCTGCATGGACACCTCACCAATGTTTACTTTCCACAGGAGGCCATGTGGAAAGTAGCGCTGCTTAACACGATAGAACAACTCAGATCTAACAGGACTCATCCTCTTTGGATCATGGGCGGAGACTTCAGTATGATCAGAAAATCTGAAGAGAAAAGGGGAGGATGCACCAAATTAGAATAGGACTGCATACATTTCAAGAGCTTCATACAAAAGAACTGGTTGATAGATCTTCCCTTCTCCAATGGCACTCATACCTGGAACAAAAAACGCAATGGCTCTCAGCAGATTTCCTCCAAGTTGGACCGTTTTCTCCTATCTGATAATGCCATTCATGTTGGAGGAGACTTTCAGGCCTCTATCCTACCCCTCTCAAGGTCCGATCACTGGCCCATCTCTCTCCACTAGACTAGACCAGGAGATGCTACCAAAAGACCTTTCCGCTTTGAAGCCTTTTGGCTCACTCACCTAGGTTTCAAGGAGATGGTCACTTCAGTATGGCATGCCTTTATGCCTCCAGCAGGTTCTAAGATGTTCCAATTTCAGCAACATCTCAAGGACCTTAAAAATCATATCAAAAGCTGCAATCACTCCACCTTCGAGAACATCTTCCAACATCAAAAGATCCTTGAGAACGAAATGGTAGAGCTTTAACTTCGCATCATCCAAGAGGGACGCAACGAGCTGCTTGCTTCGAAAGAACAGAATCTCCTCAAACAATTGGATGAACGACGACAGCAAGAAGAGATACTCTGGAAGAAAAAATCCAGAATACGATGGCTAAAAGAAGGGGAAAGGAATACCAAGTTCTTCCATCGTTCCACCATACAATGAAGAATGCACAACAAGATAAGCTTTCTCTAGAATCAGAGAGGAGAAATATTGGAAGAACATCAGGCCATAGAAAAAGAGCTCACTTCTCATTTCCAATCAATGCTTCAAGAGAACCAAGTCGACAGACAACAGGCCATTTACAAAGTTCTGCAGCACATTCCCAAACTCATCAAAGACAAACATAATCAACTGCTGCTTCGTCTGGTCTCTCTTCAGGAAGTGGAACAAGAAGTTGCACAATGCAAAGACGGAAAGGCTCCAGGTCCAAACAGCTTCACCTCCAAATTCTTTCATCACTTCTGGGACCTTGTAAAAAATGATGTCTGACAATTAGTCGAGGAGTCCTAAACCATGCACTATCTTCTTCCCTCTCTCAATGCCACTTTCATTGCCCTCATTCCCAAATAGGATCAAGCAGCTACTCCTGAAAAATTTCGGCCGATTTCCCTCTGCAATGTTATCTACAAAATCATTTCTAAGGTCATCGCCAACAGACTTAAGCCGCTGATTCCTATGCTTATCTCTCCGGAGCAAACAGGCTATGTGGAGGGGCACCAGATCCTCGATGGCATCATCCTCACCCATGAGATCATTCACTCTTTGAAACAGACCAAGAAGGCAGGTATGCTCTTGAAAATCGACTTATCTAAAGCATTTGACAAGCTCAGTTGGAGCTATATTCAACAAATGCTTGTTGCCTATGGTTTCTGTCCTACTTGGACCAGATGGGCCATGAGTCTAATTTCCTCCTCCTTCTTTTCCATTCTATTCAATGGCATCCCCTCACGTCCCTTCTCCCCATCCCGAGGCATTCGTCAAGGAGACCTTCTTTCTCCTTTCCTCTTTGTCTTAATGGATGAAAGTCTGGGTCGTTATATCAAGCACGCTCTTCTCTCTCAGCATCTCCGAGGTATTTCTGTTCATGGATCCTCTGCCATTACCCACCAGCAATTTTTTGATGACAACATGTTATTCGAGCACCCTTCAGTCCAAGAAGCCACCACCTACAAAGCCATCCTTGATACTTTTGCGGAAGCTTCCGGCACCTCGGTCAACGCCTCTAAATCTCAAATCTTCTTTTTCAATACTGCGATTCCCATCCAAAACAACATCACTAGGATCCTAGGGTTTACCATTGCTAAGATTCCTGCCAAATATCTCGGTGCCCCCTTGATTGACTCTGCCCTCAAACACTCCTCCTGGCACTCTCTCCTTGAAAAACTTGAAGCCAGACTATCCTCCTGGACGTTTCGTTCCCTCAACTTGGCCAGCCAACTTATCCTTGTCAAGTATGTCTTACAGTCCATGCCGCTTTACTTATTCTCAGTTCTGGCCACCCCAAAATGGGTTCTCAAGAAAATCAAATCCCTTCAACACAATTTCCTTTGGGGATCCTCCAGGCAGGACAGGAAATGGGCACTGGTAAAATGGACTACAGTCTACAGGTCTAAAAATTCTGGAGGGCTCGGACTTCGTGATCCCCATCTCAGCAATGCTGTCATGGGGGCCAAAATTTGGTGGAAATGGTTATCTGCTCCGCACAACCCGTGGGCGATGCTATGGACAGCTAAATACACCAACCACAGACCGACTGAAGATCTCATCCGACTGACAACAGTAAAATCAGGCTCTCAGATCTAGAACGTAGCCAAACAACATCGCCTTTTAATCCAAGAACACAGTTTCTGGGAAATTCATGATGGTCGCACAACCCGCTTCTAGACGAACTCGTGGCAACAACGTCCTAGACTGATTAGCACTATCACTCCGCAGCTTCTACCAGATGTGATCGACCACCTAGACGCCAATGTTCATCACTTTTGGAAGAAACTCCTAATCAAGGTTTCTAGCAATGGAAAACGATAGCCCTCTGCCTAAACTAGCAGCAGGAGCATGCACACACAGCCCTTGACGTTGATTTGACCTGTAGAAAATTTAGATACTCGGAGGAAAAGGATATCCTCAGATGGGGCTATACTTCGCGGGGCAAATTTAGTACTCAAGAGGCATACGCTCTGCTAACCCACAATCAACATCCCATCGACTCCATCTAGAAGAACCTCTGGTCTTCAATCCTTTGGCCCAAGGTTTCCACCTTCATGTGTCTTCTATGTCACAAGAGAATCCTCACATGGGATAATCTGATTAAAAGGGGTTTTATAGGCCCCTCCAAATGCCCCAATTACAGTAATCACAAAGAAACAATCCAGCATCTCAGGGTCACCTGTCCTCTTGCTACTTTTTTCTGGGAGAACATCAGCTTCAGATGCAGAAGAGAAGGCAGAGGATCTGGGGATTTGAATTCCACCATTCTCAACTGGCTTTCAGATCCCTACAACAGCAACCTTCTTAAGTCACTATGGACTCATCCCCGGACTTACCCTCTGGACTCTTTGGAAGGAACGGAACAAGCGGATCTTCAAGAATCAGTGCACTCCACAGGAAACCCTTTGGAACAACCTCCGTGGAAATCTTCAGGAAACACTGGTGCTCCAGCACTGGCAACAAGATGATTTCCCCACGCAACCCATAGAAAGATCCGTATGGGACAACTGGAATCTTGAGCTCCCACCCTGTTCCCTGCCAGCATGATCCCACAGCCCTCAGAAGGTCGTTCCGTGCAATTGGATCCCTCCACCTGCTGGCATGCTGAAGCTGAATTTTGATGGAGCCTCCAAAGGCAATCCCGATGACGCGGGATATGGGGGAATCTTTAGAGATCATCAAGGCAACCCCTTTATCATATATTACGGTTCCATAGGGTGGGACTCCAAAAATTCTGTGGAGCTGGAAGGCCTTTGGCAAGGGATGCGTCTGGCTCAGCTTCACAACTACTTCCCCATTGAAATAGAAGGGGACTCTCAAATTCTTATCAATATGGTCAATCAACTTCTCATGCTCTCCCCCTCCTCAAAAGTTGCTGACAGCTGGAGACTCATGGCTAGGTTGAATCTCATAGCAGATTGGTTGCAACATCATCGAGCCATATTCCTCAAGCATGTCAAGAGATCGAGCAACAAGGTAGCTGATCTACTGGCAAACACAGGGGTTACCAATTCTCAAATTCTAACGACAGGTCCTCTCTCCAGTCACAATGATAGCAAACTCATACAGGAATGCACTACTCTGGTGCATGAGGATAACAAATCCCCGGATGCAGGTGTTAATTCCTGAACGTACGGTGCTTGGCCTGTGGCAAGGCCACATGGCCACCCACAGGCCTCACTTATGGTGCCCCTCTGCATTAAAATATACAGGTCGTCACCTTGCCCGGCATTTATTTCATTGCAAATGTCGAGGCCTCCACTGTTACAAAATGCCGCACCCTGGTTCTCCTCCTCGGCACTTTGTCTCTGCGCCTGGTTCATCTGTGGCGTTTTGGCTCCTCCTTGTTGCATCTATGCTACCACTGCTCTCACCTTTGTGAACTGGTTGCTCCCTTGAGGCTGTGGAGCCCAGCTCTTGCACATCTTCTGGGCGGCGATGCAACCTGGGCAGCTGTATTGAATTTATCCTCGGCTTCCATTACTCTCAGAGCCTCTTCTGTCCTTTGAGATTCTCTACCTCCTTTGACCTCAATTCTCCCTCCGCTTCTCTGCTTGCCTCAGCCAACTCTGTCCGCTCTTCTGCTCTGAACGCCCTTCGCCCATTGAGTGTCAACATGCCTCGGCTTCAGCATCATATGTGATGTCGGAGAGGAAGTTCCAGAGCTCACTCCTCTCGACCTCAGCGTTCATGCACGTCCAACTCTTCCTCGTCATCTCTCAAGCATTCCTAGGGTCGATACCCTGGCACCTATAATGGGCGTGGTCATCTTTCCACCTCCTCCCCGCGACACCTTGCTTCTAAACCGATGGCGCCTCCTCCTTCCTGCCTCATTGCCTCTTTCTCCTCGCATAGCCCGACCACTTCCTACTTCCAATTCCAATGCAGTACTGACCGCCCCCTCGTCGTGGTGACCATCTCTGTTTCTTTTCGTGAGGTCCCTGGTGTGGCTTCTGGCCCCTACCAACCCTCCTTGCCTATGCGTCCGAGCAACGAACCTGGTCCCCCTAAGAATGTGAAAACCCATCAAGCACCTACAGGGCATAATTCTGGTTTGGTGGGTGATGGAAATTCGAGCCACCTCAAGGATACGTGCAAGCAGGAAGGAGGAGGTGGTGATGATGCTCAGCGACTCAACGTGGCTCCCTTCTGGCTGATGATGATGAGTACAGATGCCCGATTGTTGAAGAACCTCCTCCAGCTGATCATGGTGTCTAGATTTTTCAAGTCTTGTCCAAGTCAATTTTTTCAGTTCTTTTGTTTTGGCTGTTTTGAGATGTACTTGCTTATGTTATTATGTAGCTGGTTTCCTCTATAGAGGCAGCATTTCAAACTTTACATGGGTTGGTTTCCCCATGAGGGCAGCTCAATTTTTGTTATTTTGCTGGACTTATGCCACTGATGATGGCCTGAACTGTTGAGGCCCTGGCCTCTTTGTACCATATGTTTTACTAATAGAATTTACTCTTACTTAGAAAAAAAAAAAATCTTGCACAGATCCCATCAAGAAGGTAGGAAGACATGAAAAAAAAAATCCTACTTACGACATCCTCCTTCGCCTTTGATACATTGGTTTGTAGTTGTTGATCAAGTATATCTATCCAGTTAAATATATTCTCTTGAGTCACAATCGGGTAGATCATGTAAATCTAACCTTCCTCATAATATTAAGTGCTCTCTTGTCCATACAACCTACAACACATTCCAATGAGGTACTAATATACCTTCCTTAGTGATCTTATTTTGTAAATACCCTCTAGATTTTGGCGAAACTTTTTTGGTTTGTGACACCATGATTTCATCAAATCCTTGTTATTCAAGTGAGCCCAAAATGTACAATACTTTGTGTTGAGAAATACCTTTAGTCTCAGAAGTTTGTGATATGTGTGAAGATCATGTGGTTGGTATGTTGCAATAATTATCCACTGAAACTACTCAAGATCATGTTCTTGGTGTCTAGGCCTTGCAAGATCCATCCAATGGCTTATGCACATGGGAGCACTAGATACTCGTTTCCAACTTTATGGGACTTGGATCTCTTGATCCTGATGTATATTTCCTTGTCCTCTAGATTCTCCGAGAATTTATTCTTGTTAAAAGCATCTCTTATGGTTAGACATGATAAATTGGTGGCCTTATCCACCAAACACTTGACATCTGCCATGATATATGCTCCTTGTCTTGAACTTTCCCCAGCATATTCATTACTTATTTATGTGAAATCCTTGGTTGGTGCTTTTCTTATGACCATAGACAAGGTATCTGTGGAAGATGAGAGGCTAATAAGATCTTGAATGGTTTCACCTAGAACTAAAGATGTGTTGATGACAACACAAATTTAAGACACAAATAATATCATAATATTTCAAGCTATGAAACATAACAAACAATTACTAGGAGAAGGAATTGCACAAGGACTAAGCACAAGAGTTAATCTTGAGGAAAGAGTGGTCTGACTAGCCACTGGAAGTGCACATTGCACAATGGATGAGGAGAAAAATTGTGTAGTGTTGATCAACATAGGAAAAGATGAAGGCTAGGTTCTATGATTGCACAATGTGCAACTCCTAAAGGAGAGAGGCTAAGTGATTGTGTGATTCACAGTTATAATGGGAAAGGATTGGCTAGCCGCTGACTGGAACTATGTTGTGTGCAGTGGAGGCTAAGGCTTGTGTAGTCAGAGATGGAAGAGGAACGCTCACGAGTGACAAGAATCATGCAATTTACAGTTGGAGAGATATGCCTTGAGAAGTGTGCATGTTAGATCAACAAGGGTCAAGGCCATAGAAATGCACACTTGCAATGATGGAGAGGTAGATAAAGTCAAAATTTAGCTAAGTATAGATAAAAAAAAGCAATGAGGATTGAAAGAAGATAGCATGCATAAATATAATTATTTTCAATGATAACAGGGATTTGAAAGGATTTAGAATGCAAAGCGACACTTGAAAAGAAGCATGCAAGAGAGGATTGACACATTCAGTTAGGAATTTGTGCATGCATGCCTAAAATTTAGGATCTAGGATTAGAAACTACCACTTGTGAACGAGTAAACTTTAACAAGTGTGCCACACTAACAATAATTGTTGTGCAATTTCTATCCAAAAGGAATGTGCGGTATCTATCCATATTGATTGCGCAATTGGCAGGTTCAAGGAACTACGCAGTTCACTAGCACAAAGAACTACACAGTAACCTAGCTCAAGGGACTACACAATTGTATATAAAAAGAGACTATGTAGTTCTCTATAAGATAGTATTACAAAGTTGCTCCGGTCATCACATTTCATAGTCACTAGCAATAGGGAGTGCATAGTTGGGATTGTAAAGTAGTGACTGTTAACTCAATGTTCACCACTGGGAGCTAGAAACTAGGCATGCAAGATTAGTGACACTTGAGATCACTAGAAGATTAATTGACACTTAAGAAAACTAATACCATGGATGATTTGAGTAACTAAAAACTATAGTTCATAAGAACAAAATGAGGCTCTGAAATTAGAATATAGGAAAATTTTTTGAGGGGTTTGTAGCAACTACAACACTTGGTGATTCACTAGAAGAACCCTAGCTTATCTGCCTAAGTCCAAGTTTATGTAGAGTGTATAAATTTTAGGAATTATTTTTTCATCCCATTAATCACCATATCTTGTTTACTTATCCCAATTACTAATGTAGTCTCTCATATTCCTCTCATCGACTCAACACATTCATAAAGAAATTCAAGCTTCATTTGTTTCAATTAGGAAGTAAGAGTATATAAATACGCAAGTTTAGGATATCAGAGTTTTTAGTGCCATCTCTAGTGTTGCTACACTACCATCAGGCTTGTTTAGTACTCCAACAAAGTCACTTCAAGGAATCACAAGCATTGCTTCGCTTCCAAATAGCTTGCTCAATAACCTAGCAAAGTTGCTTTATTCACCTCTCTGCAAAGCCTTTCTCTTCTTTAAACTGTTATTTATTTATTACATTAAATTCATTGGAATTTTATAGGAATTTTCATAATTGTAGGTGGAAGAGAGATCTTGACTTATTTAACGAGAAAGAGAGGTTTTTCCTTGTTTTACAAAGATTTTAATATATACCTATGAAAGTAATATTCTCATTTGAGTTTCCTCCTTTCCCTTCCCTATTTGACCAAGTTGACACATTGATCTAATTGAAAAAGAAAAGGTCGATTCAAAGAATGAATATCTTGTTATAGATACGAGCATCGTAAATCAATTAGGGCTTTCGTCAAGAAAGAAGCATACTTTCTATCTAAGCATCATGGACTTTTAAAACATAGGCTTATACAAATAAATGGATCAAAAGTTAACCAAACATTGTTAGTCGTTGGAACATCCTCTAGAAATTTGCCACATTTTTGTCAGAACCAACAAGACAAATTTCACACAAAATTCATTTATGTACAAACTTGAAAAAAAATCATGAAATAATAGACTAAAAAAATAAAAAAGGTGAAACCAAAACAAAAGGAAGAAAGAAAAATAAACTAACCTACACATATACTAAGAATGAAAGGTCAAGATCATGTAAAATCAAATTTCCAATGTAACCATAAGAACATTTTCTGACTTATTAGGGTCAGGGTAAGGAAAATTAGTATCACGATGACACTAAGTGCAAGAATTAAAATATCAACCTAATGGACCTACACATCAACTTGCAATCCAAACATATTGGTAGTAAAATATAGAAAGAAAGCTTCTGCTAACTAGTGTGCCAATTTTCCTTGATGGTCATACAAGCGTTGATCACTTCTCATGAAATTAAATTCACTCATATCATTCATCTTGGAAAACATCATGAAATATCGAAGCTTATACCTAGCAACACAACTTTCCAAGTAATATTCTTCTAACCATTTGACAATAGGATCATGATATTGAAAACAATTCGTCGAAGATATTGTGATTTCAAATAATATAGATTTTCAATTTTCATAATTGGATCATGAAGAGTATCTCATGAAAGGAATATGACCTGATCAATGTTGGAAGCCTTGTAAATATTGCAAGATCCTGACATAACCATCAACAAAGGCTAAAGTGCATTGGATTCTTGACAAGTTTTCGAACTCTCAAATGGTGCATCATCAAACATGAGTGGCTTAGAGAGATCAAATAATGGAGATGCACATATATCAATAGATGAATTGGTAAACACATCATGATAGCCACTCACTTGATCAAATTTATATTTTGACGCATAAGATTCCTCATGAATAAAGAAACTAGATGAATCAAAAAAGAAGACTTCCTTGAACATTCATAATTACAACATTTTCTTCTTCACATATGATAGATGAGGAATGAAAGAAACCATGAGTATTAGGTACCTCCTCCTCCTCTTCTACCCAAGGACCAACAACACCCTAAACCTTATTGTGATTGAAACAAGTGGAAAAATGATCAACAAAATATAAAGGCCAAGCCAATGTAAAATATTCATTAAACATGTCAGGAAAATATGAAAAATGTGTTGAGGGTGAATAGGGAGTGGATAACTGGGATGATTGATCATTAGTATAAATCAATTCTTCTTCAGAATATGAATCCCACAAATAATTATCATGGAAAATATCTCTTGCCTCTTGTTCCTCTATTTGAGTAGTAGAACTCTCTTTTACTTTACCACTATTTGGACTGATAATTTGAGAAGAAAGAGGATCCAGAAAAAATGTTAAAGAAACAGGTTAATCTGGTGGATCAAGAAAAATAGGTTCATAAGATTAAGACAACAAAGAACACGAGGGATCTCTTGAAAAAATAATTCCATTGATAAAATCAAATTCAAGATTAAAATTATCATCATGAATACGAGATGAAGACGGGGGTGGAACAACTGAATTAATAATATGATTTTCAAGTTCTTGGGTTCCAAAATCAACACATGGGACCAAAGGAAAAGGAGGAGGATAAGAAACAAAAGGGAGATTAAGCTCCTCATTTGAAATTTTAAGTGTCCCAAGACTAGAAAATTCCAAGAGGCTTGAAAATGATTCAGTTTCAGGTGGTTGTAAATAAATATGAAACAAAAACTTAAATTTATCGTTCATAAAATCCCAATCCACATCATCTTCAGAAAATTCACAAAAAAAGTGAAGAAAGTGGTCAAGAAAATATTCCAAATATTCATCGAATTTCATTCTAAGGCGAATAATTTTATTATAAAATTTTTGACAGTTACACCTGTCAAAACCTTGGTGAGCTCCATGACAAGTTACTCAAAGGAGTTAATGGAGGGAGCAGTCATGTATGACACCATTGTTTACCAAAAACTTCAAGAGTAAGAATGAACAACCAAAAAGCAACACCTTCATAGTTAATTTCATAATCATCACAAAATTCAAGAAATCGAAGAGTATGCTCAAGGATGGTTGTTTCACCCTTGCCATTAAACTTTAGATTTGACAAGTTATGAATGATTCTCGCAAGAATTTTTATATTTTTACTATTTGAAAAACATCTCGAGATTATGATTTGGGAGGAAAATATTTAAGATTAATATTGAAACCAAACTTCATGGGATAAAATTTCCATTTTTTCGTCCTTATAGTGCCAAAACCTATTGACAATGCTAGAAGTGCCAACAGGTGAGGGGGTCTCCCCGATATGAAGTCCCAATTATCCCTCACATTGTTTGGGATAAGAGACCCATCTGAATTATCGGCCCGACCACCATTAAATTGATATTTAAGGATGTGCCTTGGTTGCAATAAAAAACACAAGATATCATAAACATAACTTTGAGTTCATAAAGCGAGTAAGCTTTGTGAGACACTAATTTTAATTTATAAAAGGGTACTTTCACATAAGGGTAAAGAGAGTGAGCCTCTAGTAGAAAATCAATAGTACTATTCTATAAGAGACACACGAGTGTAAGGAAAGAGTTGTTAGTTAACTGCAAAATAGTTCAAAAGATAACAATGATCATGAAATAAAATACAACACACAATCAACAAGATATATACCAAAGCAAAAAAATAGTTCATTAACTTTAGTATGTGTAAACACGAACATATACCATAAACATATATAGAATAGTATTACAATATCCACATTACATGCATGAAAGTGTGATGGATCTGAGAACTTGTGATAATTTAGTGAAAGTTCCAAGTGCACAAATACAATGATGAAGCACTATCCCCAATAATGGAACACGAAGCTATCATTTGCTTCTCCAATGAACGATCTTCTCTCCTATGATAAACTAGAGAAGCCAAGGCTAAATCTCCCAAATCCCATTTTCTCTTGACTTGTGAGGGTTTATCTATAGCAAGTGAGGTGAGATTTCACCTCCCCTTGTGACTCTTTAGCTCCCTCATGACTCTTGGTTTCCTATTTTTTACTTTAGCTTCTAATGACTCTTCATGTTCCCCGTGTGAATCTTGGACTCACACTTTTACACATTTACTTCGTCGTCTTATTTTTTTTCGAAATGAAAAATTACAATTAGACAAAATGTGGCTCTTAGACATAAGATAAAAATAATACATTTTTCCTAAATTATTAAAAATGTAACTCGACGATGGAAGCATGTAATTTTGTAGTAAGATATTGATGCCAAGCTTTGTATTATGTTGTTATCTTCTCAACCTTTATTGGTACATTTGGATTATACCTAATTTTACACTCCAGTGCATATGGATAATGGTCTTAGAGTCTATTTGAATTGTGATAATTAGCAACATGATCAATTTCATGTGTATCTTAGTTGGATTAGCCACATGTTGCAGAATAATTTCTTTGGTCACTTCAATTTCATCCTAAACGGTTTCTTGTTTGATATTGTTCAAAAAAGATTATATTTCTTCTTCAATAATGATTTTTATTTTTAAATCCATAAATGGACTAATAAAATGGATCATGTGCATAATGACCAAGTAATCCAACCCATTATACAATTTCAAATAAGCAGTATTAATGATGCAGGAGCATCCGACAAGAAAAATCATTGTATTTTTGGTTGACTTAGAGGATCTAATGTTTATTAAAGAATTTAACTTATTTATAGGAATTTTGTATTTTTTTATATGATTTGAGTGAGAAATATGTATGTGAGGTTTTTAATGTAAATATTCTCAAATAATTGAGAATACGAGAGATATTAGTCTTGTAAAGATCTTAGGGATTAGGAGATCCTAGAATAGGATTTAGTTGAGTTAAAAATGGATTTAGAGTATTTTTAGGATATGGTTGAGTGGATTGTGCATCTTAACCACAGCTGGTTGTAGAATCCTTTTGTATATATTTTTAAGTCTCAAAGGAATTATAAAAAGGGTAGAGAGATATTGTGGGATAATTTCATTGTGTTATTGATTCTCTGTCTGATTAAATTGACAAATTCCAGCTTGTAAGTGTGAAACTAGAATTAACAACTGATTATGAGAAATTATGTGCATGCCTAGATATTTATGTATTTATTTTATTATAGATTCCAGGGATTAGATCATGCAAATAAGCTTGTGTAAAATCGAGGCTTAACAAATTCTACACATAAATAATTATAGTGAAGCAAATTCATTATGGGAGATGAATACATTTTATATGCCTAGGGTATGAGATTTTTTTGTGTATGATTATAAATATTTATATTTTCTGGTGTGACCAAGTGTAGAATGATCATCCAAGTATTATTAAAGGAATGCCCAGATCGAAGAGAATAAGGTTATCTGTTAGCGAAGTGAAGAAACAGAGTTATAATGATGTTGTCGAGTATGACGAAGTTTGGTGCAGGAAGAAAATACATGATGAAACTATAGCTAACTTTGAGGTCTGGCATTGAATTCCAAAGGGACTAAGGCATGAAATTTCTCCCCAAATTGTTGATATAGTTTACAACACAGATCTCTGAGGGAAAGGTGTTCGTTGTTAGTAAATCATCTTGGTTTCAACCTTCACACATTGGAATTGGTTAGTTGAGTCAATTGATAGAACAAAAAATGAATTGATGGTCTGAGAGATGGTGCCCAGATATTGAAGATAGCGCCCAAACAATGATTATATTCCTTAGAATAGAGTATAACCAACATAGTATGGAAATCGTGGTCTAGCCATATGTTTTGACTATTGAAAACATTGGAGGTAAGTATCCTGCATTAAGGAGAGGTTTGGTATTAAGTGCATGATATATATAGTGCATTGGATCCTTGAAATCTATAGTCCAGAGTCATTTCCAATTACAGAAAGATGAATATGTGAAATTGACAAAATAATGAAAGCGCACAGCTATTGATTTGGGTGTCTAGCAATTGAAATTAGTTCCCAACTATTAGTTATAATGCATGGTAATTTATTTTAACGCCTATCTATTGGTAATAGCACCCAACAAGTTGGAGAGGAAATTGATGCAAAATCACGAGATGATGTAGTTGTGAAATATTGGAAATCAGATTGAAAGTGTTAGGGAAGATATCCGGTAGCTTCTAGAAGTTCCGACAACTTTTCATTATTCCAGCAATAGTAAATTATAGAAGGTAAGTAATGGATGAGGAAGGAGCAGTGGTTCCATGATCAAGGTATGGATTTATGGTTTTCAACCTATATGATCTTACAGTTCAAATTTGTGGTTATGAAGTGTCAAGTCTAGATTTTGATTTGTAAGGTTATGATCGGAAATGGGTTTACAATAAGAGAATGTATGTTGTCTATGAAATAGGAAATTTAATTCAATATTCTTGAGAAATAGTTTATGATTAACCACGTGACCAATGAAAGTAGGATATGATGATCCAATACCCATCAAACTTTTTTTAGTTCCTATTTGTAGGAACCCAGAATTCTTGTAACCACATTTGAGCTAAAATTTGGAAGTGATTGAATGATGGTAGCACTAATAGCCTACCAGCATTATATTTGCATAATTTGGTATCAGAGCAGGGAATTCTCTTTTGGAGAGAGGAAATAGGCTAGATCAAAAGAGATGGAAGCAGAATAGAAGCATTTAGAGTGGTTATGAAAGTTTGGCAACAACAACTTTTTGAAATCTTGATAACGAGAAGAAGGTCTGTTAAGATCTAATATGCTAATGGTCTTTGTTTCTAACATTGTTTGAAGTGAAGGTAGCAGCAGATGAGGAGTATCTCAACAAGTAGATCACAACTTTGAAGCAGTAATGAAAGAAGCCGAAAAAAACTTCTGAGAAAGAAAAGTGTGGCAGAACCTTATTATTCCAGCTGGGGATTGGAATATAAGATAAGAAAGCTTAGAAGGTTTCAGATCGAGAACCAGTATTTCCAAAATACCAAGTACTGAAGAGAAGCTTGATGAGGTAGTTGTAACAAGGTGAAAGAGAACTGTTATTGTAGAGATTTAGTGCACCTCATAGTAAGTGTGAGGAAATGCATAGAGATGGAGAAGAATATTACTACTGATAGTCATAATAAAGGTTCATAGAGAAGCCACAACAGAAGAAGAGAGAAGAAATATGCCAAAGAAAATGGCATGGGAAGGAAGATGAGTTATGAAGAGTATGATAGAGAAAATACTAAGATAAGCATGCAGAGGAGTAAAGAAGACCACAATTATGGATATGTAATGAGAAAGAAGGTGAAATGGCATAGGCTACAAGATAAGAGAGAGCATCAGATGAATACTCAATTAATAGATGAGCTTAAGAAGCTTGAGCAGACAATGGATGTTCAACTAAGGTCGAAGAAGCTCAACAAGAAGCTCAAAGGAGTTGAGCTAAAAAAAAGAAAGTTGTTGGAAGAACATGCTCCTTATGAAATATAAGATGGAGCCATAATGTTTGAACCATCAGTTGAGGCTACTGAGCCTTATGATTTTGAAATTAACAATTTGTGTATGCTTGTAGGTGTAATACATGATGATGGAAAATCTTTGGGTATTGTAAAAGAAGAGGAGGAGGAGAGACAAAATCTGAATTATACTTTAAATAAGAAGGATGAGACAGTTAGGTCTCATGAAGAAACTCATACACAATTGAAGGAAGATAATTCTTTTCATCATACTACTAGAGATGTAAGTAGAGGGAAGCAAGCAAAATAAGTTTACTTTTGTAAACTTTTTGTAAACTTGAGCAAGGTATTTTCTTTGATAAATAAAGTGAAGATGTAAAGGAAGGACAAGATGAAGATCTTGTGATATGTTTGACAATTTCAGACTAGCATGAATATTTCATGGTCAAGACACCAAATGGAAGCACAAAGTCCTATGAATATTGTGTGAATGCAGGTTGTTTTAATAAAGGAAAAAGACAACCATTTGAAACTATCACGGTGGATAAAGGGCTTGAGGAAATGCTTTGTGAAATTAAAAATGAAGAACAGAGAAGTTCTTTGAAGGAGAAATTCGGATTCTAATATCTCATGGAAGCAAATGGAAAGAAAATTATGTTATGAAGAAGAGTGAGACAGAGATGTGTTGCATAGGAAGTCTAGCTGAAGATTTCATCTCCAAGTAAGATAGGATTGCACAAATACAACTAGTGGAAGTTGTTAATGCAATAGACAAAGAGGAGTTGACTGTCAAGGGCAGCCAAAAAGAAGAACAATTGTTGGAGATTTTTATGAGCAAGGGAAGATATGACTTTATTATTTTTAAGTGTAAGGAAGAGATTAGAGTGCTAGAATAATTGTTGAGAGAGCCTAAAAGTGAAGAAGAAATTACAACCAAGGAAGAAGGGGTGTTTATAACATCTAAGGAGATTGATAAGAATTTAAATTGTCAAGTTAATGGTATGTTTGCAGGTGATGAAGAAGATATAAAATAGGCTATAATAAAGGAGATGGAGGGCATCTTAGCTTTTGAAGGTAAGAGCGAAGTCCAAAGGCAGTATGAGGATGAACAAGTTTTTTTGTTCAAAGACAATAAAGATGAGGGAGAATGGAATTGTAATCAGCAACTGGAAGAAAATATTGACAAAGGCAAAGAAGATCTCATGCAATGCAAGATTTTTGGGGTATGTGATAGTTCTAATTCTTTCATGGAAAAGCATAGAATAAGACATTCAAATGTATTATGCATATTTGAAGGATGTGGAGAAGAAAAGGAAGACAACAAGAGTTTTGAAACTCTTACATAAAGGAAAAGACAGCAACAGAAAAATAATTTGGATAGTGAAATATAAAATTTTATGAAGCTTATGAGGAAGAAACATAAGGAAAGGAGTGGCATAAATAGAATAAAATCAATCAGCTATATGAAAGGCTAGAATGTAACAAATGTTGAAGGAAAACTCAATGGAGTCTTACAGACTAAAATATGGAAACTAGGAGCAGCAAGAAAATACATTAGGGTACATGAACAACAGTTAAATGAAGAAAAAAGATCACTACAGTACAAACTCTGGGATCTAGGAGGACAATGATTAGAGACACACGATCTATAGATCATGATTTATTTTAGCTTTGGGAATGTGATGCAGGAGCATTAGGCTCGAAAAATCATTGTATTTTTGGTTGACTTAGAGGTTCTAATGTTTATTAAAGAATTTAATTTAATTATAGGAATTTTGTATATTTTTATATGATTTCAGTGAGAAATATGCCTGTGAGGTTTTTAATGTAAATATTCTCAAATAATTGAGAATTTGAGAGATATTAGGCTTGTAAAGATCTAAGGGATTAGGAGATCCTAGAATAGGATTTAGTTGAGTTAAAAATGGATTTAGAGGATTTTTAGGATATGGTGGAGTGGATTGTTGATCTGAAATAGAATTGGTTACATAATCCTTTTGTATATATTTGTAATCCTCAAATGCATTAGAAAAAAGGCAGAGAGAGATTGCAGGATAATTTCATTAAATTATTTATTTTATGTCTAATTAAATTAACAAATTCCAACTTGTAAGTGTGAAAATAGAATCAATAATTTATTATGAGGAATTATTTGCATGCCTAGATATTTGTGTATGTATTTTATTGCAGAGTCAAGGGATCAAATGAAGCAAAGAAGCTTGTGTAAAATTGAGGATTAACAAATTCTACACATAAAGAATTATAGTGAAGCGAATTCATTATGGGAGATGAATCCATTTTATATGGCTAGGGTTTGAGAGTTTTTGTGTATGATTATAAATCTCTATTTTTTATGGTGTGACCAAGTGTAGAACAGGCATCCAAGTATTATTAAAGGAATGTCCATATCGAAGAGAATAAGGTTATCTGTCAGTGAAGTGAAGAAACAAAGTTATAATGATGTTGTCGAGTATGACGAAGTTTGGTGCAGGAAGAAAATACATGATGAAACTATAGCTAAATTGGAGGTCTGTCATTGAATTCCAAAGGGACTAAGGCGTGAACTTTCTCCCCAAATCGTGGATATAGTTTACAACACATATCTCTAAGGGAAAGGTGTTTGATGTTAGTAAATCATCTTGGTTTCAACCTTCACACATTGGAATTGGTTTGTTGAGTGAATTGGAAGAATATAAATTGAATTGATGGTTTGAGATATGGTGCCCATATATTGCAAATAGCTCCTAGCCAATTATGAAATTCCTTAGAAAAAAATATAACCAACTTCGTATGGAAATCATGGTCTAGCCATACGTTTTGACTATTCAAAAAATTGGAGGTAAGTATCCTGCTTTAAGGAGAGGCTTGGTTTTAAGTGCATGTTGGACTGATAAATATATATATGTATAGTGCGTTGGATCCTGGAAATGTATAGTCTAGAGTCATTTCCAATTACATAAAACTAAATACGTGAAATTGACAAAGTAATGAGAGCGCTCAACTATAGATTTCAGTGTCCAACAATTGAAATTAGTTCCCAACTATTATTTGGAATACTTAGTAATTTATTTTAACGCATATCTATTGGAATAGAACCCAACAATTTGGAGAGGAAATTGATGCAAAATCACCAGGTGATGGAGTTGTGAGATATTGGAAATCAAATTGAAAGTGTTGGGGAAGATATCTGGTAGCTTCTGGAAGTTTCGAAAACTTTTCTTTGTTCCAAAAATAGTAAATTATAGAAGGTAAGTAATGGATGAGGAAGGAGCAACAGTTCCATGATCAAGGTGTGTATTTATGATTTGCATCCTACATGATCTTACAACTCAAATTTGTGGTTATGTAGTGTCAAGTCCAGATTTTGATTTGTAAGGTTATGATTGGAAATGGGTTTACAGTAAGAGAATGGAGGCTGTCTATGAAACAGGGAATTTAATTGAATATTCTTGAGAAATAATTTATGATTAACCCTGTGACCAATGAAAGTAGGATTTGATGATCCAATACCCATAAAACGTTTTTTTAGTTCCTAGTTGTAGGAACCTTGAATTATTGTAGCCATAATTGAGCTAAAATTTGGAAGTGATTGAATTTTGGTAGCACTAATAGCCTACCAGCATTATATTTGCATCAAATAATGTTGGTAGAAAAAGTATGGACATGTTCATATATGTGTGCAAACATTAATATTTATTCCCTTTCTATTTCCACACCCTGTTTACTCTTTCTAACCAACACTACAGATAGTTTGAGATATTTAGTGCCCCAATACTGGATCATATAATGCCGGTAGAAGATATCTTTAAGATCTTCACCATATTTAGTGATCCTTTTTTCACTTCATACAAAATAACCACTAATTTGTGAAGAGTATATGTCTCATCATATAGATTCTTCATAATGTCTTCCAAATGCTTAATATTTTCAAGTATAACTGCCTTCAATTCCATCATGTTGGCACGGGTGGAAGACAACCTCTGGTTCTCAACCATGATATGCTCTACTTGTTTCCTTGTTGAAGCTAACTACTTTATCAATGTTTCATTTTCTATCATCACATAATCAATGTTCTCCTTAGTAGCTTCGACAAAGGATGAATTTGTTGTTACAACTACTCTCAGATTCTTCCTTGTATTTGGCACAATCACCCTCTTTATATTAATAGAAATAGGATGATGAGTGTCATTTGGAAAATACCTTCTCCTCTCTTGTATTATATTTCTTTTCAATTGATTGAAGGTGAAGTTTGAGATGTGCATGACCCCATCATCCAATGGAGGAACTAATACCATCTCACTAAATGGGAGGTCATGGCCACCATTAAGAGTAGAAGACTGATAGTTTGTTTCCTATACGATAAACATAATATCCTTTTCCTGATCTTCATCCTCTTGTTAATCAAGAATTTTTTGGGCTTGCAATTCCTCCTCTTGTTTCGTCCTACTTTCCTCTTCTAATAACTTATATCGCTCTTCTTCTTCCTTTTTCTTCTGCATATATTATTCATGTTGTTTCCTTTATTCCTCCTCTTTATTTATTCTTAACTCTTCCTATCTTCTTTGCATTTTTTCCCTTTTTTTCTTCTTCTTGTTTTATTTCCTCCTCTCACTTAATTTACTCTTCATGTTTCTGCTATGCTTCTCTTTTTTGCTTGTCTTCCTCCCACTTCCTCCAATTTTCTTCAAATTCTTTTCTTTCAAATTTTTCCTCAATTTCTCCTGGGTTAATTGGATTTGATTTAAACTTCCTAATCCTATATGCTTCAGGATCATGCAAAATATTCCTCTTAGGCTTAACAACAATATCCTGAGTAGGCACTTATTATTTCTCCCCTTCTTGGACAATATCTATTATGTGGGTTGTGTTAGAAGGACCCACCTCATCACCTAACCTTGTTTCCCTCAAATAAATGTACCAATTATTTATTTTCTCCTAATCCTTCATAGACATGGAGACATAAGGTTAGGAAAAATGTAACTTGGCATTATGCTGCTTACATACTCCCTTGGCGTCATACCTAAGAAAAATCATTTCACCAAATCTAAGGAAAGATAGTTCTTCAACTTCTGTTTTCGATGTCTTTAGGCTCTTCAACTCATAAGACCCTATTTGCAGAGGTAGGAGAGGGCATGGTTCCTTCTTCTTCTTCTGCAATAACTGTGACAACCCGAGCAAAGCTTGTATGAAATCTCCTACATGGAAACCTTATCAGTGAGATACTTTGGTAAGATATGAGGTGGCTTCTGAGAACCAAATTCCCTAATATAGGTTCCCTGAGTATAAACAAACCAATCTACAACTTCCCCAACTACTTATTTAGCTTGATCTATCATTCAAGGTGCCCCTCTTCGAAAATCATAGGATAGAGCACCAAAAATAAGTTTTTAGCTAAATTATCATACATCCCTCTGTAACTATACTTTGAGAGTAGCTTGCAATAAAAATTGACAAGGAAAGACTGTAGTTGATTCTAATTCCAATATAGACTTAGAAACACATTTCTCGCACAAATACCATCAAGCAGGTAAGGAAATATGTAAAAGTCAAGTTTTACTACTTTCATCATCCTCCATCGCCTTTGATACATTGGTCTGCATATATTGAGCAAGTATATCTGCCTAGTTAAAGATATTTCCTTCAATAAAAATCAAGTAGAGCATGTAAATCCAACCTTCCTCACAATACTTAGAGCTCTCCCATCCATCCAGCTTGTAGCACATTTCCATGAGGTGTTCATATACCTTCCTTATTGATCTCATTTTGTAAATACCCTCTAGATTTTAGAAAAACTTGGTTGGTTTCTGCCACCATGATTTCATCACATCCTTGGTATTCAAGTGATCCCAAGCTGCATAATACTCTATGTGGAGAAAAAAATCTAGTCTCGATAGTTTGTAACATGTGTGAAGATCATGTGACTGGTATGTTGCAAGAATTTTTCCACTCACATTGCTCGGGATCATGTTCTTGGTCTCTATACCCTACAAGATCCATCCAATGGCTTATACACATGGGAGCACTAGATACCTACAAGAAACTTTACAGAATATTTTGAAAACAGAATCCATACAGGTGAGTTGAATTTTTTGAGAGAGTGGAATTACCTGTACAGAGTTTTTTTTAACCCAAAAAGCTTTGCACAAGTCATTCCACTCTCTCTCAAAACTTTATGGAACTTGGATCGCTTGATCCTAATGTATATTCCCATGTCCTCTAGATTCTATTGGAACTACTTCTTGTTGAAAACATGTCTTATGGTTATCCATGATAAAGGGGTGACCTTATCCACCAAACACCTGGTATCTACCATGATAGGTGCTCCTCGTATTGAAATTTCCCCAACATATTCAATACTGCATTTTATGACCTCCTTGGCAGGTGCTTGTCTTGTGACCAGAGGCATGGTATCCATGGAATACGAGAGGTTGATAAACTCTTGAATGGTATCACCTAGAACTGAAGAAGTTCTCATGGCAACACAAAGTTAGTCCATAGATAATATCTTATTCTAACAATCCACGACTCACAACAGAAAACTACTAGGAGAAGGAATTGGTAAGGACTAAGCACAAGAGGAAATATTGAGGCAAGAGTGGCCTGACTAGCACCTTGAAGTGCACACTATGTAATGGATGAGGAGAGAAATTGCATAGTGTTGATAAACAAATGTAAATATTAAGTCTAGTTTCTTTTATTATGCAATGCGTAAATGTTGAGGAAGAGAGCTAAAGTGAATGTAAAGTTCACAGTTACAATGGGTAAGGGTTCACTAGCTACCAACTGGAATTGCGCAATGCACAATGGAGGTTAAATATTGTGCAATGCATAGTCATAGATAGCATAGGAAGGCTGCTAAGTGACTAGAATTGTTTAATGTGTAGTTGGAGAGAGAGGCCTTGAGAAGTGTGCATGTCAAATCAGTAAGGGTCAAGGCTATAGAAATGTGTAGTTACAATTATGGAGATTCAAGTCAAAATCTAGATAAGTTGGATCAACAACAAACAATGAGGATTGTGAGAAGATAACATGCATAAATAGACCGATTTGCAATGATAACAAGGATGTGAAAGGACTTAGAATGTGAAACGACACTTGAAAAAAAGAATGAAAGAGAGGATTGGCACATGAAACAACTAAATATAATGAAAACAATACTTTTATGTAAAAAGCATGGAAAACTACACTTACTAAAGAAAAAATGACAAAAGTGAAATTAAAAGCAACAAAAATTGGCAGTTACGAAACTTATCCAAAACAATAGTGCACATGTGACCAAAATATCCTTGTGCTCAAGGAATGAGAAGAGCTCCAAATACGAGTGTTAGAATGAGCTCTATTCTAGCTTTTTATATATGTGAGAACTTGTAGATCTAGGGTTAGGGTTATGTGCATGCATACCTAAAATTTAGGAGATAGGATAAGAAAGTGCCACTTGTGACTGACTCAACTTTAACAAGTGCGCCACATAGCCAGCAAGTGTTGCATAATTGATATCCACAAGAAATGTGCAATATATATCCATAGTGACTGCGTAATTGAAAGGCTCAAGGAACTGCGTAGTTCACTGCCACAAGGGACTGTGTAGTCAACTAGATCATGGGATTACACAATTGCCTATCACAAGAGACTGCACATTTCTCTGTCATAGAGGATTGTACAATTGCTCTGTTATGAAACCAAATTCAAACATAGAAGAAAATGGAGATAAACACCTTAGAAATCAACCACTTTGATGGGGAAGCCTCCTTTACATTACATAAATTAATAATTCTTCGATGATTCAAATGAAAAAACCTCCTTTCTATATATAGGAGTCCATGGGATCACAATATAATCCTAGTCGACCTAACAATATTAATGTAAGGGCACAATAATAACAATATGGGGACTACAGGGGTACAACAATAACAATAATGGGGCTACACTAACAAAAATAAGGGACTACACTAGTAATATAGGGACCTAACATGCCCCTCTCCTCTAAAAAAGTGTTGTTCTCAACGCTTGATTGTTTCTTTATGCTTCTGTATAAAATTCTCATCCTCCCATGTGGAATATTCAACGTCGTAAGTTCTTCCACTTACTGAGATACTCTGAAATTGATCGATTTCATAGTTTTCGATTTCTTGTTTTTGTGACTGCTTCAGAACTTCTTTCAGTGCAATGTTGAACTTCCTGTTGTTTCATTCGATTCTGCACCAGATTTAGGTTATCCTTTGAGAGTTGGAGAACATGTTGTTGATGCTCGATGTGATCTTCCACTACTTAATAATCCATATTAGCTTTCATTTGATCCTTCAAACCATCCAAATTAGCCTTCATTTATGATTTTAAACCATCTATGTCACCTTTGATTTCTCTTTGTAAGATCGAAATTTGTTGCACTTGGTACTGTAATTTTGATATAGCATACTACAATTCTTCCTCTTCATGCATCATAGTAGAGATTTTTGAGGGCTTAATGGGTGTGTAATTATTTTTTGGAGGCATTATATAACTCAATACTGATATATATGCTTCAAAATTACCTTGGAATCACTTCAAACTGATTTTTAAAACAAATGTTATGCAAACTTTTTTTAAAAATAAACACCTTTTACTTGCTTTTTAGGAGCTCGATATTGAAACTAATGTATCTCTGGAATTTCTGATCCCCAGTATTTTATCTTCAATCCTTTAGTATCCCTTTGAATCTTATTTCCAATGTCATAGGTCTAGCCTGATTTGGATTCTTCAAGTCAAAGTTATGTTGAATCTCCCGCAATGACCTAATTATGGACTAATTTAGTAGAGTGAATTTGTATGGAATTCCACATGTCAGTGTTTTCTCCTTCGGCTCTAAAATTGATACACATTAAACTATAGTCTATTTAATTTCAGCCACTTTTTACCTAATTCCAATCCGATGCTCAGAGAGAGAGTTATGATGATTTTCCCAAGGTCACCTCTTTGAGATGAAATTCGAGAGCCTGCAAAAACCCTAACTTCCATAGATCATATTTCTGAAAATATTATGAACCAAGATTTGAAATTTTTACACAACATTCAGAAGGATTTATTTGCAAATGGTTTTTTTTTTAGCTTCTAAACCTTCATATAAAAAACATTATAGTGAAAACTCGATGATGTTCTGTTTGAAATAGCAAAACCCTAGAATCCAAAGCCCTGGTACCAAATGTTATGAAACTAGCTCCAAAAATAGAAGAAAAGAGAGATCAACGCCTTACAAATCAGCCAATTCGAGGGGGAAACTTCTTGTACATTACATAAATGAACAGTTCTTGGATGATTCAAATGAAAAAACCTCCTTTATATATATAAGAGTCCATGGGGTCATAATATAATCCTAGCCGACCTAACAATACTAATGTAAGGGCACAACAATAACAATAGTGCGGTTTTATGGGGCACAATAATAACAATATGGGGACTATAGGGGTAAAACAATAACAATAAGGGGGATACGCTAACAAAAATAAGGGACTACACTAGTAATATAGGGACCTAACATTCCCTAGTCAAGGAATTTCACAATCACTAGAAACAAGGAATGTGTAGTTCTGATTATCAACTAGTGACTTTCAACTCAAAGGGCACAAATAGGAGCCAAAAACTAGGCATGCAATATCAAGAATTTGTGACACTTGCGATCACTAGAAGATGAATTTACACTTAGAAAACTAAGACCAAGGATGACTTGATTAACTAAAAATGACAGTTCATAAGACCAAAAGGAGGCTCCAAAATTAGAATACATGCAAAATTTTGGAGGGGGTTGCAGTAGCTACAATAAGTTGTTTGGTGGTGCCAACCAACACCACTGAGTATTTCCCCCCAAATCATGGATTCATTTCCCCACTCTTCGAGCCAACCCAAATATTAAAATTTATTTATAACCATAGTCATTATTTTACATTAAAAAATCATGGGTTAACATATGGGTGTTACAAACCCCACCCCCTTAAAGGGAACATTGTCCTTGGTGTTATTTTTAACTAGAAAGAAGAAAAAAAACTGATCTTTATATATAACTCTTACATCCACTTATTCATCAAACAATAATGGGTATAACAACCTCATTTGTTATACCATCTCCCAAGTGGCTTAATCGAGTCCAAATTTCTTCCATTTCATCTTGAATTTCTTTATTAATTTATTTTGGAGTGAATTATGCCTGCATTTGAGGATGCATAGTGGTTCTAGTTGTAACTCTCCCTTGAGTTTCCCATGTATCACAAACCAATCAACAATGTAATTAGAATCATGTACATACTTCTTAAGCAAAGAAACATGAAAATAATTATGTGCATTCATTGTGTGGCATGGCCAATCTATAGGCCACAATCTATGCAAGATCTGAAATGGACCACAAAATATGGATACCAACTTGGCACAAGATCCCACTATCAGTGAGCTCTCCCTCATTCTGAGGTGGAGATATACATGCTCTCCAACTTGGAATTCCTTATGTGTCCTTTTCTAGTTTTCATAACTCTTTTTCTTATTCTAGTCTGCCTTTAATTTGTCCTTGATATTGACCACTTCCTACACCATTACCTTCAGCATATGAGGCCCAAGGACTACTGAGTCATCCCATTAATGGAAACTTACCTAAACTGGGGGCAGAGGGGTGGGGTGTTAGGTCCCTATAATACTAGTGTATCCCCTTATTGTTGTTATTGTAGCCCCCTTATTGTTATTTTTGTACCCCTATAAACCCCATATTGTTATTATTCTGCCCTTACATTATTATTGTTAGGTCGACTAGGATTATATTGTGGCCCCATAGACTCCTATATATAGAAAGGAGGTTTTTTGATTTGTATCATCCAAGAATTTTTCATTTATGTAATGTAAAGGAGGTTTCCCCCTCAAAGTTTCTTATTTCCAAGGCATTTATCTCCTTTTTCTTCTATTTTGGGAGTTGGTTTCATAGAATTTGGTATCAGAGCTTTGGATTCTAGGGTTTCACTGCTCCAAACAGGTAATCGTGGAATTTTCGCTATGAAGTTTCTTCTACAAAGGCTTAGAAGCTGAAGGTTTTACAGAGCGAAGCGGAAATCATGAGGAACGTCGTGAAAAAAATTACAGATCTTGGTTCATAATATTTTTGGAGATATGATCTATGGAAGTTAGGGTATTTTTCAGGCTCCCGAATTTAACCTAAACAGGTCATCGTGGCATGTTCACTATAAATTTGTTTCTACGAAGGTTCAGAAGCTGAAATGTTTATATATAGAAGCTTAAATCCTGAGGAATGTCATGTAAAAATTTCAGATCTTGGTTCGCAATATTTTCGGAGATATGATTTGTGGACGTGACAGTTTTTTTAGGATCCCGAATTTCATCTCAAAGAGGTGAACCTGGGAAAATCATCATAACTCTTTCTCTGAGAATAGGATTGGAATTTTTTAAAAATTGGCCACAAGTACATGGATTATAGCTTCATGTGTATCAATTTGAGAGATGAAGGAGGAAAAAGTGACACGTTTCACGCCGTACAAGTTCGCTCTACTGAACCAGTCCATAATTAGGTCATTGGGGGAGATTGGACATAAATTTTCCTTGAAAAATCCAAATCAGTTCAGACCTGTGGCATTCGAAATAAGATTTAGAGGGATACTATAGTGCCAAATTTTAGATATTGAAGATCCGAATAACAGAGATAATTCAGTTTCAATATCAAGCTCCTTAAAAGCAAGAAAAAGGTGTGTATTTTTTAAACAAGTTTGCATAACATTTGTTTGAAAAATCTGTTTGAAGTGATTCCAAGGGAACATTGAAGTATAGAAATCAATATCAAGTTATATAATTCCTCCCAAAAATAATTCCACACCCATAAGCCTTCAGAAAGCTATACTATGACGCATGAAGAGGAAGAATTGCACTATGATATATCAAAATTACGGTACCAATTGCAACAAATTTCGATCTTACAAAGAGCAATCAAAGATGACGTAGATGGTTTAAAATAAAAAAAGGTGATGCAGGAGCATCAAGGCCAATTTTCATTTTTTAATATGTAATAAAGGGGGGTGTGACATTTTTATTATTTTATTAATTAATTTGTTATTTTTAAATAAAATAGGAGATAAATTATAAAAGTGAGGATTTTGTAAATATTCTTTTATTAATTAAAAGGATATGAGAGAAATTAGATGAGAAATATCTAAGAGATTTAGGGGTGTTGAGAAAAATCTATCTTTTAGGGGTGTTGAGATATTTGGGGATTTGTTGAGTGATTTAGGGGATTGAGCATTAAATTAGATCTTTTTTAAAATTGTATAAATCATCAAGCCTCAAAGGCATTGAGAGTAGAGAGACTAAGGGTGTGAGTAGTGAGAGGGTTTCTACTTGGGAGCCTTTGGGCGATTGTAAAGGGCCATAGATCTTGAATATCTGGCCAACCAAGAGTTTGTAAGTAATTTTGTTTTGTTTCAGATTGTATATATTGGTTGATTGGGAAATTTCTTGTTAGATTCTGTAATTGAGAGTTGAATTATGCGCACATGAATTGGATGAATTTATGCTTTCAAACATAATTGAACAGTTAGAATGAGTTTGAGAAAAGGGGTTTAAATCTATTAAAAAAATTCCAGTTGTTGTTAGTATAAATCCATGGCAAGATTCGTGTGTGGAAATCGTTGACTTGAATGGAGAACCGATTTTATAAATCGCTGTCAAATTTTTATATTACAGAACCAATTCAGAAAGAGATGAATGTGGAATGCGCTAATGAAAACCCAACTGTTGTTATTTGCGTACAGTGATATCGATTTTGTTAGTCGATGAGAGCCATAATTCTTAAATTCGTGGACAATCGAACTTAAAATAGTTAAACCTGTGTGAAGACTGGAGAATCAATGTTTGTTAAATTCGAATTTTTGTTTGAAGATCTATAGATGTAGAGAAGGCGCATATAGTAGTTGCTGAGAATGTGATTGGTAATTCAAAGCACTCAATCGTGAATTGAAGGCTTAACGCTCAGAGAGATCAATTACCCAAGCAAGAGATGAAGTCGATCTAAGGGATAGAGCGAGGAAATGGAGCGTATGGAATCACAAAGGTGCAGATAAATTATGGTTGTATTGGTTGACAGTGGGATGATGCTATGCAGCATTGACGAATAACAAAAATTGGAGCAGATCCGATGTTGAACCATTGGAATTCGACTGAGGAAATGGACGCAGAGGTTGAAGCAGAATTCAACTCCAGACCTGAGGGAGCGGTATTTCAAATACGTGATTGAACTCAACTAAGGAGTTAGTGCAGCGCAGAGCAGAGGATACAAGCTATTGATGAAATTGATGGCTTGACGAGTTGGAATATTATGATTCCAGCGTTTTTGACCATGGTGACTGTGAAATTTCTAAAGGAGGAACGAGTTTACAATGGTAGCGCGAGCAACGATGCAGAAATACTAAGATTGCAAAGAACGTCCATCGTTGAACGGAAGGTAAGTCAGTTGTGTGAGTAAAAATGTCATTTTAATTAGAACCTGACCTTTACATGAATTGCCATGGGCAGAAGTTGATGTGTTGATGCATTGATCGAGCTGGGTAAGCTGGATGGTGAAAGGCGCACACAGATATTTGCAGTCCTGAGTTCGAACAATGGTATTAATTTGCAGTTTGAACTTTTAAAACATGGATGGTGTTATGTTGTGGCATTGGGTTAATTTTCTCAATTTAAGAATTCATGTATGGATGATCTTCAAATATGTGATGGCATTGAATTCTGGAAAGCTGTGGTAATTGGGTGCATAATGTTCACATGCTTGGAATTTGGGAAATTGGCTTTATATAGTTGATGGATTTTAATCTTTATGTAAAGGCTTATATCGTGAAGAAAACCTTGGGGTAAGAGTTGTTGGTTTTTAAAATGAAAAAAAGAAGCTTGAAGTTTGTTATATCACCGTGAGAATGGTTTCATAACCATAAAGTAATAATCATCTTTGAAGTCAAATTTTTAAGCTTCTGCTTGTATGATTGAGAATGGGAAATGATTTGAGAGGCATTTTATTTGCATAGCACAGTGTGGAGATATTCTGGGTTTTGCAGGGTTAGCCCTGCGTCATTTTGGTATCATAGCTTGGCTCTGTTGAAATTGAAGATGTTTGTTCTGTTGAGAACTGAAGTGTGTTTTATTTGAATGTGTTTTAAATCTGAGATGCAAGCTACACAATTGTAGTGAACAGGATTGCAGAAGTGAATGGAGGATAAGATCATGCAAGATCTTAAAGGTGAGATAATTTTCTGATTTGAAATTTGTGATTAAAGTTTATGGTTGCAGACAAGATGATGGAAGTGAACCTGACATTCAGCTAAAGGCTGGATAGGGAGGACAATTGCAGTGTCCTGAAGAGAAAGTGAGTTGAAGAGATAGCCTAGAGAGAGCAAAAGAGAGTGCTCAAGAGGTTCCAGAGGCAGTGAACCAGTACTTACCAAAAGACCAGATCCAGTGAAGCGGATTGCTGAGGTAAGGGGTAGCAGGAGAGCTTGCTGTTGCAGAGGCTAGTGAAACTCATGGTGAGTGATAAACTCATGGAGAAGATGATCATGGAGGATCAGAGAAGAGGTTTAGAGGAATGCCACAGAGGTAAGATGACTGATAAATTTAGAGAAAGATAAATTGCAGTAATGAAGGTACAATTGCAGGTACTAGAGGAATGGCTGCAAGAGCAGGAAAATCAGAAAGGAGGATGGATCTTTCCATTGAAGGGAAAGAGAGTGATTTGGAAACCATTGCAGATGAAGTTGAGGCAAAGAGTGATTGCCTTATTGAAGAAGGAACTTAGAGTTCTTGAGCCAGAGATGGAATTTGAAGATTCCACACGCAGATCTGTTCAAAGGGAAGTGCTAGAGGAAGCAGCCAAGACTGAAAAGTCTTGTGGTTTTAAAACTAATGAGTTGAGTATGTTTGCAGGTACATCACAGGGAGATGAGCAAGCTTTAGAGTTTGTTCAAGAAGAATTGAATCTGAAGTCTGTTCAAATCGATGCTGAGATAGCAAGATCTCAGGAGGAAATGGAGACAAAGGAGTCTAATCAGAATATTGGTGCAGAGAGAGAAGGACCAGCTGATGATTGGTCAAGAGCCGGTGAAGGTATGGAAAATTGTGTGAAGTTTCCAAGTTCTACTCCTCATGAAATTGTTGAATTGTATAGGAAACTAGATCTTCAGAGAAGAGAATTGGAGGGATAGAGGACTTATGTACAAGATAATTTGCTGAGGAAGCAAGGTAAGAAAGTTTTCATGAATGACAGTCCTGAAGTAGAGGATGGAAAGAAGGAGAGACTAGCTGACAGTCTCATGGTAAATTCCAATCAGCATACTGATGTGCTGACAAAGGAGTTAGAAAGGAACTCAGAGCAGCATACTGAAGTGTTGCCAGAGAAAGCTGAGGAGAAAGCCAGTGAAGATTTTCTGAGTCCTGAAGAAGACTTGGAACTGTAGAGAGAAAACTTGGTGACTAAATCAACAAATGAGACCATTGGGTCTTGTGATTTTGAAGCTGACAATTTGATTGTGTTTATAGGTGATGTAGAAGACAGTCCATCATTTGGAATTGTCTTGAAAGAAGAAAAACTTTTGCAGAAAGAAGATGAGACAAGCATGTCTCATAAGCAGAGGCTTGTTACCATAAGTGACAAGGAAGAGTTGGCTTGTCTGTATAGCCAAGAGAAGACTAGTGGACAAAATTTTGGAACTGCTACAGTGATTGAGGATGAGGCTACAGTGTTTGCAGAACTTGATTTGATTGCCAGAATAAATCAAGATGATGATGGACAATTACTGAAGATTGTCAAAGGGGAAGACGAAGGTTATGCTGGAACTAATTTGCAGCATGTTGATGAAATGTTTGAGAAGAAATGGCTGAAATGTTTACTGGAGACATTTGAACCAGAGAAAGAAGTTGCAGACATTGAAATAAATTTGCTGGAAGGTGATAAGCAAAAGAATGTTGCAGAGAGACAGGAAGTTTGGGAGGCAGCAAAATCTATGGTGGTAGCTGAAGCAACATGTGGGGTGACATCTGCAGGAGTAAAACCTGAGGCAACTAAGGCAACATTGATAGCAACAACATCAATGTTGGAAGCAGGAAGAGCAGTGACAACAAAAGCAGCTACAACAACTAAAACAACAGAAATTGGAGACAACAGTAGGTTGAACAGAGAGATTGAAAGCATCAGAAGACTGATGATGAAGGTGTCTCAGAGACAGCAGACAACAGCAAGAAAGCAGAAGAATTTAAGAAAGAGAAAGACAGCAAAAGATTGCGAGAGCACAACCAGTGGGGTAATGCAGCATAAAGTATGGAGACCTGGAGAAGAACAACAGATAGAAGCAGCGACAAGTGGAAAGTTACAACACAAGATATGGGATCCAGGCATACACAGATCCGAACACATGATCATGCGATCATGTTTAATTTCAACCTTGGGAGTCTGATGCAGGAGCATCAAGGCCAATTTTCATTTTTTAATATGTAATAAAGGGGGGTGTGACATTTTTATTATTTTATTAATTAATTTGTTATTTTTAAATAAAATAGGAGATCAATTATAAAAATGAGGATTTTGTAAATATTCTTTTATTAATTAAAAGGATATGAGAGAAATTAGATGAGAAATATCTAAGAGATAATTAGGAAGCCTAAGATAGATTTATTTGCAAGGTTTTTGGGATAAAAATCTATCTTTTAGGGGTGTTGAGATATTTGGGGATTTGTTGAGTGATTAAGGAGATTGAGCATTAAATTAGATCATTTTAAAAATTGTATAAATCATCAAGCCTCAAAGGCATTGAGAGCAGAGAGAGTAATGGTGTGAGTAGTGAGAGGGTTTCTACTTGGGAGCCTTCGGGCAATTGTAAAGGGCCATAGATCTCGAATATTTGGCCAACCAAGAGTTTGTACGTAATTTTGTTTTGTTTTAGATTGTATATATTGGTTGATTGGGAAATTGCTTGTTAGATTCTGTAATTGAGAGTTGAATTATGCGCATATGAATTGGATGAATTTATGCTTTCAAACATAATTGAACAATTAGAATGAGTTTGAGAAAAGGGGTTTAAATCTATTAAAAAAATTCCAGTTGCTGTTAGTATAAATCCATGGCAAGATTCGTGTGTGGAAATCGTTGACTTGAATGGAGAATTGATTTTATAAATCGTTGTCAATTTTTTATATTACAGAACCAATTCAGAAAGAGATGAATGTGGAATGCGCTAATGAAAACCCAACTGTTGTTATTTTCATACGGTGATATCAATTTTGTTAGTCGATGAGAGCCATAATTCTTAAATTCGTGGACAATCGAACTTAAAATAGTTAAACCTATGTGAAGAATGGAGAATCAATGTTTGTTAAATTCGACTTTCTGTTTGAAGATCTGTAGATGTAGAGAAGGCGCATATAGCAGTTGCTGAGAATGTGATTGGTAATTCAAAGCACTCAATCATGAATTGAAGGCTTAATGCTCAGAGAGATCGATTACCCAAGCAAGAGATGAAGTCGATCTCAGGGATGGAGCGAGGAAATGGAGCGTATTGAATCACAAAGGCGCAGATAAATTATGGTTGTATTGGTTGACAGTGGGATGATGCTATGCAGCATTGACGAACAACAGAAATTGGAGCAGATCCGATGTTGAACCATTGGAATTCGACTGAGGAAATGGACGCAGAGGTTGAAGCAGAATTCAACTCCAGACTTGAGGGAGCCGTATTTCAAATACGTGATTGAACTCAACTGAGGAATTAGTGCAGCGCAAAGCAGAGGATACAAGCTATTGATGAAATTGATGGCTTGACGAGTTGGAATATTATGATGCCAGTGTTTTTGACCACGGTGACTGTGAAATTTCTGAAGGAGGAACGAGTTTACAATGGTAGCGCTGGCAACGATGTAGAAATACTGAGATTGCAAAGAACGTCCATCGTTGAACGGAAGGTAAGTCAGTTGTGTGAGTAAAAATGTCATTTTAATTAGAACCTGACCTTTACATGAATTGCCATGGGCAGAATTTGATGTGTTGATACATTGATCGAGCGGGGTAAGCTGGATGGTGAAAGGCACACACAGATATTTGCAGTCCTGAGTTCGAACAGCGATATTAATTTGCAGTTTGAACTTTTAAAACATGGATGGTGTTATGTTGTGGCATTGGGTTAATTTTCTCAATTTAAGAATTCATGTATGGATGATCTTCAAATATGTGATGGCATTGAATTATGGAAAGCCGTGGTAATTGGGTGCATAATGTTCACATGCTTGGAATTTGGGAAATTGGCTTTATATAGTTGATGGATTTTAATCTTTATGTAAAGGCTTATATTGTGAAGCAAACCTTGGGGTAAGAGTTGTTGGTTTTTAAAATGAAAAAAAGAAGCTTGAAGTTTGTTATATCACCGTGAGAATGGTTTCATAACCATAAAGTAATAATCATCTTTGAAGTCAAATTTTTAAGCTTCCGCTTGTATGATTGAGAATGGGAAATGATTTGAGAGGCATTTTATTTGCATAGCACAGTGTGGAGAGATTTTGGGTTTTACAGGGTTAGCCTTGCGTCAAAAGGAGGCTAAGTTGGATGGTTTTAAGGATCAAATGAAAGCTAATATGGATTATAAAATAGTGTAAAATCACATCGATCATCAACAACAAGTTCTCCAACTCTCAGAGGATAACCTAACTTTGGTGCAGAATCGAATGAAACAACAATAAGACCAACATCGCAGCGAAATAAGTTCTGAATCACGGAAAAATAACTCAAAAACTACCAAATCGATCAATTTCAGAGTATCTCATCAAGTGGAAGAACTTACCCATTGAATATTCCACATGGGAGGATGAGAATTTTATACAGAAGCATTTAGAAATAATCTAGCGTTGAGGGCAACACTTTTTTGAAGGAGAGGGGCATGTTAGGTCCATATAATACTAGTGTATCCCCTTATTATTGTTAGTGTAGCCCCCTTATTGTTATTTTTGTACCCCTATAACCCCCATATTGTTATTATTGTGCCCTTACAGTATTATTGTTAGGTTGGATAGGATTATATTGTGGCCCCATGGACTCCTATATATAGAAAGGAGGGTTTGTCATTTGTATCATTCAAGAATTGTTTATTTATGTAATGTAAAGGAGGTTTCCCCCTCGAAGTAGCTTATTTATAAGGCATTGATCTCTCTTTTCTTCTATTTTTGGCGCTGGTTTCATAACATGGGGGGGGGGGGTGAATTAGTTTGTTACATTCATGCACATTAAATTCTGATTATTTTTCAATGCTTAACTGAACTATTAAATGAACAACATACACCTTATGAATAACATATTTAAGATATAACCAAAATTTAACATGTAAATCACATCATAACAAATTTCATGACAACATAAAATTAGCACACAAAATCATCACATGTGAACTCCAGATATAAGTGGAAACCCATAAAGGGAGAAAACTATGACTTTTCTATTGTTGTGATGCAAAGGAAAGCTCCTACTTCCTTATTACATCTAATTTTTTGTATGATCCATCCTATAGGAGGCTTCTACCTCAATTATTTTGTAAGATTTAACATTCAAGGAAGCTCCAACTCCCATAAATCTTATGCAATATACAACCCACATGAGGCTCCTACCACAACAATCTCCAACGTGTTATGTTACAAGATGCAACTTAAAAGGAGGCTACAATCCCCTGATATAAAAAAATAATAATAATAATTTGATGGTTTACCTGGTGCATAAATCTTCATACCTCCATCTTAGTCTCTGCCTCAAATCTGCTTCACATCAACTCTATATACGTTCCAAGTAACTAATGAATAGAAATTCAATCAACTATCACATTCTCGAATTCTCTAACAATGTAGCATTGCAACCTCACACATTTTTATAAACAAAATTTGATAGCTAATGGTATTCCAAACATGATTATGAATTGAAAAGACATGTGTCTTTGCATTCCACTCATTCATTTCACAATTTTTGATATTTTGAATATTAAAATAAATAAATGCTTCACCAAATATTATTTTCAACCACCTGTAATGATTGAATCACCAAGCATAAAAACCATAGCATTTGAAACATACAACATCGTATAACTGAACATTCTTTGTTCCTTTTCCTTTTTCTTTGCCTATACCTTTTCCTTGTCCTTGCATCATGTCTTTGCCTTGTATCACAACAATATCTATAACATAACAATTTTTGCAACATTTTGTCATTAGAAACCAACAAACATATGACACCATTTTCCATCCTACTTTGTTTCTCCTTTTCCATAAAAATATATGCAACATCATCAACATTAAATAAACCCAACATGCAATAAAAAAAATGAATGAAAGCTCTAATAAGTTGTTCTCCTTCACCTCCAAGGCATAACAATACTTGCATCAACACAAGCATGTAATAAACAGTACCTGTTCAATTGTACATACATAAAATGTGCCATCATACTTTGTTTCTCCTTTACCTTGCTCATAGGAAAACAATATATCAAGCATACCAAGTATCACCATCATAATTTATTAAACCTTACGTCATACATTATCCTTCAAATCAACCTGCAAAACATATCTCCAATGCCATACATCAACCTTCAAATCAACCTGCAAAATATATCTTCAATGCCATATCAAAAACATAGTCCTCTATAACATATCTTGCTACATATCACACACTTGGCCTTAGTATCTCAACAATATTGATCTTTACAACATTTCTCACAAAACCATTCAACAAGTACAATGCATCAATCCATAACTATCATGAATATCATCACAACAATGATCAAAAATATGAAAACATCACAATATGTGCATATTTAGGTAGTTCAACATATGTATATGTAAGCAGTATCAACATAACTAAGAAATATTTAACAAGAATCTTTTGCATGCCTTTTCACAAGAACATCTCCATAATATAATAGTTAACAATATATACAATAACACAGTGCATTAACACAAGAATCAACATCTCCATTAGCTATTCTCTGACAAGTAACATGCTCAGTTGTACTTCCTCAAACACATATGGTGACCACACTTCTTGCTAATCCTTTGCTACTCTTTTGTTTTTCCTTTTCCATCAATGACAACAATTACAACACCCAATTGATAGGAGTGTTGCATTCCTGGCCTTACGGTACCTCAAAAGGATTCATCCCTAGTGACTGCTGATATCCATTATTGTAAGTGAACTCCATCAATGGTAGGAAATATTCCCATTTCTTTGGTTGATGCATGAAATACATTCTTATCATGTCCTCCAAAATTATATTCACTCTTTCCATTTGGCCATATGTCTAAGGATGATAAAAAATACTAAAAGCTAGTTGGCCTCCAAAATCAACAAGTAATGACTTCCAGAAGTTAGAAGTAAACCTATCATCTCGATCTAATATAATATTATTAAGCATACCATGTCGTCTAAATATTTCCTTCATGAATATCGTGGCTATGTCAATATATTTGTGAGTAGACTTGACATCTATGTAGTGAGTTTCCTTATATTGTTCACCACCACAATAATGGCATCATGTTGTTTAGTATTCTTTGTAAATCCCGTAATGAATTCCATAGATATGATTTCTGAATTCTACTCATGGATTGGGATTGGTTGCAAAAATCTTGTTGGATGCCTACAATCTACCTTTACTTGTTGGCATTCCAAACACTTAGCAATATTTTCAACAAAATATTTCTTCAATCTTAGTTAATAATATATTTTATTTATGGTTGTTATCATATTTTGATAACCAGGATGACTTGAGTAAGGTATTTTGTGAAACTAGTCCATGATGAGCCTCCTTAGATCAACTACATCAAGCACATATTTTATTATTTTGAACAAAAGAATACCATCATCGATGAATTGGTATCTCTTGCTCATGGATCCCTCTGAATCCTTTTGTAAACATGTCTTTACATGATGGTAGTACTCATCATGAGACAAAACCTCTTTAATACTTTCCTTGAGGTCAACAGCGCAAGTCCTCAAGGTTGTCAAATGAGCCTCTTTTAGACTCCTACTGAGTGCATCTACCACTTTTTTTTCTTTCCCTTTGATGTGATTTATCTCAAAATCAAATTCGCTAATAAAATCCAACCACCTAGCATGTATGCCATTTAACTTAGGCTAATAAAAAATGTATCTCAATCCCTTGTGGTATGCCATCAACAATATATTTCTTCCCAATAGATAATGTATCCACAATTTTAAAGCATGCACTATTGCTGCAATCTCTAAGTCGTTGGTGACATAATGATTCTCATGTTCATTTAGCTTTCTTGCTTCATAACAAACCATATATCCTTCTTGCATCAAGATCCCACCGAGTCCTTCCTTGCAAGAATATATGGAGACCAAAAATTCATTCTCTGCATATACTATTATTAAGATAGGCACACATGTAAGTAATTGTTTAAGCTGTTGAAAATTGGTTGCACATCCTTGTGTCCACTGAAATTTTACTCCTTTCCTTTACAAAGCAATGCTTGGATTCCCTATCTTTGAGAAGTCCTAAATGAATCTACGGTAATATCCAACTAACCCCAATAAAGTTGTGACCTATGTGGAATTTTAGGGAGTGGGCTACTCCATTATATCCTTAATTATATTTTCTGGATTTACAGCCACTCCTTCTTTTGAAATGGCATGCCCCAACTAGTGAAACTGGGTTTTGAAGAATTCACACTTGTTGAGTTTTGCATACAACTTATGCTCTCTCAATAGTTGCAATACTTCTCTCAAGTTGTCTTCATGCTCTTATTTATTTTTTGAATATACTAGGATATCATCTAAAAAGAAAAATACAAATTTATCTAAATAAGGCCAAAGAACATTATTTATAAAGTAAATGAATGTGGATGGGGCATTTGTAAGCCGAAATGGCACCACTACGAATTCATACTTACCATATATAGCCCTTGTAGAAATTATACAACATGCATGTATATCTTGGATTCACCCAATCTAACAGTGTAGTAAAGTTAAATATTGAATCGGTTCTACAAATCTTTTGCAGAATTAAAAACACAATCGTTAATCACATGAACATGAAGAAAGATCAATCACACACAACACAGATAATTTCCTGGGGAAAGCTTACAGCTAAAAGCCGCACTATCTTCTATCTTATATTAAGCATGGATTATGAAAAAATTAAATACAAAACTATTCTCACAATATCCCTCCAGTACTCAACTAATTTTCTCACACTGTCATATGCAAAACTGATCAACACATAGCCAATTCTCAGCCTCCAGACAACCTGCCTTTCTTGCGCAATCCCTGATGGTAAATATCCTTAAAAGATAGGGATTCTTGCCTACCTTGGCTTCACAAGTATCATGGGCACTCTAATGGGTGTTTTTTTGCATGTGTGCAACTCAATAATCCTAGAACTGGTAGTAAACTTCCCTTTCACCTAGAACTCAACTAGGTCTACACTGGACCTGACATGCATGCAAATAATAATAGTAAATCCTCAGTTGCATGTGAGATCATTGATTGTGAATTAATTAATATTTAATTCACTAGATCTCTCACTAGGGTATATTCAATTACAACTAGCACAACTGATTTTAACTCACTTAACAGAGTTAAAATATTTACAACTTGCATTAACTAATGCACCACTGCACTTCGAACTTTGTTACAACTAGAATTACTCTGCATGCCTCACCAACTACCTCTAACTCGAAATCCACTAGCTAAATGAATTTTTCACTTCCAGTTAACTTATTCAAGTCCACATTGAGAATAGATTACAGTTTAATGTCCATCTTAATTAAGGGATAACCAAAATAGACATGCACCCAAAAATAACATTGTGGGCCCCACCCTAGTCTGGGTGCATAATGCAACTAGGTGCTTAATGCACTAGGCATGGGTGCTGAATTTTCTTATTGAATCTCAACACTCCCTCTCAGCAAGAAAGGGATTCTCCTTCACCCCGATCACGTCTCTATTGTATTCGAATTTTCTCCTAGTGAGCGCTTTCATCAGAATATCTGCATCCTAATCTTTTGTGGGAATGTACTGAAGTAACATTATCCTTCTTTGCACACAATATCTGAGATGATGGTGCCAAATATCTATATGCTTGGACCTATCATGAAACATAGGATTAATCGAGAGTTTAATGCAACTCTTATTATCACAATGAATCACTATCGGATCCATCTGAGAACCAAACAAACCAACCAAGATATTTCTCATCCAGATAGCCTCACATGCAGCTTGACTTGCTACCATGTAATCCGCTTCCACTGACTGAGTTCCACGGATCGTTGCTTCCTGTTTTACCAGGAAATTGTTGTCAATCCAATAAAGATCCCCCATGATGTACTCTTTATGTCCGATGGACTACCAACCAAATCTGCATCCGTGAAGCCATGCAACTTCACTCCCTTTGTCCATTTGTACCATAGACCATACTCTGATGTGCCCCTCAGGTATTGCAGGAAATGCTTCCTTGCCTTCCAAAAGAGATTGGTAGGCTTAACCATAGCTTGAATTGGTTATTTAACTGCGTAGCAAATGTCCGGTCTCGTGTTCACAAAATACATTAGTGAACCCACTAACTTCCTATAGACAGTAGCATCCACTACATCTCCATAAGTAGCATCCTATTTCTCAAATTTCCTGGAAGAGGAGAATCCATGGGTTTGCAACTCTCCATGTTAAACTTACCCAATATCTCCTTTGCATAATTGCCTTGAGACACAAAAATTTCACCATCCCGCTGCCATATTTCCAATCCAAGGAAATAAAAAAGGAGTCCCATGTCCTTCATTTCGAACTCCCTTGCAAGATCCTATTATCATGAGTGTATCAGCTGCTCATCACCAGTCAAAATTAGATCATCAACATAAATAAAAATGATCAATAGCTTACCCTCAACCACAATCTGGTACAAGTTTACATCTCCTTCACTTTTGGTGAAGCCTAGTCTGGTGAAATAGTTGTCTATCCGAGTGTACCAAGTATGGGGTGCTTGCTTCAGCCCATATAGTGCTCTTTTGAGTCTGCACACATATGAATCACTATTGAAGATCTCGAAACCTTCATGCTACTCTATGTACACCTCTTCCTCAATGATCCCATTGAGAAACATATTTTTCACATCCATCTAATGAGTGTGCTAACCCATCTACGTTGAGAGTGCAAGGATGGATCTTATGAAAGAGTACCTTGCAACAGGTGAAAAATTCTCATCATAATCTATCCCCTCAATCTGTGAAAATCCCTTGGCCACAAATCTAACCTTTTATTTCTCCACACTCACATCAACAACTTGCTTTACCTTGCTTGCTTTGTCGACCGGTCTTGGGAATATCTCCCATGCACTGCTTTTGAAAATGGAATCATACTCCTCCACCATTGCATCAATCCAAGTTGGATGTTGCACTTCTTCCTGAAAGGAAGATGGTTGAGTCACAATACATTTGCTCATAAGATCCATGTATCCAGTAAATCGTTCAGGAGATTGTCTCTGTCTGCGCTGTGAAGTAGGGGCTCCACATTCTCTGCAGCATAAAGTCTCAATCTATCAGCTTCCGTGGTGTGCCTTCTGCCATTTCTGATGGATGGCTCTGCATGAATGTTTTCCTCCACTCCATGAACCTCCTCATGTGGTTGATCCACATATTGAGACTCATCCTTGGGAACCATTAGTTCCTCTTATGCATGCAAGTCCAGCTCCCTCTCAAGGGACAATCGCATGGCTTTCTCCTCGTCAAATTTGATATCCCGTTGCACAACATTCATTATACTGTTTGGCTAATACACACGATAATTGTGGGGTGTTGCAGTGTAACCCACAAAAATACCAACCTCCGCTGTTGTTTTTAGCTTCTTCCTAGCGTCCTTAGTCACATGCACATAAATAGATGAGCCAAAAAATGTTAAAAGTGTGAAACATAAGGTTTCTTACTAGTGAAAGCCTCTTCAAGTGTATTCATGCCAAGTACTCTATGAGGACAACGATTTTTCACATGTACCGTTGTATTGCATGCTTCCGCCCACAGATGCATTAGTAGGCCTTGATCATGCAACATCACTCGTGCTACACCCACAATAGTTTTGGTCTTCCTCTCCGCGACCCCATTCTGTTATGGGTTATGAGGCGCTATGAGTTCTCTTCGAATTTAGTCTTTGCTGCAGAAGTTCTTGAATTCGTTAGAGATGTATTCTCCACCATTATCGCTCCTAAGAGCCTTCACTTGCTTCCCTGACTCTTTCTCCACCAATGATTTAAACTTACAAAACTTAGAGAATGTTTGATATTTCTTCTGCATGAAGAATATCTAGCACTTATGAGAAAATTCAGCAACAAAGATTACATAGTACTTATGTTTTTCTGTTGAAGCAACCGAGAAAGGACCACACACATCTGTGTGAACTCTCTCAAGGATCCCTGAAGCTTGGTTTTCCTTCTCATGAAAGGTGGCCTTTACATATTTTCCCATATTACATCCCTTGCATGTGTCTCACTACATAAGTGTACCCCTGGGAAGACCAGTAGAAATCTACTACATGACTTTCAAGGCTCTGTGATGAAGATGGCCCAATCTCTTGTGCCATAATTCGCCCTCATCCCGGCTCACCACTTGATCCGCCTTTCCCATAATTTTTGCGCAACCATATACCTCCAGCTTTTAGAGATTCTTAAATTGAATCCCTATCATCTTGGCTTGTCCCATTGTTTTGTGTCGCAGGAAAGATTTTCCATCACTAAAAACAACATCATAGCCTCTATCCTCCAAATTTAAGACTGAGACCAATTTTTTCTTCAGGCCTAGTACATGCATTACATCTTTTAATTGAAATGGTTTACCTGATGCCCTCTAAAAGGTAATGGTACCAATATTGGTAGCACTATACCATCTGTCGTTGCCCATTTCAATATGCATCTGGAGATCTTTCTCCTCCAAGTCACTGAAAAGTTCCTTATCTCCCGTCATGTGAAAGGAAGCGCTACTATACAAATACCACACAGATCCAAATGCACTAGAAACCATGCATGCGATCAACAAGAATTAAAGCTCAAATTGCGAGGAAAGGGCCTCACCAGCTACAGATCCTCCAACCTTCTTCTTCTTCTTCTTTTGTGGACAGTTAGTAGCAAAATGCCCATGCTTGTGACAGTGAAAAAACTTCACCTTGGACATGTCCTTCTTCTTTCCATTCTTGGACTCGGATTTAGAATGGAATTTCTTCCCCTTCCCCTTTCTCTCCTTGGAAACTAAAGCACAATCCTCTTCATCCTCATTCTTAGATGAAGATCCATCTCTGGTGTTCTGTCTGAACTCCTCCTACACCAAATCCGACCACAGTCATTCCCAATCTAGAAAATTTTCCCTTCCATTGACAGAGTCTTGATAACTATGCCAACTCTTGGGAAGTCCTAGGAGAGCCAACCTCACCAAATCATCATCAACAACTATTATTCCAACGCTCCCTAGTTCATCCCGACATTGGGAAAACTTTGTTAGATATTTTGGAATGGTGTCGCCCTTTACCATCTTAATCTTCCTGGGTTTATCTTTGAGCACCAATTTCCTATGGTCACTGCTGCTTTGGAATAGATCCATCAAAGCCTTCCACATTGCATATGGTGTGGCCTTCCCATGGAGGCTTGAGACAATGTGGTCTCGTACTCCCTCCAACAGGATCTCCCTCGCCTTTTCCACTTTCTTTTTCCATGCATCAAGATTTGCAACATCTTCCACAGTGGGTTTAGGAACATCATTGTCAATGAATTCCTTCAAGAAATTGTCTTCGAGTACTGCCTCCATCTTGTACTTCCAAGAAATATAGTTTGAGCTACCCTCAAGTGCATACTCTAACCTCAAGCCATTGAAAGAAATTTCAATCTTGAATCAGCAGTAGCACCAAGAAAGTCTTTCTGCAAATTCGAATTCTATCCAGTCACAAACTCAGCGCCTGCTTCACTTCTGCAATTTCCTGTGCTCTGATACCATGTATAAATTATACGACATGCATGTATATATTGGATTCACCCGATCTAAAAAAGTACTAAAGTTAAATACTGAATCACTTCTATAAATATTTTTCAAAATTAAAAACACGATCGCTAATCGCATGAACATGAAGAAAGATCAATCACACACAACACAGATAATTTTCTAGGGAAAGCTTACAACTAAAAACCCCACTATATTCTATTGTATATTAAGCATGGATCATGAAACAATTACATAAAAAACTCTTCTCACAAGAGCCCTCCATTACTCAGCTAATTTTATCACACTATCATATGAAAAACTGAACAACACACAACCAATTCTCAGCCTCCAGACAGCCTGCTTGCTTGCGCAATCCCTGATGGTAAAGATCCCTAAAAGATAGGAATTATTGCCTGCCTTGACTACAAAAGTATCATGGGCACTCGAATGGGTGTTTGGTTGCATGTGTGCAACCCAATAATCCTACAACTGATAGTCAACTTCCCTTTCACCTAGAACTCAACTGGGTCTCCACTGAATCTGACATGCATGCAACTAATAATAGTAAATCCTCAGTTGCATGTGAGATCACTGATTGTGAATTAATTAATAATTAATTCACTATATCTCTCACTAGTGTATCTTTAGTTACAACTAGCACAACTGAGTTTAACTCACTTAACTGAGTTAAGATATTTACAACTTGCATTAACTAATGCACCACTACACTTCTAACTCTGCTACAACTAGAATTACTCTGCATGCCTCACCAACTACCTCTAACTCGAAATCTACTTGCTAACTGAATTTATCACTTTCAGTTAACTAATTCAAGTCCACATTGAGAATAGATTACATTTTTTATGTCCATCTTAATTAAGGGACAACCAAAATAGACATGCACCCAAAAATAGCACCGTGGCCCCCACCCTAGTCTGGGTGCTTAATGCAACTAGGCGCTTAATGCACTAGGCATGGGTGATGAATTTTCTTGTTGAATCTCAACAGTCCTAAAGGAAGTTTTGTAAATGTCTTCATCTTTAATTATGTCCTAATGGTATCACACCTCAAATCTATTTTAGAAAATATTGCAACCCATCTCAACTATTTGAACAAATCATCAATTCTGGGTAGTGGGTATTTATTCTTCAATGTAGCCTTGTTTAGTTGTTGGTAGCCTATACAAAGTCAAAACATGTCATCCTTCTTTATGAAAAACAACAATGGGGCTTCCCAAGGTGTAATTCTAGTCCAATTGTATCCATTATCTAGCATCTCTTTCAACTACAATTTCAATTTAATGAGCTCAGGTGTACTCATGCGGTATGGGGTCTTTTCTACTATAATTATTCCTAGAATTAACTCAATACTGAAATCAATGTCTCTTCTGGGTGGTAATCCAAGAAATTCTTCCAAGAACACATCACTAGAGTGTTTTAACATGGGGTGGATTTCAAATGGATCCATGTTTCCTTCCAATTCCTCAGTCATGTGGATACAATATAATGCAAAACCCTTTCTACTACATTACTTCACTTGAAGAAAAATTAATTTTTCTGAGTGATATTGGTCTCTTTATCCCTTGCTTAATTATATTCTCACCAACGTCATTAAGGAATTCTAATGCTTTTTTTTAATAGTCAACCTTGGTTTTGTGTATTCCCAACTAGTCCATGCTCATTAAAACATCATACGATTCAAATGGTAATAAATTTAGAGTAGTCGTGGTGTCCATACCACCAATATCCATAGGGAATAATTCCACTATGTTTTTCACTTGCCTTTTTGTTTCAGTGGCTAGTTCAACAAGCCATGATTTTCTATCAGAGATCTTTTACAGTTTACACTTATTTGAAATATTTTACCGATATAGCTAAAATTATAACCCGGGTCAGTGAAAATTGAAATAGGTTGGTTGATGACCATACCTTCCATTTGAATTACTACAATTTTTTGGTTTCCCCAAGTATTATCTAGTGCAACATAAATTCGAGGTATGTTCTAGGTTATGTCATTCACTTTTGTATCTTCTTGTACATTGTAGAACATTTTGTCGGTTTGTTGTCACCAAGGATAGTTCCTTTGCAGATGCTTTTATCCAAAATTCCAACATTGTACAAGTCCTTTCTTGGAACCTTCTTCTTCTTCTTCTTTTGTTGATTTTGGAGGCCTTTTCCTGCTAATCGTTGTGGAGTTTTTTTGACATTAGTTCCAAGAAGAATAAGTGAAGTTCACATTTCTACATCATTTCTTATAACCTGAGGACTTCGACCCTTTTCCTTTAAAGTTTACCTTATTTTTCTTCTTCCAATTTGTTCGAACTTCAATCTTTTGTTTGGACCGTTCATAAAAATACCTCAGCTTTCGAGTGGAATCCTCTAGGGTTTTAGGTTCATCAAATTCTATTCTATCTCAGTAAGCATGTGGTAATACACTGAGATACCTCTATGTCTTTGTCTTCTCGTCCTTTATTTAAGGCACATACCTCAACAACTCCAAGAATATACTTGTATACTCATTAGTCGTCAATTGTCCCAAACTTTTGCTAATATAATTATTTGGCTTTGTTGTCATAGTACTCCTCAGATAGGTATTTCTCCTAGGATTATTTCTCAAAATTTCACCATGCCAAATCTTTCTCCCTGATGTCTTTGACATTCTTCAAATATTCCCACCATATGTTAGCCTTTTTTTTCAAACTAAAAATAAGTACTTTGGCCTTCACATTCTCAGAGTAGCTATGCACCTTTAAGTACTTCTTCATCCCCAAAAACTAAGCTTCTACCTCTTCAACCTTATTTACCTCTCCATAAAACGTATGTGGATTTGCTTTCTTGAAATCCTCTAGCATTGACCTCTTATTTCTTCTTCTCTAGTAGTGGTGTTTCTTTGATTGGGGTTAGGGCTACTTGACTCTCTTTTCAGAGTGCTAAGTAAAAATATGCCTTCTTGTGCATGCCTATGTCTCTTCTTTGATTTGATTCCTCCCTCCCTATTGGTATCCAACCTTTTTCTTTGGAATTTTGATGGGATAGGCTTTGACTTGTGCCTCTCTAGATAGATAGCATCATGCTCCTATTGTTTTTCCTTTGTAGGTTTGATAAGATCTACAATATCACAAAATTTACTTGTACTTTCCATTCTCGTGATTTAATAATATTTTCATTATCTATTTTGCAACTTCTTAGCTCATCTCTTATGATTCTAAGGGTGTCCATATCATCAAGAGATTCCTCTTCTTTCTTTTCCCCAACTAAATCTTCTTCTTGATCATACTGGGATCTATTTCTGCCATATTGTTTCATCATGCTACTCATCCTTTTTCTCTCTTTATTTTCCTTGATGTATGTTTATGTGTTGTTACACACACATAGATGTTAGCCAACCAAAAATGAAATAAAAACATAATTACCCATTACCTTGGCTTATTTACAATAAGCATCATTAAAGAAATTTTAAGGTAAAAAATGGGCCTAAATATATATATACAAAAAAAATAAACTTTATAAGAACCAATAAGATTCAATATGATTATGTCAACCATGGGGGATGATTCACCATTTTTGGAGTAAAAAGGTAAAAGATAAATAAAAAAATAAAAAAGCTACCTTTTCAACTTATCTCCTTATGATTTTACTCAAATTTCAAGCGGGAGCACTAAATTTTGCATCCAAGGGGTACTCATGTTTCATACTTTCGTTGGATCCTACTACACGAAACTGTGAAGTACATGAAAAAAACATGATTGAAATCATGTTTTTTTTTTATTTCATATTTTTCATGTAGTAGGGTCCATCGAAAGTATGCAACATGGTTACTCCTTGGATGAAAAATTAAATTATACATCCAAAGAGTGCTCCTGCTCAAAAATTAAGTAAAATCATAGGGAGATAAGTTGAAAATGTAGTTTTTTATTTTTTCCCTCCAAAACTTGATGACATAATATAATATTAGTTTATTATTTCCACTATTATTTTATAATATTCCTTAGGAGGCCCATTTTATACCTCAAAATTTCTCTAATGATTAAGGTGAAACCATCTGAAACATTAGATCTCAGTTAGTATGCATATATTTAAGATAAAATAACCAATAATATATTCTATCAAATCAAACATTATATTAGTTGTAACTTAAAATAAACACACACATCCATGAATAGAAATGAAACTAGTAGATCAAATATTCATTTTGGGCATGTGCATATGAGCCCCTTTAGGTCCAATGTTGAACCATGCTCTGATATCACTTTGTAACACAACCTACCACCCCCTTCGGTTATTCTCCAGCAGTGGAATGTGTTACATCAAAATTCACCTAATCTTCAAGGTATATTATGAAGGGGTCACAAAAAAGCTCATTTTCCAGTTTCCTCAAAACAAAAAACAAAAAAAATTCCACCACCACGGTCAACTCGTCAAGATCTTTTCAGAAATATATTTTTTTATCTCAATATGATCCCTAGATGAAATTATATGGCCATTTAAATATTTTCCTCTTAACATCCTTGCCACATCATCAACCCTCCATGTGGTTTTCCAAGTGGCATATGTGGCTCTACCATGTCACACACATCATCTTCCACATCAGTGTGTTATTGCCATCACACCCAAACCCAAGAAGGGCACAACAAAGTCCGGCACCAAATGGAAGACGTGGGTCACATTAGTTAACATGTTGACTTTTGTTACACCTCCTATCAACTACACCTGAATACACTAAACATGCCTAATTGATGTCACAATAATGTTTTTATAATGTGAATATGCCACATGGAATCTACTAAGGGTGCCATGTTCCAACCACAATTGGCTCCCTTGGCCACCCAAAAGGACCATTCATGCCTACAATGTGTCAGTAGGTAGCATGCCACTTCAGCGCTCTCGCCACATCATCCAAATTTACATGTGACAATCCATGTGACCATACCCAACCTACATGTCACCTGACAACTCAACTTAAGTCGGGGGTTCCATGAGGTCGCGACCCTATGCAAAAACCAACGAATTCATGTTATAATAATTGTGGTGGTCCCATGCTTAACTCCTTCACCTTGCCTCCACATTAGCGTGCTTAGAATCATCGTGTCAGGGTGTGAGGGGAGATCATGCCCAAACTAGGAATGGCATGATGAGAAACTATTTGTCATGTGAAAAAATGCTCCATCGTGTGATTTTCGTCATAGTGCCCACCATTCAACACATTTCGTCTAACACCAAGGCGCGATGTGACAGTAAACATTAGGCCATGAGATGGGAAAAACTCCTTCTTGTTATTTGTGTTATAACACCAACCTCCAAAGAGTCACCACTCAATACTAGGGTGTGGTTCAAGATTAAGGACTAATCCTTGGATTAACACATAATCCACCACTCGACCCTTTGATTAATCAATTAGAAAGGGGATTGACCTGTAATTAAGCTAATATATAACGATTACCCAACTCCTTCATTCTTTTGTAATTTTGTTGAATTCCTTTGCAATATAACAAGGCATATTCGATCTATGCACAAGAATTCCTACTCTATGACAACCTGACTTAGAAGTCTTAAGGGCTTCTAAGGAATTTATGAAGACAATCTCGATTTTGAGTGATAATCAACAATGTTATTGCAACCAAATTGATTCCTTCATTTTGTTGTAGTAATTCCATATGTCGAATATATTTTAAATAAGGAAATAACACTGTTAGTGTGCCTCCAACAAGAACAAAACTTGGCTAATCCATAACTGAAACTTAAATTTAACATAGATACAACAACATCTCGTTAATCCCATAATGGGTACAATAGTAACCATCATATATTCTGTTGTGATTCACCATGTAAAGGAAAATAGAAATCTTAATAACATGAGTCGCATAATATCTATGGGATCACACACACACACACATCAAACAATATAATTGTGTTTATTATATAGTTATACACAGTGCATACCCATCCTATACATAAATAAAGTCCATATCATTATTAAGCAAGAACAATGCATCAACAAAATTTGTAAGCATGCCAACCATTAAAGCAACATTATCAAAATTTGTCCGCAAGTCCTCGTGAAACTAGTCACAATTATATATATATATCTATATATAAATATATATTCTAGAGCATCCATAACATCCACATAAAACTAGTTGTAAAATTAGCCAAAATGACATCAAGGCATGTTTCCTACCAAGGACATGTAACAATTTCCAATGACCATTCATGATAACACTGAGTCATACATTATTCATTAAAAAAAAAGTCCTAGAAATTAGTCTAGGTTCATTATATACAAATCATGGAACTTATCTGAACAACTAGAGATGGATAGAAATTAAAGGTGGGACTTCAACTCTCCACCCAATCATAGGCCAATTGCACCATAGTATTTCTTGTAGTTATGTACCCCCAAGCCAAATCCATGATCTGGTGGATTTCAATTAGACTCAGTTGGAATAATTCTCAAATCTAGGTGTATGGGATCACTTTTTTAGGTTGTTTATGAGTTGTATCCTCAAGGAAAGAATTGTAAGAACATATAGCTCACAGTTTGGGTGGTTTATTAGCTCACTTGAAAATCACTATTCGCTTAATCCACGTGCATAGTGCTGGCCACCTACCTATTCCACCTAGACCTCCAATTGGTTTCATCAATTTCCTTGTTTATAATAGCATTTACTGTTTTTAGCAATTTTTTGGGTCCTGAACTTCTGAAGTAGTTTTAACCCCCTAAAAGACGTTTCTTTTAGGTCTGCAATAGGCCCATAGCCATACACATGACCCTATGTAAAATCCTGTAGTACTAAAAGAGATATTTCCAACGAGGTATCATACATGCCAAACAAAGATAATATGACCAAGTTACAACCCCGGGAAGTTGGCTGCCCAACTAACCCAACGGGGCTCACAAACTCTTGGTGTTCCATCTCTTGGGGTTATGGTTTTGTTTGTTTGTGGTTTCCCCTTGTTATTCAATAATAAAAATTCCCTTGAGCCTCATTGCAGCATAGTTCAAAGGCATGTATTCACCACATCTCTTCTCAGAGATAAGCTACCATCGTCTGATCTAGTTTATTTCCATTCTGTATGTAAGCATATTTTTGAGATTCAACAAGATGATGAGCTTAGTGAAAAGAGTTGCCTTCACTAAGTGGACCCGCAGGCTATTTTTGGCGCAAAGTCTATTTTTAGACATGTCGATCATATTATATGAGTTGCAGGATGCTATTTGTGGATGGTTGGTCAAGTTGGAAAAATAGATGGACTTCTATTTTTAGACATATTGGGTGGAATCTATTTTTAGATTGCCAGTCTAAAAATAGATATGTCGAATATTATTAGCTCTTAATAATATTTGTACTCTAAACATTATCTTATTCTCTTGGAGCACTTCAGTTAAGTGCACAGATGTGGCACAGGAGCTGACAGAAGGAATTACGCTATTCTTGAGGGTTTACTGGAGCTATTGCATGGAGGACTTCAGTTAGAACTCATGTGACAGAGTTTGGTGGAGTTGGAGAAGTAGTTGGTGGAGTTGTATTTAGTTTAACTCAGTTAGACTCAGTTGAGCTAGTTGTATCTAGTCTAACTGATTGATACACTAGTGAGAGTGGAGTGAATTAATTAGTTAATTAACTCACAAATAATAACTCATTAATCAACTGAACAATACAACAGTTAACTACAGTGCATGGCAGTTTCAGTGGAGACCAGTGGAGAGATAGGTGAAAGGGCAAGATAGAATATCAAATGTGACTATAGTGATGCATTGATTGCATCACACACTCAGTGGAGATGCCAATGAGGATTGCGCAGTCAAGTATGGACCAATTCAAGTTCATTCAGAGCTATTCTTCAGTAGCGATTGTGTAGTAGAGGCAGGCTAGTAGGTGGCAGAGATCGGTGCATGGATTTGCAAGATCTAACCTGATTAGTGTGTAGCGATTGTATTTTACTAAGAGTTTGATATAATCAACTTTGTATGAGGATTGTTACATTATCTCTATGACATATATTATATACATATAGTTGGGGTTTTTAGCTTTAGGCTTTCCCATTAGACAACTGTGTTAATGTGTGTGAATGTTTATGGTTTCATGTGTGCATTGCAATTGATTTAATTTTCGCATGTGATGATAAATAGTGGAATAGATTATGTATTGTGCATGAAGTTAAAATAGTGTGCGATTAGGAGAATATTGGATATATAGCATATTAGTTATATAATTTCTACATGGTATCAGAGCGATATTGATTAGAGAAAATTGCATTATTGAAGTGGTTGAGTTTTGTGCTGGTGGAATTTGAATTTGCTACAATGTGTTCTTGGTGTCGAAGTTGAGAATTCATTGAAATGTCTTTCAACGTATTGCGATTGGAGCATGCCCTTGAGGGCAACTAGAATTATATTTCATGGAAGGATAGGATGGAGGCGATGTTGGATGATAATGGGTTGAAGGATTTCATAGATGTAGAAATTCGGAAACCTTCTTCTAGCGATGCAGCCGCACTTGACGCATGGAAAAAGAAGACAACAAAATGTCTAAGGATTCTGTTGGAAGGTGTGAAGGATCACATAGTGTCCAGCCTTCATGCGAAAGCTTCTCCATTCTTAATGTGGAAAGCTTTGATAGACTTGTTCCAAAGAAGAAGCGATCAGAGGAAGTTGGTGCTTAAAGACAAACTTAGAAAAATAAAAATGGAGAAAGGTGACGGTATACCCAATTACCTCACGAAGTTTGTCCAATGCAGGGATGAGCTGGGAAGTGTGGGGGTTACTGTAGATGAAGAGGACTTGGTGAGCTTGGCTCTCCTTAGGCTTCTGAAGAGTTGGAATAGGTACGAGGACTCTCACAATGGTCGAGAGAAATCGCCAGGATGGGAGCGACTTCCGTCGGATCTTGTGCAGGAGGAGATAAGGCAGGGTACTAGGGATGGATCTTCATCGAAGAATGAAGATGAAGAAAATTGTACTTTGGCTACCAAAGCAAGGAAAGGAAGGGAAAGAAAAATCCTTCTCAATCCGGTGCGAAAGGTAAGAAGCAGGACTTGTACAAGGTGAAGTGCTTTCACTGTCACCAACACGGACATTACGCCACTAATTGTCCACAGAAGAAGAAAAATAATCAAGCTGTTGGATCTGCAGCTGGAGAGGCCTTAGCCTCGGCAGCTTGAGTCGTATTTTTCAATCGATCGCATGCTTGGTTTCAAGTGTGATGGGACTGCAGTGGTTTCTTGACAGTGGTGCGTCTTTCCATATGACCGGAGACAAATATTTGTTCACTGATCTGGATGAGAAGGATCTTGGAGTGCACATCGAGATGGGAAATGATGGTAGATATAGTGCGACTGGTATCAGGACCATTTCCTTTGAGAGGGAGTCTGGAAAACCTTTCATCTTGAAGGATTTCATGCATGTTCCAGGATTGAAGAAGAATCTGATCTCTGTGGCGATGTTGGAAGACAAGGGCTATGATGTTGTTTTTAGCGAGGGAAAGGCTTTCCTGTGCAATAAAGCCACTGGTGAAACTCGAAGGATAGGGGTTCGAGTTAAGAACCTTTATCAATTGCAGGTAGATGGCTGCGCAGCAATGGCAGGAAAAGCAGAAGGAGTGGTGAGCCGAGATGAGGGCGAATTGTGGCACAGGAGATTGGGCCATCTTCACCATGGCGCTTTGAAAATTTTGCAGCAAATTTCTATTGGGCTTCCCAAGGGTACACTTACGTAGTCAGATCAGTGCAAGGGATGTACTTTGGGAAAATTTGTGAAAGCCATGTTTCATGAGAAGGATAGTCGCGCCACGACGATCCTTGAGAGAATTCACACAGACGTGTGTGGACCTTTCTCAGTAGCTTCGACAGCAAAGCACAGGTATTATGTGATATTTTTTGATGAATTTTCTCGTAAGTGTTGGATCTTCTTCATGCAGAAGAAGAGCGAGACATACTCAAAGTTCTGTGAGTTCAAGGCACTAGTTGAGAAAGAGTCGGGGAAGTAGGTGAAAGCTATAAGGAGCGATAATGGCAAGAATACATTCGGCAAATTCAAATACTTTTGCGCCGTTGTATGAATTCGAAGAGAACTCATAGCGCCTCATAACCTGGGCGTAGAATGTGGGGTCACAGAGTAAAGAAAAGAACGATCGTGGGTGCCGTATGAAAGTGGCCTTCCCATACACTTGTGGGCTGAAGCATGCAACATTGCGGTTTATGTGCAAAATTGTTGTCCTCATAGAGTACTTGGCATGAGTACACCCGCATAGGCATTTTCTGGTAAGAAGCCTGATATTTCTCATTTGAAGATTTTTGGCTCACCTGTTTACATTCATGTGACGAAGGATGCTAGGAAGAAGCTAGAGCCGACTGCAGAGTTTGGGAGATTTGTGGGGTACACAGAAACACCCCACAACTATCGTGTGTATTTTCCAGACAGTCGGAAGACTGTTGTGCGACGGGATATCAAATTTCATGAGGAGAAAGCCATGAAGTTGTCGCTTGAGAGGGAGCTACACTTGCATGCAGATGAGGAGCTACTTGTTCCTAAAGATGAGCCTCTGGATGTGGATCAACCACAAGAGGAGGTTCATGGAGTGGAAGAAACCACTCATGCAATGCCAAACATCAGAGGGCAGAAGCGCACTATAGAAGCTAAGCGAATGAATCTTGATGCAGTGCAGAATGTAGGAGCACCTACATCACAACGCAGACAGAGATAGTCACCTGACCGATTTACTAGATACATGGCTCTGATGAGCAAGTGTATTGTGACAAAACCATCTTCTTTCGAAGAAGCTGTGGAGGATCCCGCATGGGTAGATGCCATGGGGAGATTGTCCCAAGGCCGAAAGGGAAATCAGTGGTAGGTTTGAGATGGATCTACAAAGTGAAGCAAGCTGCTGACGGGAGCGTTGAGAAGTATAAGGAAAGATTTCTTGCCTGGGGCTTCTCACAGATTGAGGGGATTGACTATGAAGAAACCTTTGCACCTGTCGCAAGGTATTCTTCCATACAGACCATCCTTGCTCTCAGTGTAGATGGGTTGGCACATTCATCAGATGGATGTGAAGATTGCGTTCCTCAATGGAGTCATTGAGGAGGAGGTGTACATAGAGTAGCCTGAAGGATTCAAAATCTTCAGCAGCGAGTCACATGTGTGTAGGATCAAAAGAGCGCTGTATGGGCTGAAACAAGCACCTCGTGCTTGGTACACACAGATGGACAGTTATTTCACTGGACTTGGTTTCACCAAGAGTGAGGCAGATCTAAACCTATACCAGATTGTGGTGGAGGGTAAGTTGCTGATCATTGTACTTTATGTAGATGATTTGATACTAAGAAGTGATGAACTGTTGATACACTCATGCAAGGCAGATCTTGCAAAGGAGTTTGAGATGAAGGACTTGGGCCTCCTTCATTATTTCTTGGGATTGGAAATTTGGCAGTGGAAGGGTGGACTGTTTGTGTCTCAAGGCAAGTATGCCCGGGAGATACTAGAGAAGTTTCACATGCAAGGCTGCAAGCCTATCCACACTCCTCTTCCTAGTGGTTGGAGGAAAGAGGATGCTACATCGGCAGAGGTAGTGGATGCCACTGTTTATCGACAGTTGGTTGGTTCGCTCATGTATCTAGTAAATACACGACCGGACATATGCTATGCTGTTAACCAGCTTTCACAAGCTATGGTTAAGCCTACCAAGCTCTTTTGGAAGGCAGGCAAGCATGTCCTGAGGTATGTTAGGGGCACATCGGGATATGGATTGTGGTACAGACAGTCGGATGAGTTGAAGCTGCATGGCTTCACGGATGTAGATTGGGTAGGGAGCCCAACAGATAGAAAGAGCACATATGGAGGGATATTCAGTATCGGTTCTATAACATTTTTTTGGTACAATAGGAAACAAAGATCTGTGGCACTCAGTTCAGCAGAGGCTGAGTACATGGCAACAATTTTGGCTGCATGCGAGGCTATGTGGATGAGGAAGATCCTGCTCCAGTTGTTCGGTTCACACTTAGATCCTACTATGATATATTGTGATAATCATAGTTGCATTAAACTCTCGGTTAATCTATTATTTCATGATAGATCTAAACATATTGACATATGGTACCATCATATCATAGATTGTGTGCAGCAGAAGGTCATGTTACTTTCTTACATTCCTACGGAGGATCAGGATGTAGATATTCTGACGAAGGCGCTCACCAGGAGAAAATTCGAATACCATAGAGACAGGATCGGGGTGGCAGATAATCCCTATCTTTTTGATAGGGAGTGTTGAGATTCAACAAGATAATGAGCTTAGTGAAAAGAGTCGCCTTTACTAAATGGGCCCGCAGGCTATTTTTGGCGCAAAGTCTATTTTTAGACATGTTGATCATATTCTATGAGTTGCAGGATGCTATTTGTGGATGGTTGGTCAAGTTGGAAAAATAGATGGACTTCTAATTTTAGACATATTGGGCGGAATCTATTTTTAGATTGCCAGTCTAAAAATAGTCTAAAAATAGATATGTCGAATATTATTAGCTCTTAATAATACTTGGACTCTAAACATTATATTATTCTCTTGGATCAGTTCAGTTAAGTGCACAGATGTGGCACAACAGCTGATAGAAGGAATTACGCTATTCCTGAGGATTTACTGGAGCTAATGCATGAGGACTTCAGTTGGAACTCATGTGACAGAGTTTGGTGGAGTTATAGTAGTAGTTGGTGGAGTTGTATTTAGTTTAACTCAGTTAGACTTAGTTGAGCTAGTTGTATCTATTCTAACTGATTGATACACTAGTGAGAGTGGTGTGAATTAATTAGTTAATTAATTCACTAAATAATAACTCATTAATCAACTGAATAATACATCATTTAACTACAGTGCATGGCAGTTTCAGTGGAGACCAGTGGAGAGGTAGGTGAAAGAGCAAGTGTGACCATCAGTTGTGACTATAGTGATGCATTGATTACATCCGACACTCAGTGGATATGCCAATGAGGATTGCATGAGCAAGGTTGGTTGGATTCAAGTTCATTCAGAGCCATTCTTCAGCAGGGATTGTGCAGTAGAGGCAGGCTAGCAGGTGGCAAAGATCGGTGCATGGATTTGCAAGATCGGGCCTGATTAGTGTGTAGCGATTGTATTGTACTGAGAGCTTGACATGTTCAGCTTTGTATGAGGATTGTTACATGATCTCTATGACATATATTAGATACAGATATTTTGGGCTTTTAGCTTCAGGCTTTCCCGTTAAACAACTGTGTTATTGTGCGTGAATTTTTATTGTTTCATGTGTGCATTGCAATTGATTTAATTTCCGCATGTGATGATCAATGGTGGAATAGATTCGGTATTGTGAATGAAGTTAAAATAGTGTGTGATCAGGAGAATATTGGATATATAACACATAAGTTATATAATTTCTACACATATTTCAATTCTTTGATATTAATGAAATGAAGTTTTACTTTTGTTGCATCTCTGTGTTTATGTTTATATCTATATTCTATTGTGTTCTTTCATAATTATGGATCAGTGGTATCTGAGTGGTCTTCTCTTTATCTGTTTTTCTTTACATGTCCCCAACGAGGTCAGGGTATAAGGAGTTGGGGCTCGAACAGGTTGAACCTTTGCAAGATAAGCCTCGCAAACCCCAACAACCTCCCATTGTGGAATAAAATAAAGACGAGGGAGCAAGAGATCCTTTCAAAATATTTCTCAAGGAGGCCCTTGAAAAACATAGGAACGTGATGATGGATAAATTTGCGCAGATCCTTCGATGAATACGCACATGTGACACATATTCCTCCCACAGCCACTCTGCAGCTGCCATTCCTTTTAAGGTACAAGTTAATTTTTACATTCACATATTTTAAGGACAGATAGATATAGAGGTTGTAGGTAGATGGTTAAATATGTTAGAAGGATATTTTTCTGTTCATAAATTTTCCAATCGGGAAAATATTACTTTTTCACTCCTCAAAGTCGCCCCCATGTCAATAAATGGTGGGAAGCCTACTGTGAGCAGAAGGACGAGAGAGAATCCTCACCTTTTTCAACCTCACCCACTTGGAATCCTTTCTGAGATTCCATCAAGGAACAATATTACCCTGTCATGAGCTATGAATATAAATACATAAAGTGGACCATGCTATGGCAGGGATGGGAACAAGATGTGCCAAAGTTCACAAATGGTTTTCATCCCCTTCGAATGAAGCTGGGTATCAAGGATTTTGAGCGGCATTTGGTACTCAAGTACCTCAGTTTTTTACATAATTACATCGAAGACAAAATGGAGTTCTTGGACATCTCCTCACTTGATGCCTCCTATCAATATGTTGTCGATATTGAGCAAAATATTAAACAGAAGAAGCAAGACTTTGGATCTGTGAATCTGAAGCAACGGAAAGGCTTGCCCAAACAACAGAACAAAGGAAAATCCAAGTCAGGGCGAACCAAGACAACACGTCGAAGCCACAATCAAAGAACAAAACCATGAAGATAAAAAAGGACACATTAAAGTGGTGTGAGTTCCATAAGAGCCACATGAGTGAGTGTCGAGCCAAGCAGTCATTGGTGGCCGAGTTGAAGGCTTCTAAATCAGATGCATGTTGCGACTATAAGTTAGAACCCAAAAAGGGGAATGAAAAAGGGAAGAATATTATTGATGTAGATCTCAATACCACCATTTCCACCGCCAAGATCCAAAAGGATGAGCCCAAAGATCCATAGGAGAGGGAGCATCTCTTCCACTCACATATGTGGGTGAAGGGTTCTCCACTGCAATTCATTTTTTATGGCGAGATCCAACAAAACCTCATTTCAGTAGAGGTTGTGAAGTAGTTGGGCCTATCGACCACAACACTCCTGCAATCATACACCATCGAGTGGCTTCACCAAGGACGAGATATCCACATTAACCAAAAATTTCGCCTCCCTTACAACATCAAGCCCTTCACAGATGAGGTATTGTGTGATGTTGCTCCTCTTGAATTTTGTGATGTATTATTAGGCCAAACCTACTTTTGGAAGTGGCATGCTATGTATGAGTCTAGGCCTTGCACTATTATCATTAATTTGGGAAATAAGTTGTACATGATAACGGAGGTAACACTGCCTACCGTCATCTCTTTGATCACTACGAAGTAGTGCAATAAGATCATTTCCCGGACCAAGAAATTTGTTTTTATTATGATTCACCCTTAAGGAAAGAAGAAAATTATGGCCATGACCTCCAAATAGGGCTCCTTTTCATGACATAAAAAGATGGACAAGGTCGTGGATGAGTACAAAACACCTTCACCTCCCCTACAGGCGTACCTGTACATTGTCAGGTTAAGAACTCCATCAATATGACTCTAGGCACACCACTACCTAATGGATCAAACTATTGATGCTCTGTTATGGAGAATGATGAAATTAAGGGGTAGACTCAGGAGCTGTAGTAAAAATGGAACATCAGGCCTAGTTCATCACCCTATGGGAGCCTGATCATGTTGGTACAGAAGAAGGACAAGACATAGAGACTCTGTAGTGACCATCGAGCACTGAACAAGAAAATTTTCCAGAATAGGTACCCAATCCCATATATTGATGGCCTTCTTGACTAGCTCAAGGGGGCCAAATATTTCAGCAAGATTAACTTGAAGTCTGGTTATCACCAATTACCAATCGAGCCCTCTGATGTGTGGAAGATTGCCTTCAAATCAAAAGAGGGCCTTTTCGAATGGCTGGTCATTCCGTTCAGGTTGACGAATTCCCTTGCAACCTTCATGAGGTTGATGGATGACATCTTGTGACCCTTCACCAACTCATTTGCAGTGGTGTATCTAGATGACATTATGATATTTAGCCATATTTTGGAAGAGCACCTCCACCATATTTGAAAGATCCTCCAAATCCTGTGGCAACACAAGTTGTGTGAAAATTTGGAGATATGAACTTTTGGTATGACCCAAGTTCAATATTTGGGGTACATCATTGATGCTCAGGGTGTGCATGTGGACCCAACCAAGATACAAGTCATTCGATATTGGCCAGCCCCAACCACTCTAACAAAGCTCCAAAACTTTCTAGGTGTTTCCAACTTCTACCATAGGTTTGTGTTGGGGTTCTCTCATATCACTTGGCCTTTAATTCAAGTTACCAAGTGAGGATCAAAAGAAAGGTTCTTTTGGTTTGAATCCCAACAAAATTCATTTTTCGAGTTGAAGCATCGCCTCTTCTTTGCACCAGTGCTCACATTACCAGACCTACAACAACCATTTGAGATTGAGACAGATGCCTCAAACTATGCTATTGGTGCAGTTATTACTCAGTAGGGGCATCCAATGGAATATCACATTGAGACAATTTCAGACATAGTCTAAAAGAATCCCACCTATGACAAAGAGATATATTCCATTGTGCAGGCCTGCCGACAATGGAAGCATTACATTACAGGGAAGGAAACAATCATCCACATAGAACACTAACCCATATAGTTCATACAAACACAAGGGAAATTTCATAATGATTGCCATAAAAAATGGTCCACATACCTGCAACAGTTCTATTTTAACATTAAGTGCAAGAAGGGAAACACCAACAATATTACAAACTTCCTTAGTCAATTTCCTATCATGGTGTTGGCCAGTGCGCTTGACTCTTATGGGCACAAGACTTTGGGGTGGCCACATATTTACAATAGGGATTCAAAATTAGAAAACACATACCAAACACTCATGGAAGGCAAGCAAGATCCAAGTTTTCATCTCTAGGATGCAATGTTATGCCACTTGGGACACCTCTATGTTCCATCAAGCGAGAATTCCAAGATGATTTGGGAAGTGCACTATAGTCGGGTCTCTAGAAATTTTGAGGTAGAGAAAATAGTGGCAGTGATGACGAAGTATTTCTATTGGATGAAACTTCGACATAATTTTTGGAAGTACATTAGATCCTACACTTCCTCCACCATTTTCAAACCAACTATCAAGAATAAAGGCATATATACTCCATTTCCTACTCCTATTCATCTTTGGGAATCCATATCCATGGATTACATGTCAGGCCTTCCTTCTACCAAGCATGGAAATGAATGTGTTTTTGTGGTCCTCGACATATTATTTAAGATGGTCATTCTGGCGGCCTGTAAAAAGAGTATCACAGCGGAAGCCACTGCTAAAATATTCTTTGAATGAGTGTGAGTACGCTTTGGGATTTTATAGTTCATTATCTCAGATCAGGAAAATAGGTTCCCAGGTACATTTTGGTGAAGTCTTTGGTCGATGCTGGATACCAAGCTCACTAAGACCACAAATTTCCACCCCCAAACTTATGGCCAAATGGAGGTCATCAAGAAAATGATCATACACATTTTTCACATGTACATCTCGAAGAATCCATGCACATGGGATGAAATCCTTCCACATTTCAACCATAGATACAATAGATCTCTCCATAGCTCAAAAAGCCATAACCACTTTCAGGTGGGGTTGGGATTCCAACCACTATGTCCCAGCGATGTGGCCATACCATTTGAAGCTACTTAGGAAGATTCGACTCATGTCCAGTCCGAAGCTGACAGAGTGAACAAATTCATTGAGTTCATTTAGCACATCTTCTAGTAGATACATGACATATTGGACAAAGCCAATTCTAAGTACAAGCAACGACATGATCAACATCGCGTGCCACACAAGTTCCAAGTGGGCGACAAAGTTTGGGTACATTTGCAGAAGGAGCACCTCGCTAGTCCCTATTGATAATTTGGTAGGGAAGTGTTTAATTCAATTTACTTACTTGATAATTGCTTGTGTTATAATTTTTATGCTTATATTACTTAGATATTACTTAGATATTGTTCTTGATTAGCTTATTATGTTCTTCATCAAGAAAATTATCAAAACACAACAGACACATAATTTTGGCTCTTCATGCCAAGGCCAAAAATTCTCCCTATTGGAGATGAAAACCATCAAGTAATTCTTCTTATAGACCTTCAATTTACAAGTACCATTACCATGACCTAGACCCTTGTCTTCAATATGCCTCCAAGACCTTGTCACTGCTCTTCTTCGCTCTCCTCGACCTTCCCAATTTTTTCCTTCCTTTCTTGCATTTCCAACATTGTTACTTAGAGAATCTCGGTCTATATATTTATTAGCTCTTGACACATTCTTCTCGTCCTCCAAAAATATTTTATTATTCAATCCAAGGAAATCCTTCCTTCAACTTCCTTTCAACACCTTCCTATATTAATTACAACCCTAGATCACACTGTTACAATACTGAAATAGTCTTTGGCCTTCACTATTATTACAGGAGTGAGAGTGTAGACGTAGTCCGAATGAATGAGACACTTCTCGCACTAGTTTTATAAACTTTATCCTCGCTTCATATCCCTAAACACTTCATTGTATCCCCATTTTCTTATGTATTGTAATCCGCACATTCTATTTCAGAGGTATTCGAGTTACTTTTCATGACAACAAGCCCTTCCAAATTCGCACTACAATAGATCCTTCTCCTCACACTTCATCATATCCTTCTACTCACACTTCATCACATAACCTGATCCAAGTTTGTCCACATAAGTAATCGTAACTGATCTATCTATGTTTTGAGTGAATTCCACATGGGTATTTATAGTTGGTTGCCACTGGTAATTAGATGGCATAACCTATGAATATACATGTCTCCAATTTGAGCCAACTTGAGATTTCATTTACTGTTTTTTAGGCTGACTTAAACAAGGAGAATATTCATCATCTTTGAGATGAATTTCATGAGCATATTGACAAGGTATTGAGGCATACTTTACATTAATGAATGCCCTTTACAAGTGTAACAATCCTTCATATACATGACTCTAAATTATACATTTATGACAAGATGACAAAACCCCTAAAGACATCAATAAGAATTATTTAACCTATAATAAAAACTTCTTGCTCATGAAACCCATGACGCAAGTATTACAAAATACATTTTATTATTTTTTTCTTCTTCATTACATAAATTCATAATTACTAGTCATTATGAAGACCGAACCTAGTTACACTTAGCCCAAGCTAATGGGAATATACAATTTTGTTTCATTTTCCTGTTGCATGAATAAATGTGTAAAGGAGGACAATAAAAACTCCTAAAATAGTGAATAAATCAATGCCCCATGTGAACAAGGCTAAATCTGGGCTATCTAAATAAACAACCTCATGTGTGAAAGGGATTGAATCATTTGACTGGGTCAACCATGACCAAATAAACAGCGTTGTCCAGAAGAAGTGATCCACATTGATTCACAACGCAGTATTAGTTGGAGGTGGCACATGTGAAAGAAGCTAAATCATTGAGATGGTTTAGGGTTTTGCAAGATCTCAATCTTATAAAAGGAAGAGGAGGACAACATGAGAAGGTTTTTTATTGTATTATATTTCTGAATATATTGTTTGTTTAGACATATATCATTCTCTTGGTTTTTTAGCAAAGAATAGTGTTGTTTAGCACTGGTTTTTCCTAATCGGGAATCCCACCTCTTTCCTTGAGAGGCCTCTTGGAAGAGTATTTCTTGTCTTGTCCACTATCAGGCGGTTGGCCAAGCTTCATCTTACACCTACAACGTAGATCCTATTGAGGTTTTGGTTGTCCTTGTAAGTTGTAGCAAGTGGAGGCTAGATCTACTCAGATCTAGGCCATTATAGTGCCTCTTTCAGTGGGAAAGTCTTCTATCCCATTGGAAAGAGTGTATTGGTCCTTTGGAGCTGCATTTTTAGATCTTGGCATCAAACCAAACATGTACTAAGTCCTACATCACATTTTCCCTTCCAGATCTGTGTTTTTCTTGTAGGTACTGTTGCAGGGTGTTTTAGCACACCATTTGGGAAGCTCGGCTTCAAGTGTTGGGGATCTACCCATCACATTTTGATATCTATTGGAGAATATATAATGCATGTTCATATCAGATCTAATCTTCATACTGTTGTAAATTTCTGAATCACTGCATATTTCTGCAAACCTGTAACTTATATCTTAGATCTACTTCATGTACATGGTGTTTTTCTCAAAACCCCTATGGGGATTGAAAGAGGAGCCTATATAGTGTATGGATATATCATAGATATGATGTTTCATGCACTTATATGCTCTAGATCTAAATTGTAATCTTCAGCTACTGTATGCTCTATAAAATAATGCTATCAAGCCTTTTGCAGTGAATACATGTGATTGCAGCACCTCTTTTTGAAGGTTTTCTTCTATTTAAGTCTTCTATTTCCTATTATACATTGTATGGGCCTCACTATAAATATTATTTGCTGATGTATCTGTAAATATTAAGCTTCCATATTGGGCTCCTACTTTTATTTGGTTGAACTGCGTTATTTCTGAGCAGTATTGTTTAGTATTGCTGCTTGTTCCCATTTGGGGATACTACAGTGGAATCAGAGCGATCATCTTGGCACAGCCTGTGCTTTCTAAGAAGCCAATATGTCTTCAGAAGAAGAAGAGCCTCTTATTGACAGAGAGAAGAGGTAACCTAAAAGAAGACAAAAGAAATTTTATTACACAAATGATGATAGAGACAAGGGTAAAGCCCCTAAATCTGGAAGTAATGTAGAAAAAAAGGATTTTCCTAAGATCCTTTTGAGAGCCATGAAAGATCTTGCTAGAGAGATCAAAGAGATGAGAATGGACAGAATCAAAGAGTCTCCTAAGATATTCCATCTTGGAGAAATCTCTGACATGTCTCATCACTGGAATGATCAACCAGTGCACCAGCCACAAACTTCCCAATGCTCTACCATGCCTACCTTTTGGCTGTGGGAAATAAAGGGTTTCAAGAGCAAGAATCCCTTGAAGACTATTTTGAAGAGTATGGGTCTCAAAATTAGAGATTAAAATATCACTTGAGTTTTCAAGGGTTCTGCCACCTGAAGGACAAGAGAAGACCAAGGCATCAACATAGAGATGGTGGATTCACTCAGAATCATGATCAACATCACTCTATGGGAAGATTATTTCTACCCAATTTTGATGGTTCATCCAAGTGTCCTGCCAAGGCACGGGTAGAAAAACTTGACATCTACTTTCAATTGAACAAGGTCCCAGAGATGGAAGCTATCAAGATTGCAGCGCTACACTTTGAAGGTGAAGCACATGACTGGTGGTGTTAGACTCCTATACCAATAGGTGTCATTTTTCATGATTGTCTTGATTGAACTATGGAATATGTTCAAACCTTTTTCTTGAGCAAAGGTGTTCCATATTCTTAAAAAACCAAAAAATCAAAGAGTAAGAAAAATAAATTGGTCAAGAAAATGAAAGAAATGAACCCCAAGCAAAAAATAGACCAAGGAAAGTGTGCAAATCCAAATGCCACTACTATTTCATTTTTGTAATAAAGCAATTGTGTGCAGCTTGTCAGACTTTTGCCACAATTTATGAAGAGTCAAATTGTTTAAACTTGACTCATTCATGTTTCAATTTCATGTTGTAGAATAGAGAATAAATATCTGACCAAACAGTTTAATCTTGGCAGATAAGTAGATATGTAGAGTTAATAAAATGTGCTCAACAGTTTAATCTGAGCCCTTGGATGTAATAAGGGTAGAATTAGATAGATTTTCCTTGTAAAAGAAAAGAATATTGATAAGGGTTTGCCAGTCTAAGTGCACCCTAATAAAGAAGAGAAAATGGTAGTGTAAAGTAGATAGGGTAGGTAGATGGTGTTGCAAAGTTTTATGTAATGAATGATGGTGTTAAATGTGTTAATCCTTTACTTTCATCACAAGTACTGAAGCAGAAAATACATTGGAAAATTCACAGAAAGCAAAGTCAAAATCATTAACTTCCCACATCACTTTCTCCCTAAGATTTTTACTAATTTCCCCAAAGTGCTAAGGTACTTGGAGATCAAAGGGGCTCAAGGCATTTCCTTGACTTTTGGAGGGACCGGACCCTCGGCCTAATGATCAAAAAGACCTAAGTACTTGAAGTTATTTATCATTATAATCATTCAATTTTAACCTTTTCCTAAGTAAAATCCAATTTTACTGAGGAAAATCATGCCATATTTCATAAAATACCCTCAAAACTACTTGCTATGCTATGTTTAAGTGTTGAAATTAAGATGATATAATTTACTTCAGAAGTCTTCACTTTCTTAGTTATAGTTAAGTGTTTTGAGTTTACCATGTCCCTTTGTCATATTGACTTCTGATCTATTTACTAAATCCCTAGTGAAAATACCTTATCCTATAGTATATAACTCTTTCTACATACATATCCCAAAAACCCATCTTATTATAAAATTTTAACAAAAGTATGTATTTCCCAATTATTCATAAAAAGCCCACATTATGCGCCCTTTGGTTAAAATATATCATTATATAATATTCCCGCCCCTATGATAAGTTAATCATATTGGTTGATTTATCATATAATAAGAAACATATATGAAAAACTTTGAAACATATATTTTATATGTTTTAATAAAATTAAATCCAAAGTTTTAATTTAAACCAAAACTTCGGAAATAATCCCATTTCCCACGTACCCGACGCTTTAACTCAAGTTAAAAATCCCGCTATTTATTTCATTCCCCAACCTTAACTCGAGTTAAAAAGCCAAAGTCTCGCCGCACCCTGATCATTCATAAAACCAAGGGATTAATTAATGAGTTGGATTGATTAATAACCAGACCTCCAACCAATCAGAAGCCGCCCGGGATATTTAATTAAACCATAACTCTTTTGGGCCCGCACGTTAAATACCCCGCCATCTACACGTTATATTATCCGTCCGATCGCTCATTCCCAGATCGACGGCCCGCTCCAATTCCGCTAGCCTTCCCTCGTCAGAACTTTAACGCGCGGGGGCATGGTGGTTTTGAAACCGTCCTCCGACCACGTGTCCGTTAATCAATGGAATCGCTCCCTCCACGTTTAAAACCGCCATTGCCCATAAGCGGTGCAGAAATTACCGCTTACCGCCCGACCCCTGCCACATGTCATCCCGTACCTCGATGACGTCATTCCTCGATAAAATAAAAATCCCTTTTGACTTTTTAAATAAAACAAATTTCGTGTTTTTTCTGTCTTTTTCATTCTTACGTTTCGTTCCCTTTAACGAATTCAAAACTGATCGAAAATTAGCATGTTATCAATTTCGCTCGAAATTCCTACGCCGGACCCGATGTTCGTGTCTTCTTTTACCATTTGATGCACAGTAGGTAGTTTGCCTTCGAAAAGCACGTATTTATTCTATTGCGCTCGAACTTCAGAAAACTCTTGTGTTCCTTGTTTTTCTTTGGATTAGTGTTAAAATCTTATCGCTAAGATCATTCCATGAGCTTTAAAAGCGTGAAATTTTTCCCCCAAACACCTTTCTTGTGCTGGAAATTTCCTCATTAAAACTGAAATCGCACCACGATGAAGAAAACCCGGCCTTGCCATTTTGAATACATAAGTCCCATCGATCTAAGAACAGTGTCTGAATGTAACCCCATTGAATGCCCCCCACAGAGAATTAGAATATTTGCCCTTAGTGGATAAGGACTTCCAAATTAAAGACTTAGTGTTTGATGAAAGCCCCCTTCAAAGTTATTGTCGCTGCAGAGACGATTATTCGAAAGGATTGGATGTCATTGGGTTGTGGGAATCCAATTTCCCGAGATATCTCATCCCCTCAGTCCTCATTTTCCCAGAAATTATCCACTACTGCCATTCTAACTATGATCCAACTCAAAGAGCAGTAATGTCCCCTGACCAGAGTGTTCTTTTCCCCATTACTCCCCAAGCCATCAATGCAATGCTACATTTTGAACCTGATCAAGAGCTAACTCCCTTGTCTATGGAAGAACTGATTGAAAAGTCTAATCAACTGTCTCCAGAAAAATTGAAATGCATTTGCCAGACTTTTATGTTGCCTGAACATCAACCTAAGAGGCCACCTCCATATGGTTTCGCTTACTTTAACAAGTTGGGCAGACTTATCCTCAATATGATATCCTTTGTTATGGTTTTCAATACAAGTGAATATGTTGATGAAATAACCTTGGTATTGTTGTCTATCTTTACTCCTGGGCAACCTCCTGCAGTAAAATATGATTTTTCATCCTTCATTTCCAATAAAATCCATGACCAGTTCATGAGGCTAGATAATGAGAAAGTGTTCAAATATTCCTCAGTTATTTACCATCTCCTCATCTATTATCAATCAGAGAAGTTCCCTTTCCCTGTTAAAAATCTTGATGCCAAGGGAAACCCTAGATCAGTTATTTTTTGGTCTGCCATAACTCATTCTTCTTATGATTCTCCCTATTCTTATGCTGAGTTCATCGATCTTTTTGTATATCCTGCAACTACCTTGTTGACATGAATTCCCCCTCCAAGGCTCAGTAATGAGATTAAGAAGACTTTGCAGCTTTCAAGAACATATAAAGTTGGGGACTGGTATTTATACCAAAATCATTCAGTCATCAAAATATATGGATGTGAAGTGCATCCATTCAAATTGCCAAAATATGTGCCCATGAGACTTTTTGCCTTGGAATATTTCAGGCAAATGAATAATTCTGATATGATTCATTTTTGTAGTGTGAAAAAGAAAGCCCAACTCAGGATTAAAAGTCAATTAGGTCCTTTCATCTGCAACTCTAGGGAGGCCGAGCGAGAAGCAGAATATATACTACAAAACCATTGCAAGTTCCAGAGTTTCCATTGGGTTCCTTATGACCCATTTGGTTTCATCTGTGATAAAAGAATGAAGAACAAATATTCCCCATATATTCACCACAGGATTCCTGATATAGAACAATATGCTAACCAAGATGAATGGGTGGAAGGAACACTAGTTGAGCAAGATAATGAAGAAGACAATAGAAACAACATTATGAAAAATATTGAGAAAGAGTTTGACCTAGAATCTTTTAGTCAAGTGCAGGTACCTCAAATTGGCACCTCTTCAGCAGGAAATCTCCAACAGGGGTTACAGGAAGAGAGTCTATCAATTGCAGTAGAGTCTAAAGGTAAAGGGAAAGAACCTGAAATACAGGTCATTGAAACTTTTGTCATGGCAGAGAAACCTCAAACCTCCAAGGCACCAGATCAGACACAGGTTTCTCCTACTCAAGTAAATCATCCTGACGTTTCAAAATTACAAACTCCATCTAATATGGAAATAGGTAAGAAAATACAGGCTCCAGATCCTACTCCTCCCAAAGAGTCCTCAGAGCTACATCAAGCCAAAAAGCAGAAACCCGATCCACTTCCAGATGTGGAAATCATTGATGAAATGTTTGATGATGGAAGAGAAGATAGTCAACTAACTAGCACAGTAAGTGAAACACATACAGGCCACAAAGGAAAAGAATTGCAAAAAAAGTTAAGTACTGAAGTATCTTCTTTTAAACCACCAAAAACAGATACAGGTGATATAAAAAGAACTTTCATTAATATAAAGGCAAAGAATGATCCATTGAGAATGAAGGTTTATGATCAATATCTGAAAATGGCTCCACATAATCAGGAAAGGTTAATGTCAGCATTTGACATTCAACAAGGCAAAATGATGATGAGTCATTTTAAATCTAAGGTGCCCAAACCCATGACAGCAGCTGATTATATTAGGACCAATTTTGAGGTCCTGGCTAAAGACATTCATCCCTTAAACCAGATAGAGATGCATAAACAAACTGGGGAAATGGTATATTCCACTCTTACTGATAAGGCCATGGCAGCCCTAAGGCTGCAAGATTCTTTAAATAACACAAGCACCCAATTGCAAATTGAAAAGGCCTCTTCTCAGGCCAAAGATAACAGAATAAAGTCTCTGGAAGACATAATTATTAGTTTGGGTCACAACCCCAAAGATATCAAAAGCATTGAGGCAATAATCAAAAAGAAAGATGATGATATTGTTGTACTAAGAAAGCAGCTGAAATTACCAGCATCAAGACATCCCCAGACCCAAGAAGTTTTGAAGGAGAATTCACAGGAAGAGATAATGGAGTTGCTCTTAAAAATGACTGAGCAACTGAGTGAAACAGAGAAAGAATTGGAACAAGCTTTACAAGAGAAGGAAGCTATCATGCAGGCATCAATCACAGAAGCTACTACAACTACAGGTACTACAAAAACAGATCAACAAACATAATCAACACAGGTAGACACTTCTGGTTTAAGTTCTGATGAATTGGTAAAACAAATGGAAAGTTTAAAACTCAGGGTCACAGAACTTAAAACCACAAAATTGCAGTTAGAAAACTTGGAGAAGAAATATGATATGTCCAAAAGAACTATTGCAGATAATACCAGGGAAATTAAAAGATTGGAAAAATTGGTTAAGGCTTTAGAAAAAGATCTTTCATTAGAAAAGCCTTTGAGAGAAATAAATGAAATTCTTTGGACTAATATAATTGATTCAATAAAAAATATTTGGACTTTTGTTCAAACAATCTTTGAACAAAATGACTTGATCAAAGTAGCTCGGGAAGAAATAGCCAAAACAAGAGATGAATTAAAGAACAGACCTGAGCAAGCTAGTCAACTCATACAGTTTCTGAACACACGGACTAAGCAACAGCTTTCAAAGTTAGGAATTGATGACAGGACATGCACTATCTTAGATAAAAAAGAGTTTTTACCAAAAGAACTCTTATGCAGAATTTGGAAAGGAAGTGCTCAGACATGCAAGAAGAAATCAATGCTTTTAAAGGGAAATTTCAGGTTTTATTAGACAATGGGTTACCCAGTCCTATGCTAGCAGATGACAAGGTAATGGACCTGGAAACCTATGTTACTAAAATAGACATACATGCTCATAACGCAACTGTTATTTCTATCAATGCATCACAAGCAACATTGCCAACAGGGAGGAATCTCTATGATAGATTGAAGAATTTGTTTCATCTGGAGCATGAAATAAAGTATTTGTTCCCTAGTCAGCCCACTTTTTACAGATACACAGAGGCCGATGAGACATTGAGAAAACTTAAAAGAACCGTAATAGCAGAAGATCAATGGTGGGAAGACTTATTGAAAATTTTGTAAAAGTTATCTTCAGACATAAAATTTGTCTTTTACCATCATGTAAAGGATAAATAATGAGCACAAGTTAAAGAGTATCAGTTGAACAGGTTAAAGAGTATCCATAGAAACAAAGAGTATCAGACAAGAAAAGGAATTACTCAAAGGGATAGCACCAAGCCCTATTATAGCACCTGCCTCCAGCACATCCATGAAGGAAGGAAACAACACATCAACAGTTACTTGTCATTCTGTCTACGAGACCATTTTTCTCCTTTTTATTTGTAAATTACTCCTTAGTCACCCTAGATTATTGGCTAGGTTAGTGTGAGATATTTTCAATTATTTTTTATAAATAAACCCTCAAAGAGAGTGTTGAGGGTGGATTCTACTACTTCGCTATGACATTGATGTTTTTGGAATAAAAGCGTTTTGGAGAAATTTATTTGTGGCTTACTGGATGACAATTTGAAGCTCAGGACTTTTTGCAGGATTCATGTGTCGGACTGCAGTTCAATAAGTCTTTCTACCCTATGTTTTAAGTTTTATATCTGTTTATAATATCATTATGTCCATTTCTGAATAATTTACATAAAGGATTGAATCAGAATTTACTTAATTGTACTCTGATTTCAGATGTGATTGTTCTTAATTTTTTCCTCTAAATTGGTTATAAGCATGAATTCTTAAATGCTCTTGCTTTGCTAATTTAAACATTGTTGATTACTATAATAAAGAATTCTTCATTTCTCTTTGTTTGTAGTCATTTCATTTCTTTCTTTTGAACATGGTGAAAGATTCTTAGCTGCCTTTCATCCCTTCAAAATCATCCCATCCACTTTAAATTTTAAGGATTGTTCTCTGTCTGGCTATCTTGCCATGCAAAGCCATCTTGTGTGTAGAATAGAAATCCAGTAAAGCCATCCTTTGACTCCATAGCCCAATGGACTGAAAATCTTCAACCTTGCCCCCAGTTTGCGAATTCCACCATTTTCAAACAAAATTCTTGGACTTATAACTAGCCTAAAACTTTCTAAGAACAAAGATAAATTATAAAGAGAGAGCCCTCTCTGGATGCAGATTGGCTAGATTCTGCATCTGAAGGTTGGTTTGTGGTTACCTCGGGTATACTTTCCTTTTCCACAACTTCAAGGAAAACCTGAGTGATAACATAGTGGCGACTCCACTGGGGAATCTGAATCATTTTTTGTTAATATTTTTCACTTATAAGCTATAGAAAGAGTCTGAATATCAGCCAGGTAGCCTTTGAAATGCTTTTGCCATACAACTGCATAGTAAATAAATGATGCTTCAGTCTATCTCTGATTTAGCTTATACTTTGAACCTTACTTTCAAATGTTTAATCAGACTCTCTAGTTCAATAGAATCTTTGAGAAAATTTTAATCATAAATCATTATTTCTTGAAGAATTTATAGAAGTTGTATTTTCATTTCAATTAAAACTAAAAAACCAAAAACATATATCATCTAGGAAAACTGGCTTCAGAAAGGATTCGTCATACTAGGTCAAATCCTGACCCCAATCCACCACCGATATTTGAAAATCCGAATCTGATTCCTAGGATTCTTAGAAGACAAGGAAGCCAAGAAAGTTCTGAAAGAGGAAGTCAAGAGAGTTCTGGAAGTTCCAGACCTCTTTCTAGATCACATTCCTGTCCTGTGAAGATTATATATTTTGACGAAATTCCTTTTGATGAACGATTTGAAACATCCTTATTTGTGAATTTTTCTGAAACCGAATTATCAAGATTAGTTCCAGATCCATTGTTTTTTGAAGATTTGCAATTCAGATTTGTTTCATATCACCTTGAGAGACATTTACAAAACTCCATTTCATCTGAACTGACCTTTGAAGAAATTTCAAACGTTTCTGTGATTACCGAAGCTTCCCCAAGTTCAGTTACTTTTTCTCAAGCTTTTCAAACACCAGTCACCCCTTCTACTTCTCCACCTAGACCACCACCACCTATTATTCCATTACCCCTTCCAATGGCCAATAGATATGCTCCTTTATAGTTGCCAGCCAACCCTGCAGCTTTGCCTCAAGATTATCAGAGTAAGATCACACCTTTTGATGGCTCAGGTACTTACACAGCTCAACAACATACCAAAAGGATGACTGATTACTTTGAATTTTATGAAATTGATACTGATGATGTCCGAATGAGAATTTTTGTTCAAAGTCTTACTGGGGAAGTTAGGACATGGTTTAGAGCCCTTACTCCAAACAGTATTGCTGATTTAGTAGCTTTGTATAGGGAATTTTTGAATAGATGGGAGAAGAAGAAAGACCCTCTTCAGATCTTATCGGAATTTGAAAAACTAAGGAGAAGACCTAATGAAATAGTGCAAGATTACATAATAAGATTCAATGAAGCATATAACGTTGTTCCCCAGAACCTCAGACCCCCACCTGACTCTGTATTGGTCAAATTTCCAGATGGTTTTGACTCTGACATAGCCTATTCTCTCAGGGAAAGAGCTCCCCAAACCCTAGAAGAAATGCAAAGCATTGTAGTTAGTGTGGAAGCAAATCTTATAGAAAAACGATCTAGAGCTAGGGCCGAAAGAAGAATGCCTCTGAATGAAGAACCTTTAGCTTTTGAAAAAAAGCTGGATGCAATCATTAAAGGTATGGAAAGATTAGGAGACAGAGTGGAAACAATCGAAAGAAAATCTACTGGTGATAATATTGTGAGAAACCCAAACTTTAGAATAAATCTGAACCAAAATATTGGAAAGAATGTCCCTGACCAAAACATCAGGCCACCTTTCCAAGAAAATTTTGTTGAAGGCTCAACTTCTGAAGAACCTACAGAAGATGTAGAAATAAATAATGTAACTGAAGACAAAAATGAACCAGAATTTTTCCTATCCCAGGATGATCAAGAGAATCACATCCTTGAAACATTCCAAACTCATTCAGGTGAGACTTTTGATTTTAAGGAAGGCTATGACACAACAATTTATGAGGTTCATAAACAGTACAATTTGAGAAGCAGACGGATTGATGTGCCAGAGAATAGCAAACAGAAAACTGCAAAACAAAATGTCAAAGGTAAAGTTAACATCCCTCCTGTACAAAACATTCCTCCTGTACAAATTCTGCCTAGGACAACTCCTAACTCTTCAAATCCAATAATTGAAGATGTTTCTGATAACCAACTAAACAATAAAAAATAATCTAATACTTTTCCTCCTGTAGGAAATGAAGAAGAACCAGTAGAAGTTAGTTCAGAAACACCTTCAAATCAAAATTTCACTCATGAAAAAGAGAAAAACATTGAAGATCCAAAAAATAGAGAAAACCCAACTGTGCAAAACACTAAAGCTCAAACAGAAAAACCTTTCAATCTAGAGGCTGAAATAGGCAAACTAAAGATAGTCGTTCCTTTATCAGAATTGGATAAACACGATGTCTATAGAAGTCAAATCAGCAAATCCCTAAACATTAACATTACTGGAATGGATGATTCAGTAAATATTCTTGATGATCAACCCAAACTCCTTTTTGGCCCTGAGGTAAATGGAAAACCAGAAAGTGGAGGGACTCCTCCATTTTATGTAAGCCTAAATGTTCATGACAAGATACTCCACAATGCTATGCTTGATTCTGGAGCATCTCACAATTTGATGCCAAAAGCAGTGATGGAAAGATTAAATCTAGACATTACCAAACCGTATAAAGATTTGTTTTCTTTTGATTCTAGTCAGGTAAAATGTCTAGGATTGATTAAAGATTTGTGTGTTACTTTGGTGCAATATCCTGCTAAGTTTGTTTTGATGGATATAGTAGTGGCTGATATTCCTCCTAAATATGGTATGTTGTTGTCTAGATCCAGGGGTGCTAAACTTGGAGGATCTATTCAACTGGACATGTCATATGCCACTATTTCAGTTTTTGGTCAGCCTAAAAGACTTTACAGAGAGACATTGATGAAATATTTAGTCAGTAGCCATGAGAAGCCTGAAAACTTCCCTGTCTATTCTATACATTCTGATATGGACTATTTTATTTTATACAATGCTGAATTGGATCTTCCTACTGAAATAGAAGCTCCAGAATTGGAAACTACAAACAACACTACAAACAAAACTATTGTTAAGATTGAAGAGATTTCTGAAAACAAGGAAACATCAGATGATCAAGAAATATCAGAAAAAACTAAACAACTAGCTCCTATCAAGAAACATTTTAAAACAATTGATGAAGATTATGAACATGAAATTCTGTGGCATTTAGAATTTGATGGCTCAGTGAACAAATTAGGAGCAGGAGCTGGGGTTTGGTTACATAATGTTGAAAATAATCATGCTGAAGGTCATGCTTATATATTGAATTTCAAATGCACTAACAACATGGCAGAGTACGAAGCTCTTTTATTAGGGCTTAAACATGTCAAGAAGTTAGGAGCTATTAGGGTATCGATCATAGGAGATTCCGAGCTAATTATTCAACAAATTAAAGGAGAATGTTCAACAAAAGACATGAGATTGAAACAATACAGAGAAACAGTAGTGGAAATTCTCAACACCTTTCTTCAAGCTCAACTTGCCAAGATTCCCAGGAAACAAAATTTGCATGCTCACAGTCTCGCAATGTTCGCTAGTACATGTAAATTACCTTTTGATCCTAATCATCATTTTTCAGCTGAGATTAGACATAGGCCTGCTATACCGGACAATCTTTTGAATTGGCAAGTATTTGTAAGTAATAATCAAATCAATAGTTTTTTGACACTTCAAAATGAGTTTTCTAGCTGTAATATAGATGAGGACATAACAATTAGTGAATATGATCAAGAAAAAGAACAAAAAATAGATATTTCAAGAGAGAATGCAATTCATATGCTGCACCCAACCACATTCACAGAAAAAGACATGCAGGATTTGAAAAACATGGAATCTGATGAGATCATAGAATATGAGACAGAAATCATTAATCTGAAAGATAATCATTTACCCAAGGGATTAACTCCTTTGGAGGATCTTTTCGACTCAAATGATATTCCATTTATACCCAAAATGGAGCCTGTCAAGGCTGATATTGAAGAATGCAATTTAGGGACCCCAGAAGATCCTAAAATGGTTAAATTATCCAAATCTCTACCAGAATATCAAAAGGTTAAATATGTTGAACTCTTAAAGGAATTCCAGGACGTTTTTGCCTGGAGTTATGAAGACCTTAAAGCATATGATACATCCATAATTCAACACACTATACCTTTGAAACCAGATCAAAAACCTTTTAAACAAAAACTTAGAAGGATCAATCCTGTTTTACTACCTTCAATTGAAAAAGAAATTAAAAGGATGTTTGAAGCAGGGATTATAGCTCCTATTAGGTTCTCTGAATGGGTTTCTAATCTAGTACCAACAAGAAAGAAAACTAGAGAAATTAGACTCTGTGTCGATTTGAGAAATTTGAATAAATTTTCTTTAAAAGATAACTATCCTTTGCCTAAAATGGACCATATTCTTCAGAGGGTAGTGGGTTCTTCTAGGATATCTCTACTGGATGGATTTTCAGGTTATAACCAGATTCTGGTTCATCCTGATGATCAAGATAAAACAGCATTTACAACACCATGGGGTACTTTTAAATATGTCAAGATGCCATTTGGACTCAAGAATGCAGGAGCTACATTTCAGAGAGCAATGGATATTGCTTTTGCTAAAGAAATACATGATTTTCTGGTAATTTATTTAGATGATTTAACGGTCTTTTCCAAAACAGATCAACAACATTTAGATCATCTAAGGCAAGTGTTTATAAAGTGCAGAAAATATGGCATTTCTTTAAATCCTAAAAAATCATTGTTTGGTTTGGAAGAAGGAAAGCTCCTAGGTCACATAATTTCTAAAGATGGCATTAGAATTGACCCTGAAAGAATACAAGCAATTTTGCAGATACCTCATCCCAGAAACATAAAAGAATTGCAAGCCTTCATAGGAAAGATTAATTTCTTTAGAAGATTTATTTCTAGCTTAGCGGAATTACTTAGATTGCTTACTAACATGCTTAAAAAATATTCAAGCATTGACTAGACTGTAGAAGCCAAGCAATCATTTGAGGAAATTAAAATGGCTTTAACAAGAACACCAGTTCTTACCAGTCCAAAATTTGACAGATATTTCATTATTTTTTCATTTGCTTCTGAACATACAATTGCAGCTGTTTTACTACAAAAAGATGATCAGGGATGTGAAAAACCAATTTCCTTTTTTAGTAAAGCACTTAGAGATGCATCTTTGAAATACAATATCATGGAGAAACAGGCTTTCGCATTGGTAAAAGCAATTAAAGATTTCAGAATTTACATATTATATTCTCATGTGATAGCTTATGTGCCTAATGTTGTAGTTAAAGACATCTTGACTCAAGATGGCATTGAAGGCAAAAGAGGTAAGTGGATAGCTACCATTTTGGAATATGATATTGAAATTAAACCAACAAAACTCATAAAAGGTCAAGTTTTAGCTCAACTTATGACTGAAACTAATTGCCAAGCCTTAGACATTAACGAACTGGATGACGAACAGGAGATGGCGACTCCACAGATCAGTCAAGCTTTCTTAGATTCACCTTGGTACACTGATATCATTCATGTTTTATTAAACCTGCAAGCTCCTCCAGGGTTGTCCAGAACAAAAAGAAGATTTTTGAAAATGACATCTTTAAAATATTGTATTTTAGATGGCACTCTATTTTGGAAAAATCATGAAGGAATCTTATTGAATTGTCTATTGAAAGATGAAGCTGATAAAGTTCTTAATGAATTTCATGCAGGGGATTGTGGTGGACATCTCTACTGGAAGTCAACTGTAGATAAAATCTTAAGGGCTGGTTTTTACTGGCCAACCTTGTTTTCAGATGTTAAGAAATTTGTAACAACTTGTCATAAGTGTCAGATCTTTGAGGGTAAAAGAAAGTTGTTACCTTTACCATTAAGACCGATTTCCACAGAAAGACCCTTTCAACAATGGGGATTAGATTTTATTGGTGAAATTCATCCATCTTCTTCTGGACAACACAGATGGATTTTAACTGCCACAGATTACTTTACCAAATGGATTGAAGCTATCCCATGCAGACAAGCCAATGATTCTGTAATTATAGGGTTTTTAGAAACCAACATACTTTCCAGATTTGGTTGTCCAGAAAAAATCATAACAGATAATGCTGCTGCATTTAAATCAAAGAAAATGATTAGTTTCTGCAATAAATATCATGTTACTTTAGGCCATTCAATAGCCTATTACCCTCAGGGTAATGGACTGGCAGAATCTTCCAATAAAATTCTTATTAATATCATTAAAAAATTACTAGAAGAAAACAAAAAGAATTGGCATAAGAAACTTATCAATGCATTATGGGCAGACAGACTTACAACTAAGAAATCAATTGGGACTAGTCCATATGAATTGGTTTATGGCATTGAAGCAAGATTCCCATCATCTTTAGGAATTCCTATTATGAAATTACTTCAGGAGGCTCAAGTGGAACCAAATGATATTCAAAGGAGAATTAACCAAACAATTCACTTGCAGCAAACCAGAGAAGAAGTGTATCAACGATCCCAAGTCTTGCAGGAAAAGTTAAAGAAAATGTTTGACAAAAGAACTAAAGCAGAAGATTTTCAACTAGGTGATAAAGTCCTAAGATGGGATTCTAGAAGAGAAGAAAAAGGGAAACATGGGAAATTTGATTTCTTGTGGAAAGGGCCTTATATCATTCATGCCTTGCAGGGAAAAAACACATACTTTTTGAAGGATTTGGACAATTTAGAAGCTGAAGAAGGACCAGCCAATGGTCGAATACTGAAGCACTATTTTGATCCTATTTACTAGGATGTTTTGATTTTTCTAACTTGTACATAATATATCCTTTTCTAATGCAGTTTTGATTGGATGGTGACTTCTTGAAGTTGAAGCCCGAAGTGAAGGCCCTAAGCTTCGAAAGTTTCACTATCATATCTACAATAAAGTTACCAGAAGAAGAAGATTACATGGTTTAGTTTGAAGACATTTTGAGGCAACTGACCTGCTGTTCTTTACTTTTCACAAGGAAAATTCATCCCCAAGTGGAGCCAGTGTTAGACTCCTATACCAATAGGTATCATTTTTCATGATTGTCTTGATTGAACTATGGAATATGTTCAAACCTTTCTCTTGTGCAAAGATGTTCCATATTCTTGAAAAGCCAAAAAAATCAAAAAAATTTAAAAATGTAAAGAGGGTATACCCTAAAAGAAAAATCAAAGGGTAAGAAAAAATAAAGTGGTCAAAAAAGTGAAAGAAATGAACCCCAAACAAAAATATACCAAGGAAAGTGTGCAAATCCAAATGCCACTACTATTTCGTTTTTTGTAAGTAAGTGATTATGTGCAGCTTGTCAAACTTTTGCCACAATTTATGAAGAGTCAAACTGTTTAAACTTGACTCATTCGTGTTTCAATTTCATGTTGTAGAATAGAGAATAAATATCTGACCAAACAGTTCAATCTTGGCAGATAAGTAGATAGGTAGAGTTAATAAAAGGTGCTCAACAGTTTAATCTGAGCCCTTGGATGTAATAAGGGTAGAATTAGATAGATTTTCCATGTAAAAGAAAATAATATTGATAAGGGTTTGCCAGTCTAAGTGCACCCTAATAAAGAAGAGAAAATGGTAGTGTAAAGTAGATAGGGTAGGTAGATGGTGTTGCAAAGTTTTATGTAATGAATGATGGTGTTAAATGTGTTAATCCTTTACTTTCATCACAAGTACTGAAGCATAAAATACATTGGAAAATTCACAGAAAGCAAAGTCAAAATCATTAACTTCCCACATCACTTTCTCCCTAAGATTTTTACTAATTTCCCCAAAGTGCTAAGGTATTTGGAGATCAAAGGGGCTCAAGGCATTTCCTTGACTTTTGGAGGGACCGGACCCTCGGCCTAATGATCAAAAAGACCTAAGTACTTGAAATTATTTATCATTATGATCATTCACCTTTAATCTTTTCCTAAGTAAAGTCCAATTTTACTTAGGAAAATCACGCCATATTTCATAAAATCCCCTCAAAATCACTTGCTATTCTATGTTTAAGTGTTGAAATTGAGATGATGTAATTTACTTCAATAAATCTTCACTTTCCTAGATTTGTAAAGTATTTTGAGTCTACCTTGTCCTTTGTCATATTAACTTCTGATGTATTTATTAAATCCCTAGTAAAAAGTCCTTATCCTATAGTACTTTACTCCTTTTATCTAATATCCAAAAAACCCATCTATTAAGATTTTAACCAAAGTATTTATTTCCCCATGCATTTATAAAAAACCCACATTATGTGCCCTTTGGTTAAAATATATCATTATATAATATTCCTACCCTTATGATAAGTTAATTATATTGGTTAATTTATCATATAATAAAAAACATATATGAAAAAACTTTAAACATATGGTATATATGTTTGACACAAAAAATAATAAACCCGAAACTTCGGAAGTAATCCCATTTCCCCAGTACTCGACGCTTTAACTCAAGTTAAAAATCCCGTTATTTATTTCATTCTCCAAACTTAACTCGAGTTAAAAAGCCAAAGTCTCGCCACACCCTGATAATTCATAAAACTAAGGGATTAATTAATCAGTTGGGTTAATTAATAACCAGACCTCCAACCAATCAGAAGCCGCCCGGGATATTTAATTAAACCATAACTCTTTTGGGCCCGCACGTTAAATACCCCTCCATCTGCACGTCATATTATCCGTCCGATCGCTCATTCCCAGATCGACAGCCCGCTCCAATTCCGCTAGCCGTCCCTCATCAGAACTTTAACGCCCGGGGGCACGGTGGTTTTGGAATAGTCCTCCGACCACGTGTCCGTTGATCAATGGAATCGCTCCCTCCGCGTTTAAAACCACCATTGCCCATAAGCGATGCGGAAATTACCGCTTACCATCCGACCCCTGCCACATGTCATCCCGTACCTCGATGACGTCATTCCTTGATAAAATAAAAATCCCTTTTGACTTTGTAAATAAAAAAAATTTCGTGTTTTTTCTGTCATTTTCATTGCTGAAAGCGACTGCGCCTTCCACTGCGAAATTCAAAATTCTCACTGAAAATTACTGTTCTATCCAATTTCGCTCGAGAATTCTGCCGGACCAGTGTTCAAGTATCTTCTTGCCACCATTTGATACCTGTTAAATCCCAGTTTGCCTTCGAAAACATGTATTTATTCTATTGCGCTCCGAACTTCAAAAAGAAACTCTGTGTTCCTTGTTTTTTCACTGGATTAGTGTTAAAATCTTATCGCTAAGATCATTCCCTGAGCTTTAAAACTGTGAAATTGTTCCCCCAAACCTGCTACTGTGCAAATTTCCCTCATTAAAACTGAAATCGCACCCGGTCTGTGAAGAAAACCCAGAAACTGCCATTTTTAATACACAAGAACCAAAATGGAAGCCCCGGTAGCCCTGAAGGTAACTCCATTGAATGCCCCCCACGGAGAGTTAGAATATTTTCCCTTAGTTGATAAAGACTTCCAAATTAAAGACTTGGTTTTCGATGAAAGCCCCCTTCGAAGTTATTGCCGCTGCAGAGACGATTATTCGAAGGGATTGGATGTCATTGGATTGTGGGAATCCAATTTCCTGAGATATCTCATCCCCTCAGTCCTCATTTTCCCAGAAATTATCCACTACTGCCATTCTAACTATGATCCAACTCAAAGAGCAGTGATGTCCCCTGACCAGAGTGTTCTTTTCCCTATCACTCCTCAGGCCATCAATGCAATGCTACATTTTGAACCTGATCAAGAGCTAACTCCCTTGTCTATGGAAGAACTGATTGAAAAGTCTAATCAACTGTCTCTAGAAAAATTGAAATCCATTTGCCAAACTTTTATGTTGCCTGAACATCAACCTAAGAGGCCACCTCCATATGGTTTTGCTTACTTTAACAAGTTGGGCAGACTTATCCTCAATATGATATCCTTTGTTATAGGTTTCAATACAAGTGAATATGTTGATGAAATAACCTTGGTATTGTTGTCTATCTTTACTCCTGGGCAACCTCCTGCAGTAAAATATGATTTTGCATCCTTCATTTCCAATAAAATCCATGACCAGTTTATGAGGCTAGATAATGAGAAAGTGTTCAAATATTCCTCAGTTATTTACCATCTCCTCATCTATTATCAATCGGAGAAGTTCCCCTTCCCTGTTAAAAAGCTTGATGCCAAGGGAAACCCTAGATCAGTTATTTTTTGGTCTTCCATAACTCATTCTTCTTATGATTCTCCCTATTCTTATGCTGAGTTTATCGATCTTTTTGTATATCCTGCAACTACCTTGTTGACAGGAATTCCCCCTCCAAGGCTCAGTAATGATATTAAGAAGACTTTGCAGCTTTCAAGAACATATAAAGTTGGGGACTGGTATTTATACTAGAATCATTCAGTCATCTGAATATATGGATGTGAAGTGCATCCATTCAAGTTGCCAAAATATGTGCCCATGAGACTTTTTGCCTTGGAATATTTCAGGCAAATGAATAATTCTGATATGATTCATTTTTTTAGTGTGAAAAAGAAAGCCCAACTCAAGATTAAAAGTCAATTAGGTCCTTTCATCTGCAACTCTAGGGAGGCCGAGCGAGAAGCAGAAGATATACTACAAAACCATTGCAAGTTCCAAAGGAGTTTCCATTGGGTTCCTTATGACCCATATGGTTTCATCTGTGATAAAAGAATGAAGAAAAAATCTTCCCCATATATTCACCACAGGATTCCTGATATAGAACAATATGCTAACCAAGATGAATGGGTGGAAGGAACACTAGTTGAGCAAGATAATGAAGAAGACAATAGAAACAACATTATGAAAAATCTTGAGAAAGAGTTTGACCTAGAATCTTTTGGTCAAGTGCAGGTACCTCACATTGGCTCCTCTTCAGCAGGAAATCTCCAATAGGGGTTACATGAAGAGAGTCTATCAATTGCAGTAGAGTCTAAAGGTAAAGGGAAAGAACATGAAATACAGGTCATTGAAACTTTTGTCATGGCAGAGAAACCTCAAACCTCCAGGGCACCAGATCAAACACAGGTTTCTCCTACTCAAGAAAATCATCCTGAAGTTGCAGAATTACAAACTCCATCTAATATGGAAATAGGTAAGAAAAGACAGGCTCCAAATCCTACTCCTCCCAAAGAATCCTCAGAGCTACATCAAGCCAAAAAGCAAAAACCCGATCCACTTCCAGATGTGGAAATCATTGATGAGATGTTTGATGATGAAAGAGAAGATAGTCAACTAACTGGCACAGTTAGTGAAACACATACAGGCCACAAAGGAAAAGAATTGCAAAAACAGTTGAGTACTGAGGTATCTTCTTTTAAGCCACCAAAAACAGATACAGGTGATATAAAAAGAAATTTCATTAATATAAACGCAAAGAATGATCCATTGAGAATGAAGGTATATGATCAATATCTGAAAATGGCTCCACATAATCAGGAAAGGTTAATGTCAGCATTTGACATTCAACAAGGCAAAATGATGATGAGTCATTTTAAATCCAAGGTGCCCAAACCCATGACAGCAGCTGATTATATTAGGACCAATTTTGAGGTCCTGGCAAAATACATTCATCCCTTGGACCAGATAGAGCTGCATAAAAAAACTGGGGAAATGGTATATTCCACTCTTACTGATAAGGCCATGTCAGCCCTGAGGCTGCAAGATTCTTTAAATAACACGAACACCCAATTGCAAATTGAAAAGGCCTCTTCTCAGGCCAAAGATAACAGAATAAAGTCACTGGAAGACATAATCATCAGTTTGGGTCACAACCCCAAAGATATCAAAAGCATTGAGGCACTAATTAAAAAGAAAGATGATGATATTGTTGCACTGAGAAAGCAGCTGAAATTGCCAGCCTCAAGGCATCCCCAGACCCAAGAAGTTTTGAAGGAAAATTCACAGGAAGAGATAATGGAGTTGCTCCTAAAAATGACTGAGCAACTGAGTGAAACAGAGAAAGAATTGGAACAAGATTTACAAGAAATGGAAGCTATCATGCAGGCATCTATCACAGAAGCTACTACAACTACAGGTACGACATCAACAGATCAACAAACAGAATCAGCACAGGTAGACACTTCTGGTTTAAGTTCTGATGAATTGGTAAAACAAATGGAAAGTTTAAAACTCAGGGTCACAGAACTTAAAACCACAAAATTGCAGTTAGAAAACTTGGAGCAGAAATATGATATGTCCAAAAGAACTGTTGCTGATAATACCAGGGAAATTAAAATATTGGAAAAACTGGTTAAGGATTTAGAAAAATATCTTTCATTAGAAAATCCTTTGAGAGAAATAAATGAAATTCTTTGGACTAATATAATTGATTCAATAAAAAGTATTTGGACTTTTGTTCAAACAATCTTTGAACAAAATGACTTGATCAAAGTAGCTCAGGAAGAAATAGCCAAAACAAGAGATGAATTAAAGAACAGACCTGAGCAAGCTAGTCAACTTATACAGTTTCTGAACACACGGACTAAGCAACAACTTTCAAAGTTAGGAATTGATGACAGGACAGGCACTATCTTAGAAATAAAAAGGGTTTTTACCAAAAGAACTCTTATGCAGAATTTGGAAAGGAAGTGCTCAGACATGCAAGAAGAAATCAATGCTTTTAAAGGGAAATTTCAGGTTTTATTAGACAATGGGTTACCTAGTCCTATGCTAGCAGGTGACAAGATAATGGACCTGGAAACCTATGTTACTAAAATAGACATACATGCTCATAACAGAACTGTTATTTGTATCAATGCATCACAAGCAACATTGCCAACAGGGGGGAATCTTTATGATAGATTGAAGAATTTGTTTCATCTGGAGCATGAAATAAAATATTTTTTCCCTATTCAGCCCACTTTTTACAGATACACAGAGGCCGATGAGACATTGAGAAAACTTAAAAGAACCGTAATAGCAGAAGATCAATAGTGGGATGACTTATTGGAAATTTTGTAAAATTTATCTTCAGACAGAAAATTTGATCTTTTTACCATTATGTAAAGGGTAAATAATGAGCACAGATTAAAGAGTATCAGTTGAACAAGTTAAAGAGTATCCGTAGAAACAAAGAGTATCAGACAAGCAAAGGAATTACTCAAAGGGACAGCATCAAGCCCTATTATAGCACCTGCCTCCAGCACATCCACAAAGGAAGGAAACAACACATCAGCAGTTACTTGTTATTCTGTCTACGAGACCATTTGTCTCCTTTTTATTTGTAAATTACTCATTAGTCACCCTAGATTATTGGCTAGGTTAGTGTGAGATATTTTCAATCATTTTTTGTATAAATAAACCCTCAAAGAGAGTATTGAGGGTGGATTCTATTACTTGGCTGTGACATTGAAGTTTTTTGGAATAAAAAGTGTTTTGGAGAAATTTATTTGTGGCTTACTGGATGACAATTTGAAGCTCAGGACTTTTTGCAGGATTCATGTGTCGGACTGCAGTTCAATAAGTATTTCTACCCTATGTCTTAAGTTTTATATCTGTTTATAATATCATTGTGTCCATTTCTGAATAGTTAACATAAAGGATTGAATCAGAATTTACTTAATTGTACTCTGATTTCAGATGTGATTATTCTTAATGTTTTCCTCTAAATTGGCTATAAGCACGAATTCTTAAATGTTCTTGCTTTGCTAATTTAAACATTTTTTATTACTATAATAAAGAATTCTTCATTGCTCTTTGTTTGTAGTCATTTCATTTCTTTCTTTTTGAACATGGTGAAAGATTCTTAGCTACCTTTCATCCCTTCAAAATCATCCCATCCACTTTAAATTTTAAGGATTGTTCTCTGTCTGGCTATCTTGCCCTGCAAAGCCATCTTGTGTGTAGAATAGAAATCCAGTAAAGCCATCCTTTGACTCCATAGCCCAATGGACTGAAAATATTCAACCTTGCCCCTAGTTTGCGGATTCCACCATTTTCAAACAAATTCTTGGACTTATAACTAGCCTAAAACCTTCTAAGAACAAAGATAAATCATAAAGAGAGAGCCCTCTCTGGATGCAGATTGGCTAGATTCTGCATCTGAAGGTTGGTTTGTGGTTACCTCGGGTATACTTTCCTTTTCCACAACTTCAAGGAAAACCTGAGTGATAACAGGTGGTTCCATGGCTTATCTACATTCGTTCATGCCAATGTGACTGCTTATTCTGAGTTCACTAGAAGGGTGGTGGAGAGATTTGACAGAAGAGATCCAAAGGCACCTTTCATGAGCCTTGCAAATTTGAAGCAATTAGTTAATACAAAGTCTTATATTTATGAATTTTTAAGATTATCTGTTATGGTTCCTAATTTTTCTACAACAAGGAGGGTGTACATGTTAATTGATGGTCTAGATGAGCCTCTTCATGGGTTGATAAAGTCTACCAAGCCCACTACCTTGCATGATGCCATTGAGAGGGCTAGAGACCTTCAAGATGCCTTGCCAAAATAAAACGCAAACTTTCAGCACAAGCCCTCTTTTCCTTCTAAAGGAAAGGAAGAGAAAGCTTCTCCTTAAAAGGAGAGCTCATACAAGAAGCATCTTGATGATGAATTCTGGAGAGATCTAAGGAGGAAGAAGCTATGCTTCACTTGCCAAGAAGCATGGGCACCGAGGCATAGATGTGCTACTTGAAAAACACATTACATAGAGGTCTTCTCAGATATTGAGGAGGAAGAAGAAGATGAACCAAGAAGGGGTCACAGTGCTGACACTAATGGAGGAGATCCAACACCATCAGGTGATGGGAATGGAGCCTTTGCCCCTATTGGAGGGACTCTTGCATCTTTGAGGGGAGTACCTAGGTACTTGAACTTAAGAGTTCAATGTTTAATCTTGAATTAGAGGGTTTCTGTATTGATTGATAGTGGGAAAACTCACAATTTCATTAATGTTTATCTTGTGCAAAGGAGGGTAATACCCACTGATAATTTTGAGGGATTCTTTGTTTTGGTCCCAGGAGATAGAACAATGCAATGCATGCATTATGTCCCATCACTTTCAGTCACCACGGGTACCTACACTTTGGTTGATCACTTCTTTGTGGTTGACATACCTGACACCAATGTGATTTTGGGTGTTCAATGGTTGATTACATTGGGGAAAGTCACCATTGATTGGGAGGCTTTGCAAATGGAATGGGTGGACAAGAAGAGTGGTGAACCTAAAATGATCAAAGGCATGCATACTTACCCCTCACAAAACACTTCCACACAGAAAACAGAGATGGATTTGCACAGTGGAAGCAAGGACCTTACAATCCCATCTATTATGTTCATGAGATTTCTACATGGGACACTCTTATCTAGTGGAAAACCACCTGGGAGGCCACTTGATTCAGATTTTGTGGGGAAGACCTAAAAACTTATTACTCCAAACCTAGATCCAGGAGGGATTGGAGCACTTGAAGACAAAGCTACATCGCTGGGAGACTTGGGTAAGCTCAAGAAAGAGGGAGATCTTCTTTCCTTATCATTATCACCCACTCTCATTTCTGGATCTACGTTGTGGGAGGAGGAGAATGGAAGGAATGGCCTTCCAACACACATATTTGGCATAGGATATGTCAAGGAGGAGATCAGCAACATGAAATTTTTTTCTGTTGATATATCATCAGCGCTGTCATTGTTGAGCCGTTTAGATCTGTATTGGAAATCCCAATTGTTGGTGGATTATTCCAAATATCTACACACTTGGATGATACTTGATGACCAGCTGGATGAAGAGGGATATCTAGTCCATGATGGAGTCATCTATCATCATGGTAGGATCTTCTTGTCTAGAGATTCTAAGCTCAAGCACAAGTTACTACAAAGAGCATACAAAGAGTTCTGTTTCAGCCATATGTACTCCATGGAGATCTACAACATCATCATGAGAAGCTTTGATTGGGAAGGCTTGAAAGAATAACTACATCAACATTTTCAAGAATGCATGAACTATGTGGAGTTTGGGCAGCCATGTGACTCTATGCAAGATTTATTTCAACCATATCTTCCTTCTTTTGAAAGAGGAGAAAGATCCATGCACAACTCCATGTGTATGAGAGGCATTGTTGGTGAAGAATCTGATCATGTAAAGCAAGTTTCATTTTCTGATTTTACATATTCTTTCACCATGTTTATGTAGGCTATGACTCCAAGGAGGAGTAATATATCATGTAAATCTCATAGCAAAAATTGGGCCACTAAAATTTCTGAATTTGGCCACTCCCTTGTTGTGCAAAGGGAGATTTCCTTCCATGATGGGCGCTTCCCAAAAGCACCAAAAATATCTCACTCTTTCAGCCATGGTGAGATGACATGTGCAGCAAGTAAGTGGTGGGGGAACCACTTACCATACCTTGATCTAATGCAGGCAGGAGATGCACTGCACTGGTATCATATGTGGGACTATGAACCACCTCCTCATGCTCAAATTTCTGTTTGTATATATGTAGTTTTTCATCCATACAATGATGACATACTTGTACTTTTTATGGGGTTATATGGAGGGAGGATGGGAAGCTTGCATGTACCACATGGGATGGCGACTCTCTATGTGCCTTATGCTACATGTTTTAGGGAGAGTATTGGTTCAGCCATGTTTGTTTCATTTGAATTCTTGACTCCTTGTGGGATGGACTATGTACATCTCATAATGACTTTGGAGGAACAATTCATGGAGGGTTGGATTGGTGAACACTTAGCTTATGAAGAAAGCTTAACTCATGATGGTGTCACCAATGGAGGAGAAGTGTTGCAGCACTCACCTTATCAGTTGCTTGAGGACAAGAAAAATTTTGGAGGGGAGGACTGTAATATTCCCAATTAGCCCAATATAATGGGAACACACAATTTTGTTTCATTTTCCTGTTGCATGAATAAATGTGTAAAGGAGGACAATAAAAACTCCTAAAACAATGAATAAATCAATAACCCATGTGAACAAGGCTAAATCTATGCAGTCTAAATAAACACCCTCATGTGTGAAAGGGATTGAATCATTTGAATGGGTCAACCATGACCAAATAAACATCACTCTCTAGAAGAAGTGATCCTCATTGATGCACAGTGCAGTCTTAGTTGGAGGTGGCACATGTGAAAGAAGCTAAATCATTGAGATGGTTTAGGGTTTTGCAAGATCTAAATATTATAAAGGGAAGAGGAGGACAACATGAGAAGGTTGTTGATTGTATTATATTTGTGAATATACTATCTGTTTAGACATATATCATTCTCTTGGCTGTTTAGTAGAGAATAATGTTGTTTAGCACTGGGTGTTCCTGATCGGGAATCCCACCTCTTTCCTTGAGAGGCCTCTTGGAAGAGTCTTGCTTGTCTTGTCCACTATCAGGCAGTTGGCCAAGCTTCATCTTACACCTATAGTGCAGATCCTGTTGAGGGTTTGGTTGTCCTTGTAAGCTGTAGTAAGTGGAGGCTAGATCTACTCAGATCTAGGCCATTCTAGTGCCTCTTTTCAGTGGGAAAGTCTTCTATCCCATTGGAAAGAGTGTATTGGACCTTTGGAGCTACATTTTTATATCTTGGCATCAGGAAAAACATGTACTAAAGCCTAGAGTGCAGTTTCCCTTCCAGATCTGCATTTTTCTTGTAGGTACTGTTGCAGGGTGTTTTAGCACACCATTTGGGAAGCTGGGCTTCAAGTCTTGGGGATATGCCCATCAAATTTTGAGATATATTGGAGAATATTTACTGCATGTTCATATCAGATCTGATCTGCATACTTCTTTACATTTCTGAATCACTGCATATTTCTGCAGATCTGTAACTTAGATCTTAGATCTACTTCATGTACATGGTATTTTGCTCAAAACTCCTACGGGGATTGAAAGAGGAGCCTCTATAGTGTATGGATCTATCATAGATCTGATGTTTCATGCACTTATATGCTCTAGATCTAAAGTGTAATATTCAGCTGTTGTATGCTCTATAAAATAACTCTGTCAAGCCTTTTGCAGTGAATACATGTGATTGCAGCACCTCTTTTTGAGGGTTTGCTTCTATTGAAGTCTTCTATTTCCTATTATAAATTGTATGGGCCTCACTATAAATCTGATTTTCTGATGTATATGTAAATATTAAGCCTCCATATTGGCCTCCTCCTTTTATTTAGCTGAACTGCATTATTTCTGAGCAGTATTGTTTAGTATTGCTGCTTGTTCCCATTTGGGGATGCTACAGTTCTAAGGCCAAACTACTACACCAAAATACTAGCCTGTTAGTGAGGGCGGAATCCCAGGGTGTTAAGGGTGGGGGTCGGGCCCACCAGAGCATCTGAGGGCGGGGACCCTTGCACAGTACCCCTCATTGCGCAGACCCTGGACACATGGCTGCGGACCCTACCCGCAACAGGACATTATAGCCCACCACGCTCCGCGAGTCTCGACCTCGAGACCTCGGCTCTGATACCACTAAGGCCCAACCACTACACCAAAAGACCATCTTGATAGTGATGGTGGCATCCCAGGGTGTTAAGGGTGGGGGTCGGCCCACTAGAGCATTTGAGGGCAGGGACCCTTGCGCAGTATCCCTCATTACGCAGACCCTGGACATGTGGCTGCGGGCCCTACCCGCACACGGGACATTACATAATGTACCTAAGATTTCTTTTTGGCTTAGGAATTACAAACTTTCTTCCAAGTAAGAAAATTATTACCAATATCCCTCTTATTTAGGGACTTGTAGCAGTAATGATGAAAACATCTAACTGATCATGAATAAATCCTTTTGTTGATGTCATGAATTGAGGAGACTTCAACGTTTGGATCTCTTCATAGGGCACATATCATCCATCAGTTTCATCCATTATTCATGCCTTCTATTAGAAAGTGATCCAACAATATTCTCATATGATATAGCTTCATATTATGCTACTTTTGTTCGAACCATATATTCCAAGGATCTTTCATCCTGCCATATGGTTATCAACCTATGGAAGACATTTACTTCCATTTGGCAGCCATCATAAGCTTATCATATGTTATTAAATTATAAATATGAATACTTAAATAAAAAGTTACGTCAATGATGATATTTCATCGTGACATCCTTATTATAGGCATCGACATCCTTCATATATGTTGACACATCTCAAAATGATATGAATAGCCAACAACCTTCATCTTTTCGAGACTTTTATCAGATTCTACATATCTTCCCAAGAGATTTTCTAGTCAATTCTTCTTCCTTGGATGTTGACCGCCTTTGATCATAGTTGCACTTCTCACGATTTCTTCCTTCCACACAATTTTATTCCGAAGAGCTTCCAATCAAATTTTCTTAATAGTTTCCAATCATCTCATAATTCATATGAGTATATTATTTTGATATCATCTAGTGTGAAACATGCCTTTTTGGCATTCTTTTAAAGGAGGATATCCCTTGACTTTGATCATACTTCTCAGGATAGAAGTTGTGATCAATGTTACCTGAACCATATGACATGACATTATAATATTAAATACAAGCATACATACCTCATTTACCTTCAGGTCATCTAGTATTCTTTCAACAAATTTCTTGATTGAAGTTTTGTGAATCCCTTGATCTTATTCATCACTTATACCATCATTCCATGAACTGCACAAGTTGGAGTTCCTGGTGAAACACTTGCTTCCTCTCTATATCGGTGAATCCTTCGATGAGGACTCCATAAAATAATATTGAGGATATTGAATATCCTTATTTTGGAAAATGTTTCCTTTCAATGTATGATGAGCCTTATCCTGGATGAAGTTTTCGATGAGGCTCCCAAGAGCTATATCTTTCATATTGGACTTCCATGAGATTTGTTCTTATTGTGCTCCATGATTTCCCATGGTGATGCCACAAACTCTTGTTTTTTAATGCTTTCATGATGTCACACCACATATATTTTATTGTAGGCATATCCTATATAGTATTTAGGAGCCATGAAAAGACCTTTTGTGAGGGAGACTATCTTAAATATATTTTACTCCCTCTTTCCTTGAACTTCCTTTCTTCAACTTCCTCCATCCTTTTTGGTGATATGAGATTTATTCATGTAATTTCAGAGTCCTTTAACTTCCAACTTTCTTACCCTAAACTTGTCTTCTTATATCTAGCATAGAAGCCACAAGTTGTTAGATAAGTTAACTTTCTAGACCCATGGTCATTTATTACCTTGACCATCAGAAAAATGATGATTATTCTTTTATCATTTCTTTCAAATCTTATTAATGATATATGAAGATATCACTTCAATTTTGTGTAGGTCATGTCTAAGTGGTATGACCTTCTTTTACTTCATCTTCATAGAATATTTTATTATATATCTCTTCCATATCTCCAATTCATTGAGTCCTTTGATCCATTTCCATGTATTTAATAAATACTTAACCTTTAGAGATTTTTCCATAGATATCAATGAGTTCTCTTTCGAGGAATATACCTATCCTCCTTTCTCATGTAAGGAATTTTGATGATCTAACCAGACTTGATATCTCCTTGCAAACACAAAGTCATTTTTCCAATTCTGATTATTACTTATTTGATATGTGAAGATAGAAATTTTACCTTTGTTAGTTTGATGGAGATTGAAGATGATGTGTCGATGTTCCCCTTCTTCAACAAAGGAGTGAAAATATCAGCTATCTTTTGTTGATGGTGAATATTACTTCTTTGGATGATTAAGGATAGAGATAAATGATAGGTAACTTGCCTTGAATTTTTTATAAAAATACCTTAAGATGAAAATGAATTGATGATACAGTTGAGATGGTTCTATAATACTGTCTTAATACCAATATTTCTTATTTGCAAGATGTTGTAATACATCATTGTTCACTATAATTTTTATCACTCTCCCCAACTTCCTAAGGTTGACAGTGGGATTGGAGAAAGGTAACCACAGACCAAACTTTAGGTTAGGTAGCTAGCCCTACCTAGACCAGAGATGGCTCTCTCTTTGTCATTTTAAACAGTCAAATGAATGGCTGATTATTTTATGATTTTAGGCTAGATATGTCAGCTCAATAATTAAAATTTGTTTGATGTTTTGAATGCTGGATAGAAAATTCATTGAATGGAATGTAAATGAGGTTTTTAGGTCTGAACTTCAAGGTGAACCTGCAGAGAGTGTGTGAGGCAAGATAGATAGTTTGGAAACATATTAATTATTCATTGAGTATAAGATGAATATGGAGTAGAGTTTGAATGAGCACTGAGGTGAATTCATTCAACTAAGAAGAAAATGAACACAATATGGTGAATCTTGTCTAAAACAAAGCATGCATAAACATTAATTATCGTCTCAAACTTACAAGATAGAAATATATGAAGAAGTATACATGGTCTTAAGCATAATATGATAAGAAAAAATTAGAAACACATATTTTCAAAAGCATACCACAAGTACCTCAACACAATTCTTGCAAATTTGCCTCTGATTTCATTCCACAAGCTAGTTACAAGAGCTCCACTGCAAAATATGAGACCATCCAACCCAAAAAAATACAAAATAGAGTCTACTTATAGGAAATAAAGGCTATGAAACCTCATTAGGTCGAAATCACATCCAAAATGGATCAAAAATGCAAAATATGAGTCATTTCCTAGCTTCTAGGGAGGTTAGAAATCATACCCTGAATTTTAGCTATAAACTAGGAGAGTTTGTACCTTACATTAATTACAAATTCCTTCATGATATGAAGAAAAAAAAAACCCAATAAATCTAATTACAAATCATATGACAAAATATCCTCAAATTTGTGACCATTTATGAGCTTGACAAGTGTCCTGAGGGAATCCAATGTTGATATGTGACAATTCTAACTGAAGATTTTAAAAACAATTTGTAGAAGCATAATAGAAATTTGGAGGAACTTTTGAGGCATTTTGAGAAGTCCAAATACACTTTTGAAAAAATGGTCAACTATCCCTTTGTGTCTAGTTTCCATAACATCTTGAATTTTTCAAAATGGACCATGGGAAGGCCTTCAAAAATCCATTCTCCCAGGGTCCTTCAAAAGCGTAACAGAGGGTCCAAAAAGGAGGCAGAAACATGAAAAATAGGTGGTTTTTTAGCTTTTTCACCCAAATTGAATCTTTTCATTCGATGAGGGTTCTTGATATATGATTTACTCTTCAAAATACATCCATCCATTAAACAAATCACCATTTGGATGCCTCCAAAATTAAAATTCATAAGGGTCTGTTACCCTTCTACAATGAGAAATTTAGATAATTCTGCAAAAAAATCATGTAAAATACCAAAATTGCTCAAAAGCTTTCAAAATTGGTTCTTTGAAAACTGTAATATATATGATACATACCCAATGAATATTTAGCCAATAAATCCAAGCTTTCCTTCTCCTTGAGCTTCATTTGCACCTCTTTAAGCCTCTTCTTCACTTGTTTCAGCCTTATTTGAGAAATGGTGTCCTTGGTGCGATAATGGTTTCCATGTGGCTCTACAACTTTTTATCCTTTTTATCCATTTTCAATAGATTATCCAGATGCTCATTAACTCTTGATATCCAAATCTCTCTGTCCTCGTTTATCTCCATGGAAATGAACTCATCAAATGTCAATTCTTTAGATTGATGAATTGACTGTCTTTCTTGCTCCAATTCCCTTTTGAGGCCTCTTGTTCTTGGTATTTTTGTGTGTGTTTCAACCTCTATCTCCTGAATTTGGTCAAAAACAATAATTTTCTTTCCTTTACCTCTGTTCACCTCCATGTCTGATTTGTACTTGCTTTGTAGGCGCTGATTCACTTGCAATTGAAAATTTTCCTGCTCAAGGAAAGTAATTCGGGACTGGGCAATGGAGAAGGCCTCTTTCAATTCTGCTATCTATTTATCTTTCTCTTTGATGATGTCTTCAGATTATCTGACCTCATCATGCTCCAATGACACAAACTCATCATGCTGATGCAAGAGAGGTTGTTCCTCTATCTGACATTGCTCAACATGGGTTCCAAGTGTAAGAAAACTCTTGGTATACTTAGGCACACAAAATTGTCTCTTCCCTCTCTCATATGTGTGAGAAAATCCCACAACCCTAGGGACATTTGAAATCTGAATAATCATTCTAGAAGAGCCAATCTCCATTGGTTGTGGTGATGATGTAATAGACAAGACAAAAAGCGTTGTTGACAATCTCTCCAAGAAGTCTTCCAATGTCATGTTTATGGAGGATAAGTGATGCAACACAATGAGCTTGATTAGGCCATGATGAAAGAGACTAGTATGATGATCATCCCTTCTGCTCTGAACCTTCTCATCCATCTTAATCAATCTCCTGTATAATTAATAAGGAAAATCAAGTGTTTTGACTGAAGTAAAATACATCAAAAGCCTAATGTGATACCTATATAGCTTGGAGAATCTTCCTTCGCATGTGAAGTACTTCATTATGAACATCATGAGAGGAGCATACTTGTTTCTGAGATGTCTGAAAGGAAAATGAAATTATGGATCATCTATAACATTGGGCTTAAGGAATTGCTTGTAGTTTTCAATGTCTAGGTACATACCCTTTAACCACTACTCTCCGTGAGAGGGGATACCTATAGCTGAAGAAATTAGGTCAGATGATAGGCTGATCTCTGTACCTGCAAGAGTGACCCTTCCCATATTGTAGTTGGTTGCAAAAATATTGGACAAATGAAGATAATACCCCCTTCCATAAGCCTTTCACAAAATGTTAAACACTGAGTTCTTTGAAAGCACCTTGTGGCCAATGGTGAAGCATTACTCTCGTGCATGGTAAATGGCTCAAGCCTAAGATAGTACCCTCATTTGATGATATTCTTGTCACTTTCCATGGTTTTTGTCACTGGAATGATGAAAACCCTAGGATGTCAATGAAATGAATGAAAGAATGGAAATTTGGAAAAAAAGGGTGTAGGAAGGTGTGAGTTTGGTGGATGAAACGGAGGGACTTGAAGCTAAGAAAAATTATAGAAAAAATTGAGTAGGTAGCATTGTGTGTAAGCTTCAATTTTTAGGTGGAATTACAGAAAGTGGATGTGTGGAAGGTATCAAAATGTTTAAAGCACAGGAAAATCCCAATTTTGACTATGAGAAAAGCCTATGCAATAGTAGGGTAAGTTTGTGACGTGAAATAGGGGTGATGGGGTTGAGAAAAAATTCTGAAAAAAATTCAATGGATAGGGTTGTGTCTTGTCCCCACAATGAAAGTGTAATTAAGTCAAATGGAGCGGTTTAGGATGATGAAAACCTCAAAACACAGTCAATTCCCAATTTTGACTATGAGAATAAGCTAGTGAAAAAGTGTTTTTTAAGTTTAAGGGTCATGGAGCCAAGTAAGAAATTTGAAAAATATTGAATGGATATGTTCACAACTTACCTCCACAATGAAGGTGGAATTAAGGAAAATGGAGGGGTTTAGGTCTTTCAAAACCCTAAAACACAGTCACCTTAGTTTTCACAGTTTTGACTTTTTACTGTGTAAAATAGTTTAGAATCTAGGGTTTGGATGGTTTAAAACATGTCATGTATGATGATGTAGGTAATAGGAATATGTATATGGGCATGGAGGATGTAGTTTTAGGGTTTATGTGATAGGTTATGGTTTATTTAAATGGTAGGTTAGGTTTTTTACAAAACAAAAAAAAACTCATATATGGACAGTGGAGACATGGTGACAGCATAAATGATATGAAATATTTATAAAAACAATCAAAATCTGACCCAAAAAAATCAATAGATGATCACTTACCTTGTGAAGAGGCTACTCCTTAGAATAGAGGTTTAACTTTGAAGATTGGATGGTTTCTAGCTTCAAAAACCAAAACTGGCCACCTACATGAGCGTAACAAAGGGAATTTTTTCAAGCTACAGAAGCGTAACAACGCGTTTTCGGAGGTCACAAGAGCATAACAACAAGAGTTCTCATCGCTTGCACAACACTCCAGGAGCGTAACAATGTTGTGCAACATTCACAGGAGTGCAAAAAAATCACTTAGAAATGAAATACAATGCCACATAAGCGTAACAAGGAAACTTTTTTGGGGATTGCAAGTGTTTCTGGGTGGGATTAGAAGGTTATGGCTTGGATTTTAAGAGCTATGGAGGGAAAATGGAGATGAGAGTTGCTCTCACATGAAATTAAAAAGGTGTAATGAATAAAATTATGGTTGCTACCCTTTTATAAACTTATGAAATGCTCCTTTACCACCTTTTTCCTTTTGACACTTGATAGTGACTTTTTCGACCCTATTGCTTTTGGAAAGTGACATGCTTCCCCTTCAAATGACGTAAGAATTTTTTTTTGACTTCCTTAATTCTCCTTGACCTTTGAAGTGACATTTTTCTTGGCATTTTTAAATGAGACATTGAAAACACAGTTTGCCTTTGAAATTTGTGAAATACTCCTCACCCTTTGACATCTGCAAATGACCTTTTTGAGCCTTTGTACAACTTGGAAGACAACATGTTGCTCTTTCAAATGAGGTAAGAAAGAAAAATAAAACTATTTTTAACCCTTTGAAATTAAAAGTGACTTGATTGACCTTTGAATGAAATTATAAATAAAATTTCTCCTTTTCATGAAACAGTAAGGGTGTTTTTCAAAAACCTTTGAAAAATTATCATTGGATATGACTTTTCAAACAAGAAGAAGTGTGTCTAAAAACCTAAGCATGAATCCTTTTACCTTTAAGTAGAATAATAGGTCATATTTACCTCCTTTGGAGCTCTGACAGTCAAGATGACTCTTTGGATCCTTTCATAAAATAGTGAGACATAATTGTTATTTTTCATGAGACAGTGAAACAAAATTGAGTTGTTTGGAACATTTTGGAACTTGAGGCATATGAAACAAGAGATATTTATTTTATTTTAACTTCATAAATATGTTTTCTCCTTCAATAGGGTTTTATGGATGAAATGGAGGGTTACTGCCTTATTTTTCAGTGAAAATTTGAAACTTTTTCCAAAGGCAGGAATGAACCTAGGCTTTGACCTATATGAGATGGAGTGGCCTAACCCTAGACCTCTTGAATGATGATAATGGCGATGGTGACCTTGAAACTAATGATGGTGATGACCTTGAAAATTATTGTGATGAATGAAATGAAGGAGAAACAAACATGATTTATACCTCTTCAGTGACCAAAATGTTTTCTGAGAACATGTTCGAAAAAGTAAAAAAAATTGACCTATGAATTAATGGAAAAAAACTGAAAGATTCATTTGATCACTGACATACCTGGGGTAAAATTGGCTCTAGTTGGGGATGGAAACTCCTTCAAGAGGTGTCAATAACACCATATATCATGTAGCCTTACCATTGGGTGATGGAGTCAAACTAGACTTTGAAAAAATTTGAAAAATGGAAATGATGAACTAATTCTGGAAATGACTTTGACTAAAAAAAAATGACTTGACTCTTACCGAAAATTTATTAACTTTTTGAAAGAAAACATGAGATATATGTATAAGTCTCATGGCCTTCTCCTCATGCTTCAAACTTCTACAACAACTTCCTTGTTTGTTGGGACATCAAATTTAAAATGATATGTATAATGACAGTGAATTTATTATTCAATGATCAAGTTAGATAGTGTTGAGGAATCTACCATTGATTGGTCCTCCTAGCACTTCTTGCCCTTCAAGATCCTCTAGTAGAAATTATTTATTTCCTCTTAATGTAGTGATCTTGTAAGGTCCTTTCCATAGCTTGTCGAACTTTCCATACTTACTCTTGTCTTCATTCCGGGCATCCTAGTGAAGAAAAACATCCCCAATATTGAAATCATCTGCTTTGGTCTTCCTATCATTAATATTTTTCAATTTTTCTTGAAGATTTGAATTATTGTTGGATATTCATCTCTTGACTGATGTAGATGGATCATTTTTCTAATTCTTCGTTGAATTTCATTAGGCTCATTGTCGATATCTTGCATAATTTTTATCACTGATACAACTAGAGAAGAAGGGAACATCGTTTCAACACCATACACAAGCTGGAAAGGTGACATGTTGATTTATCTCTTCGTGCTAACTCTATCTGCCCATAGAGAATTGGTGAGTTTTTTGTGCCAATTCCTATTTTTTTCTTGCAACATATTTTTCATATTTTCACCAAATATTTATTTGACGATTCAACAATATTGTTTCCCTAAGGATAGTATGATGTTTAATGACCAAGCCTAATGTGATACTTGTCACAAAATTCAATCATATTCTTGGAATTGAAGGCAGTTGCATTTTCAATGATGATCTTGTGTGGACAACCATAATGAGACAGAATATTACTCTCAAGAAACTGAATAATAACAATATTAGTAGCTTGCCTCGTGAGGATGGCTTCAATCCATTTGGTGAAATAATCTGTGGCAGTGAGTATACATTTGTGCTGAGCTGATAATGGAGGATGAATCTCGCTAATGAAGTCAAGTCCCCATTGTTGGAAGGGCGCTTGCACTTCAATTAGTTTTAGAGGCAAAGGCAAGAGCTTCCTCTTTCCCTGAAATATTTGACATTCATGAAAACTCATGACTATTTTATAAACATAAGAAAATAAGCTTGGCCAATAGAAGCCCACCCTCAAGATCTTATTAGTTATAGTCTTCAAATAAATATGACTGCCACTGTCACCTTTATGAAAATCTGTCATGAATTTTTCAACTTCTCCTTCAACCAAATAATTCAGCAATACTCCACCCGGATATTTCCAATATAAGACACCATTAATAATGCAGTACTTAAGAGATTTTAATTTCAAATATCTATCCTTACTACTTGGTAAGTCGGGAGGAGGATTCAACTGCTGTAAAACATGTACTATATTAGCATACCAAGGCGATAGAGAGAAAATTTCAGCTACCTCAGGTAATATTTCAGCATCTTGTTCTTCAGATAATGCAGCAATAAAATTGATGTCCAAGGCATGAAGTTTTGAATCTTCCATGAGCTTCTCCAAGCCCTATCCTTTGATCAACTTTGTGGGTTTGATCTCCAAGTCATACTCTAACATGGCAACGATCCATTTACCTCGCCACCCTTTAGGAACATTTTGTGTAAGCACATCTATGACATCGACGTTTGGAACATATGCAATGACATGAGAATGTAGAATGTAGACCCAGAAGTCATTCAATGCTTTGACTAATTCCAAGGCTCGTTTCTCAATGATGTTGTACTTCAAGGCCACGTCTCTTATGGTTCTACTGAAGAAGGAGATGGGTTGCTCTATATTCTGATTTTTCTTTTAAGTGAGGAAAACAACAAGATTATGCTCAAAGGAAAATCAAAAAATGATAAAATCAAGTGTATAATCTAGACTAATGAGGATAGGATCATGAGATAAAGCCAACTTAACTTGATTGAATGGTTTTTTTACCTCTTCATACCACTTTACTTCACTATATTTCTTCAGCATGTCAGTAATCTTCCTTAAGTGTTCAACAAGATTGGGAACAAACCTTCTCAAAAAATTTATTTTTCCATTGAATGACTGAATTTCATTTTTTCTCCTAGGATATTCCAAGGTCTAAATTGCTTCAATCCTTGAAGGATCTATCCTAATTCCATCTTTTGAGATGCTATGGCCCAACAACTTACCTTCGTCCATAATGAAAAAACTCTTCTGTGGTTTTAGCGATATGCCAAAATTTCTACATCTATGAAAGGCTATTTTCAAGTGTTGCAAGTGTTGCTCATCTGTCTTGGAAAAAAAAGTAATATCGTCAAGATAAATGACCAAAAATACATCCTTTTCATTGGCAAAACAATGTCCATTTCTCGCTTAAAATTATCCCTTGCATTCTTCAATCTGAAAGGCATTTTGGTGTACATGAAGGTACCCCAAGGTGTTGTGAAGGCTATATTTTCTTGATCATATGGATGAAAAAGAATTTGATTATAGCTAGAGTATCCGTCCAACAATGAAATTCTAGAAGATCCAACTACCCTTTGCAGAATATGGTCCATCTTCGATAGCGGTTAATTTTCCTTCAATGACACTTTGTTTAGATTTCTGAAATCAATGCACAAGTGAATCTCTCTTGTCTTCTTCCTTACTAGCACTAGATTAGAAATCCAATTTGAAAAGTGAAGTGGCACAATGATAACAATAGTGAATAATATATTTAACTCCTTCTGGATAGAGGGCAACAACTTGGGATTCATTCTTCTTAGCTTCTGACGGAAAGGTTTCTGATCCAGCTTCAAGGGAATGGTATGCTGAATTAAGTTCTTATCATAGAATTTCAAATCAGAATATTCCCAAAAAAATACATAAAAAAATTGGGACATAAGCACTACATATTTACCTTTCATTTATGCACTCAAATATTTTGAAATTTGTACCATTTTAGGCTTTTCCGGAGTGCCAAGATTGAGATATTCCACTCCCACTTCTGTCGGCAACATGGTCGGTTTGCGTGAAATATCATCTTGATCAAAAATATCTTCCAAAGGAACCAAACCTCTTGGAATGGATTTATCTTTTAGATGAATCACTTGCATCTCTGCTGCATGGATTTCTTGGTCATCTTCATAGCACTGGTTGTCCATTTGAGAATTGAGAAACTCCTCTTATGTCTGCAAGTATTTGTTGATATGTTTATCATATTGCAAGTATTTTCTAATATGTTTATCATATTGAAAGACTTCCCAATACTGAACATTATCTTGGACAACATGGTGATGTTTTACCTTTATCTCATACTTCTTATTAGGATACAATGGAATTTTGAAGATGTTGGCCGAAGTGGCAAGAGGATCAGCAATAACATTGTTGTCTCTTGGAATCAATGATAAAGTGTACTCATAAAATTTCTTGAGGATGTCTAGCACTGCATTTCGAAAAGCTCACATAATTGAATGTTTGGCCTGGTATTCCCCTTTTACTTTCTTTATTACTAACTTGGAGTTTCCATATACAAAATTATTCTTTGCACTCAGCTTCTTCAGAATTTTTAAACCGACTATCAAAGCCTCATACTTAGCTTCAAAGTTTGAAAAATTCGAAGGCAAGCTTGTAGGAGGACATTCAAACATTGGGAAGAATGTTTAATGACTGATTTACAGGGTTGTGAATCCACACTCCAATTGCATCCCCTTATTTTCCCAAAGCTCCATCGAATTCCATAGTCCACAAACTACTTTCCTCATCCAGAAACTCCAAATCCGATGGTTGAATTTTTCTTGTTGTTTGAGAGACCTATGTTGTACCAAAAACTTCTGATTATTTCATTGTTTCATCACTTTTTTGAGGTGATGCACTCAGTTCCAAACCATTTGGAACATTTTTAGAAATTTCTGCATTTTCCAATTCTAAAATAGAATTTGAAAATTCATAATTTTCTACATTTTCTTCAATCAAATCTTCAGAAGACATTGAACATTCATCATTGAACAAGATAAATGACTCTAAATCTGTATGAACAACATGTATAGGATGGTTATTTGTCTTTTCTCAGCAACTGACCATGTACTTCATCTTACTTTCCTGGTAAAGTTTCCTAAGTTTTCCAAAGACGAGAATGGTAGCATAAAAAAAATCAAGCTATAAGGTACCTATAAGCTTCGCTCCCCATGACCGAGAAAGTAGCATTCCATATCTCGGTGGGATATAAGCCACAAAAAATTCCATGAGGACATTATTGGTTGGTATTTTCTCTAATGAAACCACTAGGTCCTTGATGAGGCCAAGACATTTCACCCTCCTTGAATCAAATGAGTAAGGATCATGATAAGGTCTTGTTATGTCTAGTACTAATATTTCCATAATGGCCTTGGGCATGAGATTGTGAGAGGCTCAGGAATCAAGCATGGCATTATGGAGGATAAATTCATGGATTTTTAGGCTTAGATAAAATGGAGGAACTTCACTATCTTCTAAATCGCCATCGACAGCAGGACCAAAAAGAAGCTCAGGGTGATCATCACTCACCTTAACCATGTTGGAAATTTGGTCAACTCTAAGCAACTTAGCAACTTGAATTTTGTACTGATCATTCTTAACTATTTTAGTTAGAGGAATGGATATTTTCAACTTAGCAATTTCATTTTGAAGACGAAAAAGAGCAGAATGTTTTTCTACCTCTTTCAATGGTGCATCTTTCTTCTCGGGATGATATTTGTGTGAAGAATCTTTCTTTTTTCCTCCTTTTTTGACTTCTTTATCTTTCCTTTGACTATTTTAAGAAGCTTCTTTCCCTTTAACATGATTAGGAACAACAGGTCCCTTGTCTTTACTTTGATTTTGGGCAGCAGTTTCTTTGGGATGAGCATCTACTTGGGCGTTCTGTTTTTTTCTTATTAGAGGTTATAGGAACATTCCTATTCCTCAAGCCATATTGTCTCTGCACTTGAGAAAGAGAATTATAATATCCCCTCTGATAATATTCTGTGTGCACTAATAATATGTCATCATTTGACAATAAAAATTACTGATCATCCGGTGCATAAATTTCTACAGAAAATTTATCCTCTTAAGCGTGGAAAATAGGTTGTTGATTTTCCTCAAATAAATGGTTCTTGCCAGAAATTTATTCTTCATCATCTTCACAAGTCCTTCAGTAGAATTCTACTGAAATGGAGTGTGAATTTTCTGTTGACTTTGTGGATCCTGACCCCTCTGTTCCCTTTGCTTGATCCTGTATTGAGGCTGTTGATTATGACCCCAAAAATTGGGATTTCTAATGGAGGGTTCAACTTGTCGATAAATGATGGAAATTTTATCCATAATATTTTCCATGGTCTTGATTAAGGTATCTAATTTTCCTTTAGATGAAGTGGATGTTTCTTCTTTGATAATGACTCTTTTTTCCATCTTAATTTTAGACTTATTAATGATCAAATTGGCTTCCACGCTCACTATGTTTCTCTGCATTTCTTCAAGAGTTTATGGGTTTCTTTCCCTCAACTGATAGGGCATGTCAGGATCAAAACCATCAGGATAATGAAGTAAATAAAGGCCTGGAGGAGGCTTAATATTCTTAGGAATTGAATCATATATTTTTTTGAATCTAGATGTAAAGTCTTGGATAGACTCATTGGGATTCCTTTTCAAGGTGTTATACCTAGCTAAGATATGCAATGGATTTTTCTTCTCTTCCCATTTCGCCATAAACAAGTCAATCATTTGTTGTGAGGTACCTATTGAACCAGTTGTGAGTGAGCGGAACCATTTCTTTACCTCTTCAGAAAAAAATTGTGCAATGATGCGCATCTTGGCATTGTCATTGTTGATCTCATCAAGATCTATGAAGTCAATTACTTTGGCAACATGTTCATAATTTGTAACCTCTAATGTTCCATCAAAAAGAGGAGGCCTCTAACCATAATTTTGAGGTAGTGGAGTGAGTTGAAGTGGTAGGATCAGCGGAGAAAATCTAGCCATGACTAATGGAGGAGGTGGTGGCTGAGGCATTGATGGAGTGAAAAATTGTAGAGGTAATGACACAATGAAAGGAGGGATTGATGATGTAGTTGTATAAGAAGGTGAAATGACAAGTGGAGAAAAATTCTGTTGTTGATATTGAAAATAGGCCTTCTCTGAAGTTTCTTGAAATTTATCTACCAAGCCCTTGAGTTTACGAAAATTAGATCAAAATTCACTATCGACTTTAGACAAAAAATATTCAGAAAATGGTGCAAAGGACTCGAAATTGAAAGGATCAAAGGTTTGTTTTGAAAGAAAAGTTTCAGACTTATATCTAAACAAATATTTTTCAGATTCTGGACTATAGACCAAATCTTTTGGAACAAATCTCGTAGGCAGATAATTTGATTTGACAAGTGGAGGAACAACTCTTCCAACCTTCAAAGACTTGATTTTTTGTTTTCTAAAAAGAATCTTAGGGTCATAAACAATTGGAGATGGATTTGGGTCTGGATTTGACTTGGTGTGTCTTTTAGAAGCCAAATTAAGATAGGATTTTTGGACTTTGGCTTAGATTTTAGAATCCAACCTATTTTGAATGTTATAGCTTGTCACTAATAAGTCTAACTTTCAGAGGATTAAATAAATAATCATAGGGAATGTTTAACAATTGCTCCCTGACAATGATACCAAGAATGATATCAATCTCCCCAAATTCCTAAGGCTGACAGTAGGATTGGAGAAAGGTAACCACCAAGAAAATTTTAGGTTAGGTAGCTAGCTCTACTCAGACCAGAGAAGGCTCTCCCTTTGTCACTTTAAATAGTCAAATGAATGGCTGAGTATTTTATGATTTTAGGCTAGATATGTAAGCTTAAAAAGTAAAATTTTTTTGATGTTTTGAATGCTGGATAGAAAAGTTAGTGAATGGACTGTAAATGAGGTTTTTAGGTCTGAACTTCGAGGTGAACCTGCAGAGATTGTGTGCGGAAATATAGGTAGTTTGGAAACATATTAATTATTATTCATTGAGTATAGGATGAATATGGATTAGAGTTTGAATGAGCACTTAGGTGAATTCATTCAATTAATAAGCAAATAAACATAATATGGTGAATCGTTTCTAACACAGAGCATGCATAAACATGAATTATGCTCTCAAACTTACAATATATACATATAAGAAGAAGTAGACATGGTATTAAGAATAATATGATAATAAATCATGAGAAACATAGATGGTCCAAATCATACCACAAGTATCTCAACACAATTCCTGCAAATCTGTCTTTGATTTCATTCCACAAGATGGTTACAAGAGCTCCACTGCAAAATATGAGATTATCCAACCCAAAAAAAGACAAAATAGAGTATACTTATAGAAAATATAGACTATGAAACCTCATCAGGTTGAAATCCCATCCAAAATGGATCATAAATGCAAAATATGGGTCATTTCCTAGTTTCTAAGGAGGTTAGAATCCATTCCTTGAATTTTAGTTATAAACTAGGAGTGTTTGTCCCTTACATTAATTACAAATTCCTTCATGATAGGAAGAAAAAAATAACCCAATAACTCTAATGAAAACTCATATGAAAACATGGCCTCGAATTTCTGACCATTTCTGAGCTTGACAAGTGTCCTGAGGGAATCTAATGCTGATCTGTGACAATTTTGACAGAATATTTTAAAAACAATTTGCAGAAGCGTAATATAACTTTGGAGGCACTTTTGAGGCATTTTGAGAAGTCCAAATCCACTTCTGAAAATATAGTAAACTAGCCCTTTGTGTTTAGTTTCCAGAACATCTTGAATTTTTCAAGATGGACCATGGGAAGGTCTTCCAAAATCCATTCTCCCAGGGTTGCTCAAAAGTGTAACAGAGGGTCCAAAAAGGAGGCAGAAACATGAAAAATGGGTGGTTTTTTAGCTTTTTCTCCCAAATTGCAGCTTTTCATTCCATGAGGGTTCCTGATATATGATTTACTCATCAAAATACATCCATCCATGTAAATAAATCACAATTTGGATTCCTCCAAAACAAAAATTCATTAGAGTCTGTTACCCTTCTGCAATGAGAAATTTCCACAATTCTACAAAAAATAATATAAAATACCAAAATTGCTCAAAGTATTTCAAAATTGGTTTTTTGAAACCTGTAAGAGATAGGCTACACAACTAATGAAGCTTCAGCCAATAAATCCAAGGTGTCCTTCTCCTTTAGCTTCATTTGCGCCTATTTAAGCCTCTTCTTCACTAGTTTCAGCCTTATTTGAGAAATGGTGTCCCTGGTGTGATAATGGTTTTCCATTTTCCTCTGCAGCTTGTTATCCTTTTTAGCCTTTTTCAATGGCTTCTCCAGATGTTCATTAAGTCTTGATATCCAAAGCTCTCTGTCCTCATTGATGTCCATGGCAATGAGCTCCTCAAATGTCAATTCTTCAGATTGATGAATTGACTGTCTTTCTTGCTCCAGCGCCCTTTTGAGGCCTCTTGTTCTTGGCCTTTTTGTGTGTGTTTCAACCTCCATCTCCTGCATTTGGTCAACAACAACAATTTTATTTCCTTTACCTATGTTCGCCTCCATGTCCGATTTGTACTTGCTTTGTAAGATTTGATTCAGTTGCACTTGAAATTTTTCCCACTCAAGGAAAGTAATTTACGACTGGGCAATGGAGAAGGCCTCTTTCATTTATTATATCTCTTTATCTTTCTCTTTGATGATATCTTCAGATGATATGACCTCCTCATGATCTGATACCTCAGGCTCCAATGTCACTGACTCATCATGCTGATGCAAGAGAGGTTTTTCCTCTATCTGACATTCTCAACATGGGTTCCAAGTGTAATAAAAATCTTGGTAGAATTAGGCACAAAAACTTGTCTCTTCCCTCTCTCATATGTGTGAGAAAATCCCACAACCCTAGGGACATATGAAAGCTGAATAGGCATGCTAGAAGAGCCAATATCCATTGGTTGTGGTGATGATGTAATAGGCAAGACAAAAAGCGTTGTTGACAATCTCTCCAGGAAGTCTTCCCATTTCATGTTTATGGAGGAAAAGTGATGCAACATAATGATATTAATTAAGCCATGATGAAAGAGACTAGTATGATGATATTCCCTTCTACTCTGAACCTTCTCAACCATCTTCATCAAGCTCCTGTATAAATAATGAGGCAAATCAAGTTTTCTGACTAAGGTAAAATGCATCAAAATCCTGATGTGATACTTATATAGCCTAGAGAATATTCCTTCGCATGTGAAGTAATTAAATATGAACATCATAATAGGAGCATACTTGTTTCTAAGATGTCTAAAATGAAAAATAATTTTTGTATCATCTCTAGCATAAGGCTTGAGGAATTTCTTGTATTTTTCAATGTCTAGGTCCATACCATTGAACCACTGCTCTCCATGAGAGGGGATACCTGTAGTTGTAGCAATTAGTTTAGATGATAGGCTGATCTCCATACCTGCAAGAGTGAACTTTCTCATATTGTAGTTGTTTACAAAAATATTGGACAACTAAAGATGATACCCCCTTCCATAAGCCTTTCACAAAATGTTAAACACTGAGTTCTTTGAAAGCACCTTCTAGCCAATGGCGAAGTATTAATCTCATGTGTGGTAAATGTCTCAAGCCTGAGATGGAACCCTCATTTTAATATATTCTTGTCACTTTCCATGGTATTTTTTACTGGAATGATGTAAACCCTAGGATGTCAATGAAATGAGTGAAATAATGGAAATTTGGAAAAACAGGGTGTAGGAAGGTGTGAATTTGGTGGATGAAATGGAGGGCCTTGAAGCTGAGAAAAAATCTAGAAAAATTTGAGTACATATTGTTGTGTGTTAGCTTCAATTTGTATGTGGGATGAGGGAAAATGGATCTATGGAAGGTATCAAATGTATAAAACACATGAAATTCCCAATTTTGAATGTGAGAATAGCCTGTGCAATAGTAGGGTAAGTTTGTGAGGTAAAATAGGGGTGATGGGGTTGAGAAAAAATTATGACAAAAAATTTAGTGGATAGGGTGGTGTCTTTTATCCACAATGAAAGTGGAATGAAGTCAAATGGAGAGGTTTTGGATGATGAAAACCTCAAAACACAGTCAATTACAAATTTTGAATGTGAGAATAAACAAGTGAAAAAGTGTTTTTTAAGTTGAAGGGTCATGGAGAAAATTAAGAATTTCGAAAAAAAATAAATGGATAGGTTGAAACCTTACATCCACAATGAATTTGGAATGAAGGCAAATGGAGGGGTTTATGTCTTTCAAAACCCTAAAACAAAGTCACCTTAGCTTTCACAGTTTTGACTTTTTGTTGTGTAAAATAGTTTAGAATTTAGGGTTTTGATGGTTTAAAAAATGTCATGTATGATGATGTAGGTAATAGGAATATGTAGATGGGAATGGAGGATGTAGGTTTAGGGTTTATGTGATAGGTTAGGGTTTATTTAAATGGTAGGTTAGGGTTTTTACAAAAAACAAAAAAAAACACATACATGGACAGTGGAGACATGGTGACATCATAAATGATATGAAATGTTTATGAAAACAATAAAAATCCGACCCAAAACAAGAAATATATGATTACTTACCTTGTGAAGAGGCTAATCCTTAGAATAGAGGTCGAACTTTGAATATTGGAGGGTTTCGAGCTTCAAAAACCAGAACTGGACACCTACAGGAGCATAACAAAGGGAATTTTGTGCAAGCTACAACATCGTAACAACATGTTTTTGGAGGTCACGAGAGCATAACAATAAGAGTGCACAGTGCTTACACAACACTTGCACAATACTCTAGGAGCATAAAAATTCTGCAAAGCATTCACAAGAGCGTAACAAAATCACTCAGAAATGAAATACAATGCCACATAAGCGTAATAAGGAAACTTTTTTAGGGATTGCAAGTGTTTTTTAGAGGGATTAGAAGGTTATGGCTTGGAGTTTAAGAGCTATGGAGGAAAAATGGAGATGAGAGTTTCTTTCACATGAAATGAAACAGGTGTAATGAATAAAATTATGGTTGTTACCATTCTATAAACTAATGAAATTCTCCTTTACCACCTTTTTCCTTTTGACACTTGACAATGACCTTTTTAACCCTTTTTCTTTTGAAAGGTGACATGCTTCCCCTTCAAATGACATAAGAAAAAAAAATTGACTTCCTTCATTCTCCTTGACCTTTGAAGTGACCTTTTACTTGGAATTTTTAAATGAGATATTGAAAACACATTTTGTCTTTGAAATTTGTGAAATACTCCTCACCCTTTGACATATGCAAATGAGCTTTTTGAGACTTTGTACAACTTGGAATATGATATGCTGCTCTTTCAAATGAGGTAAGAAGGCAAAATCAAAATATTTTGAGCCCTTTGACATGAAAAGTTACTTGATTGACCTTTGAATGAAATTATAAAAAAAATTTCTCCTTTTCATGAAAGAGTAAGGGTTTTTTTCAAAAACCTTTGAAAATTTCTCATTGGATATGACTTTTCAAACGAGATGAGGTGTTTCTGAAAACCTGAGGGTGACTCATTTTTCATTAGGGTGGAATAATAGGTCAGATTTAACTCCTTCGGAGCTCTGACATTCAATATGAATCTTTGGATCCTTTCATAAAATAGTGAGAAAAAATTGTTATTTTTCATGAGACAATGAAACAAACTGGAGTTGTTTGGAACTTTTTGGAACTTGAAGCATATGAAACAAGAGAGGTGGCTTTTATTTGAACTTCATAAACATGCTTGCTCCTTCACTAGGGTTTTATGGATGAAATGGAGGTTTACTTCCTTATTTTCAATGAAAACTTGAAGATTTTTCCAAAGGCAGGAATGAACCTAGACTTTGACCTATATGAGATGGAGTGACCTAACCCTAGACCTCTTGAATGATGATGATGGAGATGGTGAACTTGAAACTGATGATGGTGATGACCTTGAGAATGATGGTTATGAATTAAATGAAGGAGAAACAAACATTATTTAGACCTCTTTAGTGACCAAAATATTTTCTAAAAACATGTTTTAAAAAGTAAAAAAAATTGAACTATGACTTAATGGAAAACAACTTAAAGAGTCATTTGATCACTGGCATACCTGGGCTAACAATACTAATAAGGATTTATTTCATTGTGGAGAAATGAAATTTATTCTAATAAAATCCTTTCTTTGTATACTATGATCCAATTTTTTTCATCAATACAAAGATCCGAACTACTATGTGACTAGGGGTCTGAATCCATTATTGCCTTATTTCATATAGTTTTCAACTTTTAAAGAATTTCTTGATTTGTAGATGAGGATATTTGTGGTCCTTTTATAGGATCCAAAAACCTTTTTTTATTTTAGACTTCCTCATTTTATTTTTATTCTTGAATCCTTCATCTTTCTTTGATTCTTTCCATGAAACCTGATCACTAAGTGTCTCTATGCCATTTCTAGCACCTTAGCTCCGATTCCATGTTGAGAATTTGGTAGGGCAATGTTTAATTCAATTCTCTTCCTTGATAACTACTTGTGTTATACTTTTTATGCTTATATTACTTAGATATTGTTCTTAATTAGCTTATTATGTTCTTCATTAAGAAAATTATAAAAACAAAAGAGACACAAAATTTTGGTTGTTCAAGCCAGGGCCAAAACCTCTCCCTCTTGGAGAGGAAAACCCGCAAGTAATTATTCTTATAGACCTTCAATTGACAAGTACCATTACCATTACCTAGACCCTTTTCTTCAGTATGCCTCCAAGACCTTGTCACTTCTCTTCTTTGCTATCCTTGGCCTTCTCAATTCCTTCCTTCCTTTCTTGCATTGTCCAACACTGCTACTTAGAGAATATCAGTCTCTATATTTCTTATCTCTTGAAACATTCTTCTCAACCTCCAACAGTCTTATATTCTTTGATCCAAGGATCTCCTTCCTTAAACACCTTCATGTACTTAATGAAAACCCTATATCATATGGTTACAATACTGAAACAGTCTTTGTCCTCCACTATTATTACAGAAGTGAGAGTGCAAACCTAATCTGAATGTATGAGACCCTTCTCATACTAACTATATAGACTTACTCCTCGCTGCATATCCCTAAAAAATTCATTGTATCACCCTCTGCTAATGTACTGTAATCCACACCTCCTCTTTTAGAGATATTCGAGTTAATTTTGACAGCACCAAGCCCTTCCAAATTCACACTACTGTAGATCCTTCTCCTTGCACTTCACCAGATCCTTCTACTCGAACTTCATTACAAAACTTGATTCGAATTTGTCCACAGAAGTAATCCAAAATGATACATATTTGTTTTGAGTGAATTCCACATGGTTATTTATAGTGGTTTTCCACTCGTAATTAGCTCACATAACCTATGAATAGACATGTCTCCAATTTGAGCCGACTTGAGATTGCATTCACTATTTTTGAGGCTGACTTCAACAAGGAGAATATTCATGCTCTTTTATCTTACTTTAATGAGAATATTGACAAGATCTTGAGGCATACTTTACATTAATGAATGTCCTTTACAAGTGTAACAATTCTTCATATACATGACTCTAAATTATTGTTGGGGCCCTTGTTTTGAAATGAAACAGTTTTGAGTTGTGGGTAACAGGTGGCAGAGAGAAACTACGGTAGACAAAGAGTTGTCACTGTTGCGAAGAGCTGAAGAGCAGGCGGCGCAGCTATTGCGGAAACAAGCACAGATGGCAAAAGAGAGTGACAAGAAAAAATAGTGGAACTCCTAGAGATCAGTGAGATGCAGCAAACAACAGAGTGACAAGGAAGGGAAAACTGATAGTCACGTTGGAAAAGGAACAAATAGGTAGTTAGCCAGCGTAGACAGGAGGTTGGCATAGTAGGGATTGGAGGAAGAGAGTTGTAGGAGAGCTCTGTTCGCTCTGTTTTTTTGTTCTCTCTGTTCATTCTATTCTTTCCTATGTGATAATATTGTAATTAGTCCTACCAGGATCGCTCTGAGGAGCAATGTAATTGTACCCTATTGTTAATGCAATATACTATGATTTGGGTTTGATGTCATGATTTCTGTAATGTGTTTCTGGTTAAGTTGAATGTGTTGGTTGCTTTAAATTTTGTTTTTCATCCTGAATACGTTCATGAGTATTATCGTTTGGAGCACTCAGTTTTGTCTGCTTTATTCTATAAGTTATACTTGATCGATACCTAATCTGATCCTAATCTTACTAAGGTCACAGCATGCCTCAGGTGAGACTCTCTACTCTTCGGAGTAGAGTGAAAATAACGGTGTTGTGCTATACTACTGCGGAAACCTTATTGGCCTCTATCCTGAACCTGGGTCTTGCCCCCTTCTTCCTCGCCAACAAATGGTTCCATTTCCGGGACACGAAATTCCATTTGGGAACTAGATCATGGTATCGCAGATCTTTGAGAGAGAAATATGAAGCTGGTGGGATAACCATTTAGAACAGTTCATAGCACAGAAAGCTGAGTTGAGACAACAGAGGGAGAAAATTGTTAAGGATCGGGCTCTATTCTCTAAATTTTCCAGTGATATCTACGATATCTTCTAGGGTAAGTTTCCAAAGGAACTCTATAATTGGTTGTGGAGGTTACAAGCCAAGACAGTTCAAGGAAGCTCACAGAAGGTCTGTCGCAAGTGGTTGCACGTAGATCTGGTAGCGCTCCATTGGCTAGATACCGATTTGACCCGAGCTGTATATTTCCGAGTGCAATATACCTTTGAAGGATACACAGTGCAGTTCACAACTGAATCTTACCAGTCTTTCTCAAAAGCGGAGGACATATTCAAATCAGGATTGCGAGGAGAGTTGTTGAAGGAGATCCCTCTATGGATCAAAGCCTTAATGGTAGATGAAGGAATGATGGAGTTTCAAAAATCTGAGATGGAGACTTAAACCTCCAGTACCGGGGGAAGGAGCTGAGGGAGAGATGCTACAAGTACGTTGGAAGGGAGAATAGGGATATGGATGCCGAGACCTCCAGTAGGTTGAGGGAGCGACTAGCACATCAGAAGGTGAAAATCGCTGATAAGTGGCGAGAAAGGGTGATGAAGGAGTTGGAGAAGCAGGAAAGTAATCGAAAGGACAAGGAGGAGGCGCCTTAGATGACAAAGGAGATGGAAGTTCAGATGATTTCCCAAGAAATATGAGGGACCATCAAGGAATTTCAGCAGGTGTATAGGAGCCTAGCCCAAACAGAGAAGGGAAATAAGTCCGATGGAGAGGATGCATGCCCCGAGGAGATGTCTGATGTGGAGTTGCATTTTGTGATGGAGAAACTATTCCGAGAGGGGCCAACACCCATAGATCAAGTAACTCTATTCCCCAAGGTTCAAGTAGCTCTAGTCCCGACCTTCCCCTAGTACTCTATCATCCACTAGGTGAAATTTTTGTAATGTTACAAGAATTGAGTAAGTTGAATAGTGTTTAGTCCACAACATTAGTACACACTAGCAGCAGCGCTAGTAATACCATCACATAGCCGGGAAACAAGGGTTTTATTTTAGTAACACCCTCACAAGAAATCATGGCGGGATCATTTACTCGATACCTAGAGTTCTCTAGAAAGGGTAACGATGATGTGGAACAACACTAGTATCTTTGTGAGGCCATATGGAGGGCTCAACAGACACCAAAGGCAGGAAATTTGATCGAATTTCAAACTACTCTCAGGGAGAGAGCTATACGCTGGTTTATCAAATGGTTGGAAGCTCATTAGAACCCAATGATAGACGATGTAAAGAGAGAATTCGTTAAAGAATTCAAGTTACCCCAAACAGATCAGCAAGGTTTATCCGAAATGTGGGAGATCAAGCAACGAGAAGGGGAAACTACATGGGATCTGATGAGAAGATTCAAGGATGCGGTTGGAAAAATGAGTTACCCGATCGATCTGAATCATCAGAGATATTGGTTCATTGAGGCACTTCTTCCATTAACAAGAACTTCGATGACACAACAGAAGATCGACACATTACGAGATACGTTGAAGCAATCTATGAAGATAGAGGCCATGGCGGGATATCTATAGGAGTTCAAAGGAGGGGCCGCAACTCCAGACCCTTCCATACTGGGTTGACAACATTAGATAGCTAGCCTAACAGAAAAGTTGAAAGAGATTCAACCAATGTAGCTGGCAAGGAAAAATGTATGGTGTACACATTGTCTAATGGAAGGACACGTGGTAACCGAGTGTCTAAGGTTGTGGGGTCAGAATGTGGGGACATTGGAAGAAAGGAAACAGGTAGCTACGCTAGTAGGAGGATTTTTGAAGATAAATACTCAAGGGTTATATTCACCGCAACACCAGTACCCAGGGTTCCCTACACAACAGAATCAAGCCGCAACTTAATATTGTGAGATTTTAAAAAGCATGGGTCATTTGCCCTGCATATGTTTGATCTTGCAAAAATACTCCAATGTTCTGAACAACATATACTGTGAGTTCTGTGCTTCCACAATGCACAACATAGAGCAGTGTAGGGCTCTCGATGCATTATAGGAACGATTGGATAGGCCTTCATATAGAGTGAATGAGGCTCCCAATGGATGAGGGGGAGGCATGAAAGGAGGCCAAGCTAGAGGAAGAGGACCAGTACAATGCTAAAACTGTGACCAAGAAGGCCACGTGGCTAGGGAATATCCACTTCCTAGAAGACCCTAGTGCTCTCAGTGCAGAGTTAACACACACACAACAGAAGACTGCCCAGAGCTATTTAAAATATGGGAAGAAAGAGCCAGATAAAGAGGAAAAAATCTGGTAAATGCATAGCCAATAATAATAGAGGCTCAAGCTATGAAGAATGTAGCTATAGTGACACGAGGAGGAAATATAACTGGGGAAGATGCACAAACTACAAACCCGATAAAACTGATAAGGCTAGCATCTCCAAAGCCAGTTTTTAAGCCAGAATGACAAAAGCAATACTTTAAAGAAGTAGTGGAAACCTTTGCCCAAATTGGGGGAAGCAAAGGCATCGGGTTACCACAACCCAAGGTAGATTAGGAGAACTAAGCTAGTACAAGTACTATGATTGAAGAATGGTTCTGGATATTTCTAAATATTGTTACCAATGCACCAATGTTGGAACAGTTGAAGCAGAATTTGGAAATGATGGTGCAAGAGACCATAGAGCAAGGAGAATCAAATGACACGATACATAAATACATACAGAGAGTCAAAATAAATAAGAGGAGAACAGGGAAAGAATTCTAGGTGAATACTCAAGTTGTGGGATTCCAAATTAAGGACACAATGCTTGACCTAGGGTCAGATGTCAATATTTTGCCAAGAAATACATGGGAGGCATTGGGAAAGCCGAAGCTGATGTATTCACCAATCCAGCTCTGCATGGCAAACCAGTATTGCATTGTGCCCATAGGTAGTCTAGAGGAGGTCAAAGTCGATGTTGCAGGAGTCAAGACATACACAGACTTCGAGGTAATAGACATTATGGGGGTAAGGATCCCTATCTAGCATTATTGGGGATCGACTGGACTTTCGAGAGCTATGTAGTAATAGATTTGAAGAAGGAACTGATGATATTTGAAGACGGGGAAGTCAGGGTCACCCAACCACTTGACGCATACCAAGGTCCCCAATACATAGAGTCTGTTGACAATAGAGAAGATGCTCAGCTTCTAGATCATCTTTATCAAATGACAGCACGAAAAAGAGACAATTATATCAACCCAACAACAGGGGGAACTGTGATTTGGAGAAGTGTTCAAAGCTCAGAGATGATTGGCAGCAGGGGGGATATGAGACAAATACAAGAATATGCGCCAACATTGGAAGGATCAACTAGATCGGAACTGAGGTAAGATATTATCCAACTCTGTCCAATATGAATGCTATAAATACCTTTATTTCCAAAATATAAGATAAGGTACCAATGGACCATAGGGTCCCACTCATGGATGTGGCATTACAATCCACATTAGCAAGGTGGTGGAGCAACCACTGCAACTCCCTGTCGCGATGGGACAGAGTTCCAGCAGCATTGAAAGCCAGGTTCAAGGAAGAAGAGGGACCGCAATTCACTAAAATATACCAAGGGGACTCAGACCCCAGGAAACATTTGAAATATTGTGAGAACCAATGGAAGAATGTAGGATACTTGGAAGATCTGTGGGTGCACAAGTTTGTACATTCACTGGATTCGATTCCATGGGCGTGGTACCTAACTGAAGAGAAGAAAAGAGGAACCAATACTTGGAAAACAGTTGCAAATAAATTTATGCAATGCTTCTCCTTTGAAGGAAAAATAGAACCAATCGCCCAAGCAATTTAGGCCATAAAAAGGGTATTTTCCTTCCCAGAGAATCAAGAGGAGGAAGAACAACCAATCCCAAACCAAGGCATCAGACAGTGGTTAGCATGCAAAAAGATAAACATCGAGATGGATGATGATGATATAGAAGGTCTTAGACATCTGTATTTTGAAGAAAAAGAGGGGGAGCAGGATATTAAAGAAGGACCGACAACAAAATTAATTCATCTGCTACCATTGAAGACCAAGAAGATGAACATCGGGACAGAGGAAAAGCCCAAAATTGCATCAATTGGTGATTATTTGGATGCCGAGACAACTAAGGAGATATTTAATCTGCTACAAGAATATAAAGACTTGTTCCCATCCTCAGTAGAGGAGTTGAAAGGAATAAAGGGAGACATGGGGGAGATGCATATAATTTTGAAGCTCGACGCAAGTACAGTCAAGCACCAGACCCTATCATCTAAATCCAAGAGTGAAATAAAAATTCAAGGCAGAGATTGATAAGATGTTAAAGGCAGGATTGATATTCCCAGTAGAAGAAGCAGAGTAGGTAATTCCTATAGTCATACAAAGTAAAAAGGAAAAGTCTGAGATTCGAGTCTATGTTGACTATAGGAGCCTCAACAATGCGTGCATAGATCACCCATTCCGTACTCCATTCAGTGACTAGGTTCTCAACAATGTTGCGGGGAATGAGACTTATTCATTCACGAATGGATTTTCAGGATACCATCAGGTAAGGATAGCCAAGGAAGATAAGAAGAAGACAAGTTTCACCACCGAATGGGGCTCATTTGCATATCATGTAATGCCATTCGGGTTGAAAAATGTACCAGCTATATTTTCATGAATTGTGATAGCAACATTTCGGGAATACATCCACAAATTCCTAGAAGTCTATATGGATGACTGGATAGTCTACAACCTATTAAATGACCATGCAACATTATTCAGGATAATGTTTGACAGATGTAGGCAACTCCAAATTTCATTAAACCTAAAGAAGTGCATCTTTGCAGTCCCCTTTGGGACATTGCTAGGACATGTTGTATGCAAACAAGGGGTTTGCGTTGATCCAGAAAAAGTGGCAGTTATAATTAATATTGAGGCACCGGAAACTGTGAAGGAGTTGAGATCACTGCTAGGCCACACAGGCTACTATAGGCGATTCATCTGCAACTATGAGAAGATAACCGTTCCATTGGAGAAGTTATTGCAAAAATCGGAGAAGTTTAGTTGGACAGAAGATTGCACTACAACCCTGGATACATTGAAAGAAAAGTTGGCAAGCGCGCCCATATTAGTTCACCCTAATTGGGACAAGAAATTTCATGTCCACATTGATGCTTCCAACATCGTACTTGGAGCAGTCCTGGCTCAACCAGGAGATACTTCAGTTGATCACCCAGTTTATTTTGCAAGCCGGAAGCTATCAACAACTGAGAGAAACTACACGAAAATAGAATGAGAAGTGTTGGCAATGGTGTATTCCCTTCAAAATTTTCGACACTACCTACTAGGAGGTATGTTTAAGTTTTTCACAAACCATTCAGCTTTAAAGTACCTAGTTAACAAACCAGTCTTGGAGGGAAGAATCTGCATATGGCTACTATTGTTTCAAGAGTTCACCTTTGAGGTGATAGTGAAACCCAGGAGACTGAACGTGGGTCCTGGACACTTGTTGAGGCTATAAAATAGAGAAAATGGAGGGTCTCTGGATGATCGAATACCAAATGCTGATATTTTAGAGTAGAAGCCATCCCAGGCTACTTAGATTAGATAGCTACCAATATGACAACAGGACAGTGCCCGAATGAATATACAACAGCCCATAAAAGACATATAGTAGTCCGAGCATCAGAGTATCAGCTAATAGTGGGACACCTATATAAAATGGGGTTAGACCAAATCTTGTGGAGATGCGTCCTGGAACATGAAAGGGAAAGCATATTGTGGGAATGCCACTGTGGAGTTGCGGGGGGGCATGTCGGAGAAAAACCAATGGCAAGGAAAATACTGCAAGCAAGCTTATGGTGGCCGACAACACACATGGACAGTAAGGCCTTTGTAAAAAAATGCGATGTCTGTCAGAGGACGAAACTTCCATCACACAGAGACGAGCTATCAATTCACCCTGTAAAAGCACTACAACCATTTGAAAAGTGGGTCGTTGATTTTATAAGACCAATTACACCTCTCACAAGGCACTTACAGGCTAGGTATATCATAACTGCAACAAACTATTTGACTAGGTGGGCAGAGGCGATACCGGTGAAGGATTTCACAGCCGAGACAACAGCTCGATTCATATTTAAAAATATCATCAGTAGGTTTGGTTGCCCGAGAATTTTGACAAGAAATTAAGGTACGCATTTCATCAATGCAACGATTAGATCTCTGCTAGAAAATTTCATGGTACAACATCATAAAAGCAGTTTGTATCGTCCACAAGCTAATGGTACAATAGAAGCATTCAACAATATTCTAGAAAAGGGTCTAACGAAGATCTGCAACATTGATCAAGATGACTGGGACGAACGTATACCAGCAACATTGTGGGCATATAGAACAACTGTCAAAAAACTAAACAACTAGACCCTGTTCCAGCTGGTGTACAGGAAGGAAGCAATGGTACCAACTGAGTTTGTCATACCGAGCCTCCTAATTGCATCGTAACTTCACTTATTAGAGGAAGACTCACTAAAAAAGTGATTGCAAGAGCTACAATAACTGGAAGAGGACAATTTCATAGCAGAGTTCCACCAAACTGTCCAAAAAGACAAACAAAAAGCTTGGCACAACCGCCATATCAAGCGCAAAACGTTTACAGTTGGAGGAAAAGTTTTACAGTACGACAGCAAGTTCCAGAAGTTCCCAGGTAAAATGAGAATGCATTGGATGGGACCGTACCATGTAATTGAAATCCAAGATTCAGGAGCAGTTCAGTTAGAACAATTGGACAGCCAGATACTACCAGGATGGGTGAACGACGCACGCCTAAAGCCCTATCATGAGTAAGTTCTACATTTCAATTTTCAATAACTCTCGCAACCGAGAGGAGTCATTAGGGTATATTAGAATAGATAGAGTCAATAACTCTCTCACACCCGAGAAGAGACTAGATAGCAATCACAATAAAGAAAACTCCAAAATCAGAGATAACTCTTAGTTGTGATGCAGAGATCACAACGCAACCAATTGTGGTTGGGGGGAGTGTAGTGTCCATCGTGTCATCCATGTCAGAGCCAAACGTGTCGAATATCATTCCATCATATTGACTCATTATTTCCATATCAATCTGTAGGATTACCGAGATTTTAGAATTAATTGCCATAATTAGTATCGTCCATACCGCAATAAATTTTCCATATTAGGCCATAATCATTACCCATCACGTCTGCCCAATTTCCAAAGTCACAATTAGCTTTGTCAGAACCCACCTCATCGCGATAACTAATCACACGATTATAGCTGCGGGGGAAGTAGGAAGAATTAATTAGTTATGGGGTCTTATCAACCTCATGTATGACAGTTCCTTACATAACTTGCATGAAAGAAAACGCGAGAATGCTAAAGAAGTCCGAGTTAGAACCAGAAACAGCAACAGCAGCAAGAGAAAATTCCTCAGAAGAAGTCTAGAGGGAGTATCCAGAGGCAGGAATTTACAAAGAAAGAGCAGGAATATTTTTGTGAGTATACCAAAGAAGAGAAAAAAATGACCAAGGTGACAATAGCAGTCATTGAGCAGGAGCTCGATGAGAGAATCCAAAAGCTGGAGTTGCTGGTGGGGAAATACAATAGCGCGTCGTTGATCGACACAGACCTGACGGATTCTTTCCAATTCCCAGCAATGAAGAGACAAGTCTATATGGAAAACTATGCCACTGAAGTAGGACAAGAAGTGGCAAGAGTACTCCCAGACTTCAGAGGTATCTAGCAATCAACCATACTGAACCTCAAAAATCTTCCAGTGTTTGGAACCACAAGGGCTATGATGCAATGTACAAAATTCCTACTAAGCAGGATCCATAACGGGTCACTATGGGTAGGAAAAGAAATACCAATCCACGCGGAAGATATTCATAGGTTGACAGGGCTATCACAAGAAGGTAGAGATGTCTCCATATCATTCCAAAATGTCTCAAAGAGGGCGAAGAAGGCAAGAGATGGCGATTAATACAAGAAATATGATACTAAGAGAGGAGGAAAAGGGGAAAAGAAAGACCTTATAAACAAGCTAGCAGTCAAATTTTCATGTTATCTGATTGCAAGTAAAACCATGAGGCATTATACAAAGGGTCAGTGTACACTTGATACCATCTCAGTTGTGGAGCACTGTATCTAGGGGACACAACTAAATTGGTTTTCGTTTCTGTTGAATGAGCTATTTGAATCCTACGAGGATAACTACAAGAGAGCCACTGGGTTCATCTATGGTTACCTTATCATGGCATTGGCGATGTGGAAATGGACTTTCCTGAGAATCAGACAGCCTATGGAACTCACAACAGGTTAGCTGTTGGCAATGAAATTCACACCCTGGAAGGCGTCAGGGGACCCCAGTACCAAGGAGGTGAACGAAGAGGCATTCAAGTTCTGGTACAACTAGATGGTCAATGTAGTGGTGACACAACAAAGAATTCTAAAGAGTTTGTTGGATAATTACTCTACGTGGATATGGTTTGAAGTCAGACACAGGCAGAACTACATCAGACCAACAAGTGTGCCAGAAACGACCTTCAAAATGAAACCGTTGAAGTTTCAAATTGATGAGAAATATTTCCACACCAAAGTATGTTCCTGGCCAAGGGTAGGAATGGAGGTCAGAAGCGGGGTCTATCACTATTCATTTGATGGCATGTCGCCGAATGCGCTGCCAGGGGAAACACTGGATGGAACAATGGCCAGAGTTTCGCGAATGCAGCTGACACCCATCATTGATAAGCTGAACACGAAGATACAAGGATTTAACTAGGTAATGAAAGCTCTAATTAGTGATTCTCAGTTGTTTCCCACTTTTGCAGAGTTTCAGGCCTCCAATTCTGCCTCTTCTTCCATAATGGCCCCCATAGTCATGACCTTACCACTCAACTTGTTTAATTAACCACTAGCAACCACAGTGGTTCCAACCAAAAAGAACAAAGCACCTAAGCCACTAGTAGCTACTCCAAAGGCCAAAAAGGAAAAAGTTGTAGTTTCTAGCCAGGTCGTTGATTTCACTGGGGAGGATCAACCGTAACCCTTGGATATGGGAGCCTCAATTCAAGAGGAGCCAGTGACGGAACCCCAGTTAACTCTAGATTTTCCTCCGTTCAACCCCTACTTGTTTTTAAATATTCATACATCTCTGCCTTCCACACACTAGTCATCACCTTACACCTCATTCACTTCAAAATACAATTCCACCCGAACGCCATCCACCTCAGCCACTATCTCAGACCCAATCAGAGCAAAGGGTAAAAAAAATGGAGACCATGAGGCAGAGGTTAACTCCAGTGCAACATTGGTACCTGAGGTTAGCCAACCCCTGGTTGAGCAGATAACTTTTCAGGACCTTTTAAGTCAAGGGAAATCCTATAGTGCAGATACAACACCCTCGCCCAAGGAGCTGAACCCATTTCAGCAAGAAAACTTGATACTCCACCAGATTCAGCCTACTCCAAGCATGGGTAACTTGGATAATCCACCACCACAACCGACACAGCCGAAAACTCCATAGGAACACTCTGCCAGGTCCATAGCTAGTGGCCAACCACTACGGGAGAGACCGCCACATCAAGATACCTCTAGGACTGAGAGCATGCAGACCTGCAAAATGACACAGTTATATAGTTTTATCTAGCAACACAACAGGCTAAAGGTCTCCACACCGACCTCCAGAAGAAGTTTGAGCAGCAACAGATACAGATCATTGTGCTTACTGAAGAGCGCGATCAGTTAAAGGTCGAGAAAGATAACTTGCAGGACCAACTGGAAAAGGTGACAGAGGTTTTCAGGGAAATATGGCCAACAATAATGACTCAAAATGACCAGATATCGGTTGACATAGCAGCGGGCATGCTGGTCGAACAATCCATTCATGTCAGGATAGCATGTTTGAATCTCAGCCGGGAAAATCAGGACCTGAAAGAAATGCTAGCGACCAGGCTAACACTGCCAGACCCCGCGATCATTGACACAGAGAAAATCACATAAAGACAGAACCAAGTAATTGGGATGCAGGAAACTCTGAGCACTACGGTCACAAAAGCATACAACCTCCTGAAACATCTACATGAGTGTTCAACCTCGCTGAATATGAAGTCACAACTGATCTCGGCACAGCTGTAGTAGGTATCGAAGGAGATTCAAGAGGCCATAGACCCCGATGGCCTTAACCACTTGTACAACTAAGCGAAGGAGATGGAGACTAAGATACAACAAATTGAACAACATTCAATAGCAACCAAACAGGCCCTCTGGGAACTAAGGCAACCTGTCAAGCTCACTGCCCAAACAACAACAAATTACTGTTGAGGCTGACATCAATATTAAGGATGTATTCAATAAGTTTTCGGTCGTCTCAGGGGAAAAATAAGCCGAAGAAGTCACCATAGAGACGGATTTTCTCATGAAGGGATGGCAACAGGCCATTTCTGACTTCAAAGAACTCAAAGCATCAATGTTAGCAAAGGTCCCCGAGTTGGGGCCATTGTTCGGACAAGGAGGGGAAAAGGAGAAGGCAGGGCCAGCCATGGAGGCGAGTGGACCAATGGAGACTAAGGCAGGGGAAAAGGATTGACTCAAGACGAGTTAATAGCATGTGGTCAGGGCCAGTTGGGGCCCTTGTTTTGAAATGAAACAGTTTTGAGTTACGGGTAACAGGTGGCAGAGAGAAACTATGGTATACAGAGAGTTGTCATGGTTGTGAAGAGCTAAAGAGTAGGTGGAGCGGCTGTTTCAGAAACAAGCACAAATGACGGAAGGAAGCAACAAGAGAAAACAGTGGAACTCCTAGTGATCAGGGAGATGCAGCAAACAACAGAGCAGAAAGGAAGGGAAAACTGACAGTCGCGTTGGCAAAGGAACAAATAGGTAGTTGGCCAGTGTAGATAGGAGGTTGGCACAGTAGGGATTGGAGGATGAGATCCATAGGAGAGCTATGTTCGCTCTGTTCGTTCTATTACATTTTTTCATTATGTTCTGTCCTATGTGATAATATTGTAATCAATCCTACCAAGATTGCTCTGAGGAGCAATGTAATTTTCCCCTATTGTTAATGCAATATTATATGATCTGGGTTTGATGTCCTGAGTTCTATAATACGTTACTGGTTAAGTTGAATGTGTTGGTTGCTTTAAATTTTGTTTTTCATCCTGAATACGTTCATGAGTATTATCATTTGGAGAGTATTTACACCTTTTTGGAGCACTCAGTTCTATCTGCTTTATTCTATAAGTTATACTTGATCAATACCTGATCTGATACTAATATTACTAAGGTCACAGCATGCCTCAGGTGAGACTCTCTGCTCTTCGGAGTAGAGTGAAAATGTCGGTGTTGTGCTAGACTACTGCGGAAACTTTGTTGGCCTCCATCTTGAACCTGGGTCTTGCACAACAGGCCTTCTTCCTTTCCAACAATTATACATTTATGATAAGATGATAAAACCACTAAAGACATCAAGAAGAATTCCTCGACCTATAATAAAAAATTCTTTCTCATAAAACCCATGATGCAAGTATTACAAAATACATTTTATTATCTTTTTCTTCTTCATTACATAAATTCATTATTACTAGTCATTATGAAGACAGGACCTAGTTACACTTTCCAACAGTCACGACCGCAAGCTTCGGCCGCTATGAAATGGGTCATACACCATCACCAAGGCTATAGGGAAAAATACCTTCGAGCTCACTATTCCATCATTCCTTGGTTTTCACCCAGTGTTCAATGTGGACTGCCTTCGACCATACTTTCCACCATTATTTGACACATATGACATTGCAGAACAACTCACACCAATGGATTTAAACCCAGACAACATGGAACAAGCCACAACTGATCATATCATGGACACGCATATCAATAACACCTTAAAACAAAAGATCCAACTATATCGAGTTGTCAAAGCAGGCCAACTCCTTCACTGGGGCAGGTGTTTCATCAGGGACGAGGTTCAATGGAAATTTCCTCACCTCATGGAGGCTCTGCACACAATGGGGACCATTTCTTCCTAAAGAGGGAGGATTGATCCAGGTGGATATTAGTGGTCACCTGCCTATTCCACGTAGACCTCCAATAGGTTTCATCAATTTCCTTGTTTATAGCAACATTTACTATTTTTAGCATTTTTTTGGGTCATGAACTTCCAGAGAATTTTTGATACCCTAAACTACGTTTTTTGAGGTCTGGAGCACTTTCATAGTATGTGAAAAATTATATAGTACTCGGAGAGATATTTCCAACGGGGTATCGTACATGCCAAATGGAGATAATATGACCAAGTTACGACCTCGAGAAGTTGGCTGCCCAACTAACCCCAACAGGGCCCGCAAACCCTTCTCAGGGTTTGGGTTTTGGTTTTTTAATTTTTTCCCTTGTTGTTCAATAATAAAAAGGCCCTTGAGCCTCATTGCAACATATTTTAGAGGCATGTAGTCACCACATCTCTTCTCAGAGATAAACTACCATCGCGCAATCTAGTTTATTTCCATTCTGTATATACGAATATTTAGGTTCTTTGGTATTAATGAAATGAAGTTTTATTTCTGCTGCATCTATATGTATATGTTTATGTTTATATATATATTCTATTGCATTCCTGCATAATTCTAGTTCATCTCTTCCCCTCCCCTTGACATCTTGGAAGTGGGTAACATGGGCATCTCTTATACCCATCATTGTGAGGAAGTTGTTAAGTGGTGCCATCCAACACCACTCATTTTCTTCCGTCGGATCATGGATCTATTTCCCCACTCTTTGAGCTAACTAAAATATTAAAATTTATTTACAAACATAGTCCTTATTTAACATTAAAAAATCAAGGGTTAATGCAGAGGTGTTACAATCACCTTAAATGTGGTGAGGAATAGAAGCACCTTAAACTAGGATCAATTATAGTTCCGCTAGTTTAATCATTCGAGTAGGTCCATGCACATCAACACAATTTATGGCCTTTGATACGATTTCACTCTATGAAACAAGTGATGAAATGACAATGTTTATCAACTCTACATGTGCGTGGGGTATTTTCTCTTAAATTGTGAGGGCATGAGAGCCCTTGTTTGACTCTCTCTTTAAAAAAAATTTACCCTTGCCATACTTATTCTTTTGGGCTCACCTTTGCTCTCTTTACCTATGAAATTTTGTTTCATGTGTTGTTGTACAATCTAATTGTTGAGCATTTTGCAGGTAGGTTACTTAGTTGCAACGTCATGGACAAGGAAAATATTTGATGTGACTATCAATAACTCATTTACAAGAGGAATGCAATTAAAAAACTTTGATAGAAAACTAAGTAGAAGAAAATGGTGTACTTAACCAAATATTGGTCCCATTTTAATTCCAACAAATACATATCAATACAAATAAAAAAATATAATCATATCACCCCTCTCTGCTCAGTCGACAATAGAGGACTTACTCAATTTCTTTGTCTAATCCCTTATCTCTTTGATTCATTTTCAACATGTAAGGCCTTATTTCCCCAATCAATTTTCAAATCAGACCTTCATCTTCATGAATGATTAACTGGAGAACTTTTGTTATACTTCATCGATCTCGTACTTCTTAAATTTCAAAACAATCTACCATAATTACACCAGTTTGTAAAAAATATTGCTTACCTCTATGAGTTTATCTAATGGAGTTCCATCTTCAAAATTGATCTAAGAATTCTCCTATATGTTGGAAAAATACTGAGAGGGGGGGGGGGGTGAATTAGCATTTAGAGTTTACTGAAAATATTTTAACTTTTTCTATTACAGAATTCCATATGTGGCTTTGATGAACCCAACTCGCGTATACACGCGCATATGCTGAAAGAAACTAGCGTATACTGATATAATTTTATAGATTAGAAAACTTTTCAAGAATAGTCTTTAAATCAGTTTACCAAAAATGCATCTGTTATATAATCAATAAATATGTGCAGTAACAGCAGTATAAATCATCACACAAGTGAAACACACATGAACACCAATATTAAAGGTGGAAACCCAATTCGGGAGAAAAGCACCAATGTTGTCGTCTCTATCTTCAATATTTATTATATGGAAAATTGTTTACAACATTGTACTGATGCAGACTCATATCAGTATGCAGGCCTCTACCTGTAGAAGGCTACAACCTTCTCTCGTTCTCCAACTACTACTAAAAGGGAGCTCCAACCCCCTAATCTCGTTTACCAGCCACTCCTGAAAGGGAGCTTCAACCCCCTGAACAGAACACCAAATTCTACTCACAAGAAGCTTCTACTCCCTCAGAACCACTGCAGACCATGTTTCATCAATTTTCATACTGTATCCTATAGCTTCCACAACACACCTTGTAGGCCTCTTTTCATCAGATTTTCAGACTGGACCCACTCCACACATTTAAGCTCAAAGAACATACATCAAACTAAAACTTATAACCCATTAAATTCATTCATTGAATCATCAACCAATCAACCAACAACTGATCTTTAATCATAATCAAATAGCAGCATAATCGGTATTCAAACAACCCAGATCTGTATGAAGACATCATTGACAGACAACAGTAGAACAACAAAATAGATCAGACATTTCTTTTCACACACTTCAGCAAAACTCTAGATTCCATACGCGCTTTTTCTTCACTGAACCCGCGTATATACGTGCTTTCACAGAGACAAACCTGCGTATATATTTGCAACTATTTCAAGACTGAACTTAGATTCCATATGTGCATTTGCTGAAACTAACCTACATATATACGTGATTTCGCTGAGACGAACCTGCGTATAGATCTGCAAACATTATAGGGCTGTGCAACTCTTCAGAACAGATAAATAACTCAGATCTTACCCTTCACTTCAGAAAACATTTACTAGTTCACAGATCTAAACTTTCCATAAACAGATCTAGAAAATACATAGTCATTTCAGGTCTAGAGATCCTGATCCATCATTTTATTCATAGGTGCATTATTAATTCAGATCTATCAATAAACTGCAACCCATTCCATGTAGATATACTTCAGAGTGAAGTATTCATTCAATACCCAGACATATGCACACCTTTGCACTATGATCTTCTTCTCCTTATATAGTTTTAGCCTTTACCAATACCATGAGCCAAAACCACACAACTTCCGATGGTATTCTTGGACGGAATCAAAATAGACAATACAATGGTCAATACTATGGGCTAATACCATGGTAATGCCCCTTGGTATCATAATTTTAGAGCGCAAAAGGCATACGCGACTTGGAGTGTTCGTATCCGCGTGTATATACAACTTCTCTTCATAAAAACTGTGTATATATTAATCCTGAATGTATACACGGTTTTCCCTCACAAAAGTAGCATATACATTGCATCCATACGTGGGTTGCTTTCACAAAAGTAGCGTATACATTGAAAAATATTTCATGTTTCATTTCTGTGGCACTTACTGGAATTCCTTTCTCTGTCACATCTGAACAGACCTGTAGAAACATCATTTTTACATCTTTAACATATAGGTTGCTTATCAAAAGAGAACTCATCAAGTAAGTTTCCATCAAGAACAACTTCATCAGGTAGGTTGCCATCAAGGACAACATATTGCAACATATTTCCAACAATCGCCAATAATCTCCCCCTTTGGACTTGATGGAAACCATGATGGTGTTTGGTCATCACAATAGATAAGTACATTAATCATAACCATTATTCAAACACCAATATACTCTCCCCCTTTGACATCAAGGGAAAAGGGCGGATCAAAACCAAAACAAGGTTTCTCTTCCCTTGGAGAAAGATGAGCTCTAAAGATTTGATGTGTGCTCATTTTACCATGCTCCCCCTGAGTTCATGTTGGATTTTTAAAATGATTTTTCAATGAAGTACATGACTCAACTGAGTATGACCTTTCTGATCACCAAGGACTCATACTTACATGACTGAATATAAAAATTATACATCATCAGTCTTCAATATGACCTTTTCATCAAATTACAGATATGACTTTTTATAACCAAGATCAAATAATCTCAACCATGATATCATAACACAACAACCAATCATAATGCCAAAAATGCATCCTTTTCCACAAGACAAGTGCTCCCCCTTATCTTGTGCATCCTGAACACCTTCAACAAGAAAATTATCAAAGCATCTTCATCAAGGAGAAAAATATCAGAGAATGTTACAACAACAACACAGATTACCGAACAACACCACACTGTTCTGAAACACTGATCCAGAGAATTTTTGTCAGCAAAACCCCTACGTGGTTTTATGCACAGAAACTCGTGTATATACGTGATTTGCCTTTATGAATCACACGTACTGAATTTAATCTTCTGAAATTAATCAGATTTTATCAGAGAGGCAGAGACAACTCCTAGCTTATGTTTGAGATATCCGAATGCTTCCCTGGGAAGAGGTTTAGTAAATATATCAGCAACTTGTTCTTTGGAGGGAACATACTCCAATTTAACCTTTTGTTCAAGCACTTGTTCACGTAAGAAGTGATACTTGATAGGAATGTGCTTGGTATTGGAATGCATAACAAGATTCTTTGAGATACTAATGGCACTTTTATTATCACACAAAATGGAGATGGGAGGAGAACATTTGATTTGAATGTCTTGTAAAGTCTGCGTCATCCAAAGTAGTTGTGTGCAACATGAACGACAGCCACATATTCTGCTTCTGATGTAGATAAGGTAATAGAACTTTGTTTCTTGCTAAACCAAGATAATAATCTGGGCCCCATATATAATGCACCACCACTAGTTCTTTTTCAATCATCAACATTTCCAGCCCAATCCGCAACTATGTAAGCATGAAGAGTGAGATAAACATTCTTTGGATACCATAGACCAAAGTCTTGAGTCCCTTATAGATATTTGAATATTATTTTTATAGCCTGAAGGTGTGACTCTTTTGGATTAGCTTGGAATCATCCAACAATCCCAACTGCATGCATAATGTCAGGTCTTGCCCCGGTTAGATAAAGTAGACTTCCAATCATGGATCTGTATTCTGTTTGATTCACCGTGGGAGAATCATCATGAGAACTGAGGTTACACCCAATTAACATTGGTGTACTTACAGGTTTGCAGTCTTCCATCCCATACTTCTTCAAAATTTGCTTGAGATAAAATTATGCCATCAGTTGCTTGTTGCACTTGTAAGCCAAGAAAAAATGTTACTTCCCCAAGTAAAGACATTTCAAATTCTTTTTGCATAGTAGAAGAAAATTTTTTACTCATGGACTCTTCATTACTCCCAAAAATGATGTCATCAACATAAACAACTACAATCAATAGTTTATCTTTTTCAGTTTTTGTGTATAAGTTGCTATCAGCAGATACCTTCAAAAAACCTTGTTGATGAAGATATTTGTCAAGACGATAGTACCATGCCCTTGGAGGTTTTTTGAGACCATATAAAGCCTTTTTAAGTTTACAAACAAGTTTTTCATCATTTCCCAAAATGAATCCTTCTGGTTGTTCTATATAAACTTCTTCTTCTAGATCACCATTGAGGAAAGCAGATTTAACATCCATTAGATAAACTTTCATTTGTTGAAAGCTTGAAAAGGTAAGAAACATTCTTATGGCTTCAAGTCTAGCTATAGGAACAAATGTTTCTTCAAATTCTATACCTTATTGTTGAGCATACCCTTTACAAACAAGTCTAGCTTTGTTTCTAGTAACATCTCTGTTTTCATTTAACTTTTTTTTGAATATCCATTTTGTTCCAATAACATTTTTATCATGAGGTCTTGGAACCAATTCCAAAGTATGATTCTTTTCAATCTGATCAAGTTCTTCATTCATGGCTTGAATCCAAGATTCATCTTTGTTAGCTTGATTGACATTCTGTGGTTCAATAGTGGATAGAAATGCCAGATAGCTGGGAGATCCTACAAGAGTTCTTCTTGTTTGGACACCTGATCCCTTTTCTCCCAATATTTGAGATTTTGGATGATTCTTTTGAACATACCTGCATGGAGCCTTTTCAGATAGATCTTATTCTTTTGCTTCATTAGGTTCACCTTCTATATTGTTGTTATTTGATGTAGGAAGATATACATCACCATCATATTCATTTGTTGTTGGTATTTCCCCTTTTTGAGCTGAGAGAGACTCATCAATTACAACATCAATTCATTCAACAATCTTCTGAAGTCTTTTATTGTAATATTTATATTCTTTACTTCTAGAAGAGTAACCAAGAAATATTCCTTCATCTGCTCTAGATTCAAACTTACCAATTTTTTCATCATTATTCTTGATAAAACATTTTCTTCCAAAAACTCTAAAATGCTTTACAGTTGGAAGATTACCATACCAAAGCTCATAAGGAGTTTTATCACTATTTACTCGAACATGAGCCTTTTTAAGAATATTTACTACAGTATGTGCTACTTCTCCCCAAAATGTGTCAGGTGTTCCAGAATCATCAAGCATAGCTCGAGCCATTTGTTGAACTGTTCTATTCATTCTTTCTGCTACGCCATTTTGTTGTGGGGTACCAGTTACAGAAAACTGTCTTTTTATGCCATGTTGTTCACAGAAGTCAAAGAATTCATCTGATATATATTCACCTCCTTGGTCAGATCTAAGACATTTGATTTTTAGATATAACTCATTCTCAACCAGGCTTTGAAGATCTGAAATTTTTCAAATGCTTCATCTTTTTGTTTTAGCAACCCAATCCAACACATTCTAGAGAAATAATCAATAAATAGAATATAGTATTGTTCTCCATGGTGACTTTTTCCTCATAGGACCACATAGGTCGATATGAATGAGTTCAAGGGGCTTACTTGTTGATCCTTCTTTGGCATTGAATTGCACTCTGGTTTGCTTACCGAATTGGCAAGATTTGCATATGGTACTTTCAGGAAGAGTAATGTTGGGAAGATCACGAACAACTTTGAGTCTGCTAGATTTGTTGATTTGAGAGAAACTCAGATGCCCAAATCTTATGTGCCATAACCAATTTTTTGAAGATTTACCCAAGTAACATTGTTCCTTACAACTTTTTGATACATACAAATTGCTTGGTGTTCTATATCCTTTTATTATTGTTTTTCTTATGTCAAGATCATGTACCACACATTATTTTGAGCTAAAGACAACTTCAGTTCCTTGATCACACATTTGACTTACACTTAACAGGTTATGTTTTAATCCATACACATACACAACATTATTAGCTTTCACCTTTTCTCTTAGAAAAACAGAACCTTTTCCCTTAATAATAGCAGAAGTATCATTTCCAAAAGTGACATTCCTTTCTCTTTCTAGAGCATTATATGCAAGAATTTTATTTCTATCATCTGTCATGTGTTTTGAGCATCCACTATCAATGTACCATTGATTTTATTCTCCTTCTGCAAATAAAGCTATGCCACAGTTCTCAACCTGTAAGTCCTTCTTTCTCCATACCTTGGAACTTGAAGGTATATGCTCTTTTGGTTGAAGTTTGCTCCTACATTTAGATTCTTCATGACCAAAGTTATTGCAATAAGCACATTCAATTTCATTTTTAAGAGGATAAAAGTTGTTATACATATTATTCTTTATTCCAGACTCATTTATTTTCTTTCTTGCTTCTCTGGTCATGATGGTTTTGTATGCAACACATTGAACGACTTTATGACCAAAATTATGACATGAGAAACATTGTCCATTAAAGAAGAAATTTCTGTGATCATGGAACCTTCTATTTGTGTTTACTAGTTGATTGGTGTTTCTCTGAAAGATATTTTTGTTATTGTTCTTTGTATTGAGGTGGTCATGATTTACCTGTAAAGTTTCTTTTTCCCTTGTTGAGTGACAAAATGTTGTAGGCTGGCTGTAGCTGCTTTTAGATAGTTTGGTGTTGAAGACTGAGAGGATCCTCCGACATATCCAAGACCTGTCTTTAAAAGAGGAGAACGTTGTACCTTGATAATTTCATCTAATGTTTCAGATCCTTTAGCAAATCTAAGATTCAAAGTTTTCACTTTCTCAATTTCTTTTCTTAGACTTACTATTTCACATTCTAATTTCTCATTGTGTTTCTCCTTTTCTACAAGCTGATTCTTTAGAGTTTCTATGGATATTTTGTTTTCTTCCAAACATATTTTGAGCTGATTGATTTCTTCAAGAAAATCATTATTTTCTAGAGCATCCATAAAGGTATCCTTAGCCTCACTAGAATCCTTTTCAAATGCCATGAGAAGTCTAACATCTTGATCAGATTCTTCTTCACTATTTGATAACCCATCACTATCTTCATGAGTACAATAAATTTTTCTGTTTCTAAACCGATTCTTATTTCCCCTTGCTATTTCCTTTCCTTTTTCATGAATTTCCTTATGAGGACAATTTGCAACATAATGACCAACTCTTCCACAAGCAAAACATTTAAAAGGAAGCTTATCTCTGAACCTTCAAGTGCCAAGTTGTAGCTTCTTTACAAAGTTTACATCATCTTCATCTATAACATAACCTAATCCTTCTGTTTCTTGTACTTCTTTTCCTTTTGTAGCAGCTCTAAAGACAACTTCTTTGACTTCAGATGAACCTCCTTTTCTCATTTCACAAGTAGTTGGAATACCATGAATTTGAACAATAGTAAGAGTTTGTAGATCCTGCTTCTCTTCAATAGCAGATACTTTTGACTCAAATTTGGAAGTTAGAGATCTTAATACTTTTTCTACCATAGTAGTGTCAGTTATGGTTTCTCCCAAATTTCTGATACGCTTTACAATATCATCCAGACGTAAAAATAAACTGGAAATGATCTCCTCATTATGCATCCTTAGATTTTCATATTGAATTCTGAGAGTTTGGAGTTTAGCACTTTTTACCTTTGTATCACCTTCATAGCTTAGAATTATTTTGTCCCATATCTCCTTTGATGTATTCAACTGCATGACTTTGACAAATTCAGATTCAGTCAGACTCCCCAGCAATGCATTGACCACCTTTGCATTCGTTTCATAGTTCTTTCTTGCCGTAGCATTTATTGGAACTGAGGTTGGATATTGATAACCTCCTTCAACTATAGCCCATACATCTACTCCAAGAGACTAAAGATAGGATATTTTCCTTGTCTTCCATAAGATTAAATTGTTTCCGTTGAAGAGAGGAGGCCTGTTGGATGCTGTCCCATCTTGATTGCTCATTTTAGATGATCTTCCTTCTAGCGGCTAAGCTTCTTCAGAAGGACCTGCATTGATACCAATTGTTGGAAAAATACTAAGAGGGGGGGGGGGGTGACTCAGTATTTAGAGCTTACTGAAAATATTTTAACTTTTTCTATTATAGAATTCCATACACGTCTTTGATGAACTCAACTCGCGTATACACGCGCATATGCTGAAAGACACTAGCGTATACTGATATAATTTTATAGATTAGAAAAAATTTTAGGTACAGTCTTTAAATTAGTTTACTAGTCATGCATCTGTTAGATAATCAGTAAATATGTGAATTAACAGCAGTATAAATCATCACACAAGTGCAACACACATGAACACCAAAATTTAAGGTGGAAACCCAATTCGGGAGAAACCACCAATGCTGTCGTCTTTGTCTTCAATATTTATTATATGGAAAATTGTTTACAACATTGTACTGATGCAGACTCATATCAGTACGCAGGCCTCTACTTGCAGAAGGCTACAACCTTCTCTTGTTCTCCAGCTACTACTGGAAGGGAGATCCAACCCCATGATCTCGTTTACCAGCCACTCTTGGAAGGGAGCTTCAACCCCTTGAATAGAACACCAGCTTCTACTCATAGGAAGCTTATACTCCCTCAGAACCACTGCAGACCACGTTTCATCAATTTTCATACTAGATCCTATAGCTTCCACAACACACCTTGTAGGCCTCTTTTCATCATATTTTCAGACTGGACCTACTCCACACATTTAAGCTCAAATAACATACATCAAACTGAAACTTATAACCCATTCAATTCATTCATTGAATCATCAACCAATCAACCAAAAACTGATCTTTAATCATAATTAACTAGTAGCATAATCAGTATTCAAACAACCCAGATCTGTATGAAGACATCATTGACAAACAACAGTAGAACAAACAAAAAAATCATACATTTCTTTTCGCACACTATAGCAAAACCCTAGATTCCATACACGCTTTTTCTTCACTGAAACCGCGTATATATGCGCTTTCACAGAGACAAACCTGCGTATATATCTGCAACTATTTCAGGAATGACCTTAGATTCCATACGCGCTTTTGCTGAAACTAACCTACATATATACGCGCTTTCGCTGAGACGAACATGCGTATATATCTACAAACATTTTAGGGTTGTCAAACTCTTCAGAACAGATAAACAACTCAGATCTTACCCTTCACTTCAGCAAACATTCGCCAGATCACAGATCTAAACTTTCCATAAACAGATCTATAAAATACATGGTCATTTCAGGTCTAGAGATCCTGATCCATCATTTTATTCATAGGTGCATTATTAATTCATATCTATCAATAAAATTCAACCCATTCCATGTAGATATACTTTAGAGTGAAGTATTCATTCAATACCCAAACATATGCACACCTTTGCACTATGATCTTCTTCTCCTTATATAGTTTTAGCCTTTACCAATACCATGAGCCAAAACCACACAACTTCCAATGGTATTATTGGATGGAATCAAAATATACAATACAACGCTCAATACTGTGGGCTAATACCATGGTTATACCCCTTGGTATCATAATTTTAGAGAGCAAAAGGCATACGGGACTTGGAGCGTTCGTATCTGCGTGTATACACAAATTCTCTTCATAAAAACTGCATATATACTAATCTTGAATGTATATGCGGGTTGTATTCACAAAATTAGCGTATACATTGCATCCATATGCGGGTTGCCTTCACAAAAGCAGCGTATACATTGAAAAATATTTCCTGTTTCATTTCTGTGGCACTTACTGGAATTCCTTTCTCTGCCACATCTAAATAGACCTGTAGAAACATCATTTTTACATATTTAACACATAGGTTTCTTATCAAAAGAGAACTCATCAAGTAGGTTTCCATCAAGAACAACTTCATCAAGTATGTTTCCATCAAGGACAACGTATTGCCAATAATCGCCAACACCATACATCTTCCATTGATGGATGGATAGCAATACCATTGAACATACTTCGTCATTTTCATTGGTGATAATATCGTTGACTATCTGAAATAATTAATAGATAGAAAAAAAACACATTTAAAAAAATAGTCGCAAATGCGTAGAGAAGATCCCATAGTATCTAAGACAAGTGTTTTCTTGGAGAAAACGAAATCCTTCAAAAACCATGGGCAACACCATTCTAAAAATTTGTCACCAAAACATTAGAATACCAATGAGTTGACCAAACTTGGATCTAAACTAACCACACCACCGATCTGCAAAGAATTGAAAAACTTTCATATGACACCATGTTAATAATTGGCAAGAGTGAGACATGATAAGAAAGAGGAAGAAAATTCCTAAAGCCCTTGTATTATGTTGTGTTGATCTCAAAGTGTTAAATATAATACATCAATGGCCATTCTATATCTTCTATATATCACTGAAAATTTATTAGTGGATCATGATAACACCTCATCAAGATCAATATTACAAGTCATGGTATCATACTTTGTGAATGTATAGGGACTCACAATCTAACACTTTCACTAGTAAACTTCCCTTTTACATGAAAATTCAAAGTGAGATCAAGGGTGCGACTTGTCCCACCAAAATTTAGGATATTCAACATAAATAGTTGCATAAGAAGGAAAATGAGTGCGACTTTCAAATATAGTGCATAACACCTCGAGAGGTTGTACGATTATGTATTGATAATTAAATTTAGAAGCTATAGGAGGGAAGCATTCTTGTTGTAAATTTGAATCCCACCACTTTGATTACCATAACTTCTTTTCCTAACATTGGGGTTCTTGATTCAGGAGCCACTCACCATATGGATTCATCATCCCATAATTTCTAATACTTGGAGACTTGTACTCAACCACCTATTTTAATGGGAGATGATTCTACTATTGAGGTTTTTAGAGAAGAAAAGTAAACCTTGATTATGGGAGCTTTCAAAATGTTCTTCATGTTCCTAATTTATCCATAATTCTTCTTTCCATCTACCATATTACACAGCCAAGTTCATGGAAATGAGTTGAGTTCACATTGACTACAATAATGATTTTTGACATGGTATATGGTTCCAGAATAATAGTTAGAAAGGTTTAACACCATTCCAATAGTGTATTCCTTTTCTTACTTTATTCCAAAATCAAATTTTATTTCTCTTCTTACCCATGGAAATGAGGAGAGCAGGTTGTGTCATGAGAGTTTTGGACATTGGAGTAGTTGAGTTAAGAAGTAAAGGTTGAAGTTTCACCTAACACATCATGCATAGATGGAGTTTATTAGGTCCACAGTTTTGGCAAGCATCCTGAGGAGAAGTTTTACAGAGGAATCACATGGAGAACTACTACACTTATACAGTTGGTGCATAATGACATTACAATTCCTTTCCCTCACCTATCCATGAGAAAAGCAAGGTATGCAAACATATTTATTGTCGATTGGTAAATATATACTGGAGTGTAATTTCTAAAGGTTAAAAATGAAGTATTTGAATATCTTAAGGATTTAAAGAAATTTATAAAGAACCAAATAAGGAAAATGATAAAGAAGTTTTGTACAGATAATGAAGGGGAGTATGTAAATAATATGTTGATATATTTGTTTAGAAGCATGTATATAACTGCAACTTCTAGTAGCATCCACTCCACATCAAAATGGATTAGTGGAGGGAAAGAATAAGACATTAAAAGAGTTGAGAAACAATATGCTACAATCTATATCACTATCTCGAAATTTATGGGTTGAAGCCATCAATTATGAAGTATACATCCAAAATAGAATTCTTTATAAAATATTAAAGGAAATTACTCCTTATGAATCATTGATATTGAAGAAATCAAATGTTACTCACTTTGGAATTTCTAGTTCCTAAGCATAGGCTAGAAACCCTTCTACTAGGAGGAAGGCTATGGAACTTTAGAATAAAGTGTGTATATTATGGGATATTCAAAGGGAATGAAGAGATACAAATTGTTATATTCAACTATAGATACATCTTCCATGCAATGGAGTGTCAAATTTTAAGAATGTCCCTTACAACCACCTTAGGAGTAGTTTTATTCATCGTATCCACTACTTATGGTTATACATCTTAGATAAACATCTTTGAATCATATTTTAGAATTTGATATTTCAAATTAGTAGCATGATATTGCATATCTGGATCATAGACCACAATGGGTACAATAAACACTTTAGAAAGCTTGTGAAATAGTGGTTAATTCACCAGTTTGTGGAGCTTTTACTACCATGGAGCTTTTATTTCCTATTAATTATTGTATTTTCCTTGGATTATACCCTCATACTTTTATGTAGAGTCTAAGAATAACCCCATTTTAGATATGATGATACAAAACTACTTAGCTTAAACATATATGTTTATATGGTTAGGATTTTCTATATTATAATTGTAGATCTAGAAAAAAAATGTTCCTTAGAATTAAAATTACGAAATTTGTTAGTATTTTATTTAATTTAAATGAAAATTGATCATATGTGATAATTTTCCCATAAGAAAAATAGTTTGGGACATAAGCTCGTTTAGGGTCTTTTCTTCTCTTCATGCAAGAGTATTGACTTATTGTTGTAAGCTCTTGCTTCTTTATGTAATTTTTTTCTTTGCTTAGTAAAAAATGTGTCTTAGAACACTTCTGTTATCATTGTGGTATCAAAGCTAAAGTGAGACAATTGTTGTAAAGAGGAAATAAAGAGACTACACCATTCCAAGCTCTTTAAAAACTTCATTGAATTGGTCAATGATTGTGTGCTATGGTGATTGTTTATTTTTTAATGGAAAAAAAATGATTTTTTTTGCTTCAGGTTTTTGCAAGCAATGTATTGCTAAATTCCAAGTTTTAGATATGAGAACTATCCCATTTATTATTTGATGAGTGAGCCCCTAAAATATCACATAATTTTTAGTTTTCCTTCATTTCAATTATGCTCTAAAGCCCCTTGAATAATTGTGAATTGAATATTTATCTTTCCCATAACAAATTCAAAGGGACACATCACCAGAAGGAAGAAAGTTGGCATTATTAACTTATCCCTCAATTTTCAGCGTTGTAAAAAACAATAGAAATTAAGGTGTTTCCGTCAGTGAACTATATGTTAGAGACTATATGCATATGCAAGGTTCTCATCCTTGTTAATTCACTGGATTTTTAATTCCTTTGAAATTCCAGTAATAAATGGCAGTGAAACTGTACACACAATCATGATCTGTAGATATATTTGTCTATGATACTCCATTCTGTCCAAATATGAATATATGTTATATTAAGAAAAACATTTCTAGTGAGAATAAAATTCCATCTGTCATTCCAATCCAATTCTATCTCAAATATTGAAACACCTAGTACTAAGGGGGGTGGCCAACCTACCATAGATGACTGACTAGTTGATGTAGAGCGAATGGTTGAGTGTGCAACTCACATGGTTGACAATTCTCAGTGCATTTTTGAAAAGCACGGAGAATCCATTTCTTGATTTTTCTAACCAACAAAGGCGTTATCAAAGTTATTAAAGGCATTGAATGAATGAATGATATTTTAATGAGGCTAAAAATAGTCTATGGGATCACCAACTTCTTTGTTTTTTGTCTTCTATAATTCAATCCTTTTCTTACTCAAATTGATGATGAGCTGAACCAACCTTCTAACAGTTTCATCACTGAAAAGAAAATGCCACGGATTTGATGCTAACATACTACGGTAACCGTGCCTGATGTCTATGAAAGAGTCACATTCCAAAATAAAATGTTTTTCTGATTCTGTAATATTCCAAAAATTTAGCGTACATCTAAATGGAATATTATAGTTTGTTTTATCACTAAGTAGGTGAATAAGTGGGTAGGGAGGCCCATAAAACCCATTATAAGGAATAATAACACTCCTAATGTGAAAGGAGGAAGAATAAACAACTAGATTAAGCACCTTTGGGTGTGAATTGGAGGGGATACATGTTGAAGAGGTCAACTTTGACCAAGTCAATAGCGATGTCATGGAGGAGTGGCATTCATGAGGAGACAACACAATTTTAGTGGAGGAAAACTTGCATGATCTTAGTGGCAAGTATGGATGGGACCCAATGTGAGAAGGCTCACATACTATATATGGAGGGGATGGCAGCCATTGTTATTCATGTTTTAGATTATCATTTGATATTGGTTTGTTTAGAATTTGATTCCTTTTGTTGTTTAGCAGGGTTGTTGTGTTGTTTAGCACAAGGGTGTTCCTGATCGGGAATCCCTCCCTCATCCTCAGGGAAGGAGAGGCTCTTTGGGCTGCATTTCCTCATTCCGACATTCTAGCCAAGCTACCTCCTTCAGCTACAATGCAATTTCTGTTTAGAGCTGGGTTGTGTTGCAGGGTGTAGCAAAGGAGGATCACATAGAGCTATTTATGAGCTTGTTTTTCAGTGGAGAGGTAGCCTATCCATTGGAGGATCAGAAAGGAGGGCTCCTGGGCATATTTACACATATTTGGCATTAGGCCAACCATCTACTATCCCGCACAGCACAGTCACAATTCTGAACTACGTTATTTTTGGAGGCAGTTATTGGGAGGGTTCATTGAGCTCATCGGGAGGGTCTATTTCTGAGTAGAGGGATCAGCCTTCTATTTAGAAATACCATTGGAGGAGGAAATCATCATTTCAGATCTATCATAGCCTCATTATATTCATATCTAGTTTTCAGTGACATATTAACCCCAGGGTTATTTTTCACATTGTATATTTCTTGGCATTTCTAGAAATCTTTTCCGGGTTGGCTAGAAATTATGTATTAGAGCCCACATCTTCTTTTCTAGGAATTTATTTTTTTCTATCAGCCATATTCCATTTATGGATGTTTAAAGTAGAAACTACACTGATATAGACAACACTGTCACTGCTCTCCGGCATTCTATACAGTTGCAACAACTCATGTACTGATTGTTTTGATAATTGGAGGATTGTTCTTATTTATTGAGTGGCTTGTCCCTCGTGATCTTCTTGTACATTTTTTTTTATATATTAATAAAATTATGGCTGCATATTGATCCCACTTATGTCATGTTCAGATTTTTTTTTTTTACATTATTATGTCTTGTATTGCTTCTATTTCCATTTTGGAATATTACAGTGGTATCGAGGCATAATCTTGGCTCAACCTGTGCATTCAAGACATTATGCCATTAGGAGGAGAAGCTTCTCACAGGAAAGAGAAGTTATACAGAAGAAACAAAGTCATCACTCCATTATTTGGAGAAATTAAGGAAGAGAGGATCTCCCAGCTTATTTTCCAAACTGTGAAAAATATCAAGGAAGATCTCAAGGAGATGAAAGGGGATAGGTGTAGAAAAACTCCAAGAGGGTTTGAAAGTGAATCAAGCCCTATATATTCACACGATGGGTGTGGACATTCAGCCACTCATGCAGATCCATAGTGCAGTTTATTGCTCACATTCACTGTAAGAAGGATGGAGGAAGAAGATGCACCAAGGGAGGAGACCTTGAGTGACTATCTTTAGGAGTATGAGTCTCAATCAAGGAGGTTCAAAGAGCACTTGGACTTCCAAGGGTTTTTCCAACTCTAGGAAGATAGAAGATCCAACAGCCATAATAGAAGCAAGAGAGGTATAATCTTTCTATCTAACTTTGATGGATCAACAAAGTGCACAGCCAAAGCTTGGGTGAAAGAGCTAGATTCCTATTTCCAGCTACACCATGTTTCAGAAGAGGAGGCCATTAGAGTAGTAGCGTTGCACCTAAAAGGTATGGCCCATAATTGGTGGTTTTGTAGTTTTGCTTTATTTTATCATGAAAATGTAAACACTTACGCGGGGTTCACTAAGAAATTAGTGAGAAGATTTGATATTAAACATTGTAATACATCTCTTGTTGAACCCAAAAACTCAAAACCTTTGCATGAGTTGGAGAGATCTATTTTTCCAACTCCACTCCATCTTTCTGTTGAAGGGTATAGAAACATGCATGATACCTTGCCAAGGGAAATATCCCCACTTCTTGAAGATACCTCTTCTATAGATGAAGACATGGAGGTTCCTCCTTCAAGGGAAGACCGAGATCTAAGGTCTCTCATTGATGATGAGGCATTCTCAAATATTAATGAAAGGGAAGAGAAAAGAAGAGCTAACAGTGTTGTACCATCAAGAGGAGATCCATCACCACATGGAGGTGGAAAGGGAGCCATTACTTCCATTAGAGAAGCCCTTATATCTTTGCAAGGAGTTCCAAATGATCTAACATGTGGGAACCAAAGCACAATTCTACAGCAACATGTACCAGTTTTAGTGGATTGCGAGATGGGAGGAGAAGAAGAGAAGAATGATCAGCATCAAGGGATGATGAGCATTCAACCTTATCTATTTCAGGAGGTTTCTACACAAAATAAGAATACTGTATTGCGCAATGAAGAAAGGGACAAATCAATCCACTCATATATACAATCCACTTCAGATTTTGATGCCTCACTACATGGGGGCATTCCACCTGGGAGGCCACCAGATCTAGAGTTGGTGAGAGAGATATTTCCATTTGGTTCACCACTCTTAGATTCTGGAGGGGTGAATACCTTGGAGGAGTCAAGTACAACACAGAGAGTCCGGGATAGACTCAAGGAGGAGGGAAACATTCACCCATTTTCAGTATTACCCACTCTCACTACATATTTTGCACTGACAGAAGTTGTTGCAGTGATGGAGGATGGCACCACCATGGTGCAAGGGAGTTGCTCCATGGATTTGGAGAAATAGAGGTTACTTACTTTGAGGAAGAAATCCTCCATATATTGGAGTAGATGGAGGCCACTCATGGTTACATTGGCCAAGATCAGGAGGTCATGTTTGGATGGTTGCTTCTCATGGGAGGCCAACTTCCAAAGGCCACCACTTCTACTTGAGCATGAGCAGCTGCATGATGGGCATGGCAGCACTTTTGAGGATGAATTTTGCATGAGGGATGTCAAAGGAGAAGACAACAGCATATGGGGAGCTTCACATTTCAGATCTTCAGTGTTGTCTCTTAGGAGGATTGATCCATATTGGAGGTCTCAACTTTTGGTAGAGTACTCCAAGGATCTTGGTGCTTGCATGATTCTTGATGACCTGGAGGGAGATGATAGATACATGGTGGATGATGGGGTCATCTATTCTTATGGCAAAGTCTTCTTGACTAGAGCTTCTGAGCTCAAGGAGAAGTTGTTACACGCAACACATGTGGACTTTATTTCCATGCACTTTGATGCATATCATTCCTTGATGGAGGAGTTCACTTGGGAGAGAATCAAATAAGATTTATATCATCATATGGAGAGATGCATAGCCTAGATGATGATGGAGAGGTTGTCACAACCACTTCGCTACTCATTGAGAGTGAGGGAGAAATTTTTGTTGAGCCATTTCAGCTCAATGACCAAGGTACATGGTAGAGGATGTACATTTATGCATAATGATTTGTACTCTTTTACTTTTTATAAGTAGCATGTTGTACCAAGGAGGATCATTCCTTCTTGCATATTGTATTATGATGTACTTGAGGTCATTTGTAGCATTGATGTTGGCCATTCTATTGGTGGTTTGTGGGGGAGGCCACATGATTCTTGGTGTGCACCATTGGCACCAATTTTTACTTTTATGTTTCCTTCTTGTAGGATGATTGTGGCTGAAAGGACATTTGTTATAATTTTTTTTGAGGCAAGCAAGGGATGCACTGCGCTGGTTCCATATGTGGAACTATGATCCACCTCTCAGTTGTCGTATGGCAACTTGTTTTTATTTGCTTTTTCTCCCATGTATTGATGATGTTCTTATGTTTTTGGGAGGCTTTGTTGGGAGGATGGCACAAAGGTTGGAGGTGCCCATTGGGAGTATGATTCTCCCCATTTCATATGTTGCATGTTTCAGGAGAAACAATGGGAAAACCATGATTTCCACACTACATCTCTTTTCCTCATGTGGGAGGAGCCATTTGGAGAACTTGAGTTCTGGGAGGCACTTCATGGCTGATTTGTTTGGTGGGGTAGCTTGGGCCATTCTTGGAGGCCATGAAATTTGAGCCCAAGATCAACAAAAACCCCATACTTACCACAAATGGAGAGAGAAACAACTTGGGTGGAAAAATCTAATCTCTCCATGCAACCCCAATACATTGCATAAACTGGGGGTTGAGGATTTCTTTGATGAGCTACCTAGCATGGTTCATTTCATTTGGATGGTAGCATGGGTATGGGAGAATATCATTGGGGATTAGGTTCCCTATGTTTTTCATCACTCCTACCTTGAGGAGGCCATTAGACAATAAGAAGGTTTCCACTTACACCTTTCACTTTTTCATGATGTGAGCCATTTGGGTTTGCATACTTGGGAGGAACCATTGGAGGGTAGATTTATTGCAGATTATGTTGAGATGTGTAGGGAACTGTTGATGAGGAGGAAAAAAGAAGAGGAAGGGAGGAATTTTTCTCCACCTTTATAGTTGCTTGAGGACAAGCAACATTTTGGAGGGCAGGACTGTAATATTCCAAAAATTTAGCCTACATCTAAATGGAATATTATAGTTTGTTTTATCACTAAGGAGGTGAATAAGTGGGTAGGGAGGCCCATAAAACCATTTAGAAGGAATAATAACACTCCTAATGTGAAAGGCAGAAGAATAAACAGCCGGATTAAGCATCTTTGGGTGTGAATTGGAGGGGATACATGTTGAAGAGGTCAACTTTGACCAAGTCAACAACATTGTCATGGAGGAGTGGCATTCATGAGGAGAATGCAGTTTTAGTGGAGGAAAACTTGCATGAGCTTAGTGGTAAGTATGGATGGGACCCAATGTGAGAAGGCTCACATACTATATATGGAGAGGATGGCAGCCATTGTTATTCATGTTTTAAATTATCATTTGATATTGGTCTATTTAGACTTTGCTTCCTTTTGTTGTTTAGCAAGGTTGCTGTGATGTTTAGCACAAGGGTGTTCCTGATCAGGAATCCCTACCTCATCCTCAGGGAAGGAGAGGTTATTTGGGCTACATTTCCTCATTCTATCATTCTAGCCAAGCTATCTCCTTCAACTACAATGCAGTTTTTGTTTAGAGCTGGGTTGTGTTGCAGGGTGCAGCAAAGGAGGATCACATAGAGCTATTTATGAGCTTGTTTTTTAGTGGAGAGGTAGCCTATCCATTGGAGGATCAGCAAGGAAGGCTCCTGGGCATATTTCCACATCTTTGGCATCAGGCCAACCATCTACTATCCCTCAAAGCGCAGTCACAATTCTGAACTGCGTTATTTTTGGAGGCAGTTGCTAGTAAGGTTCATTGAGCTCATTAGGAGGGTCTATTTCTGAGTAAAGGGATCAACCTTCTATTTAGAAATACCATTGGAGGAAGACATCATCATTTCAGATCTGTCATAGCCTCATTATATTCAGATCCATTTTGAAGTTACATATTAACCCCGGGATTATTTGTCACATTGTATATTTCTTGGTATTTCTAGCAATCTTTTCCAGGTTGGCTAGAAATTATGTATTAGAGCCCACATCTTCTTTTCTGGGCATTTATTTTATTTCTATCATACATATTCCATTTATGGATGTTTACAGCAGCACCTACACTAATATAGACAGTGCTTTCACTGCTCTCCGACATTTTATACAGTTGCAACAACGCATGTGCTGGTTGTTTTGATCATTGGAGGATTGTTCTTATTCCTTGAGTGGCTTGTCCCTCATGATATTCTTGTACATTGTTGTTGATATCTTAATAAAATGATGGCTGAATATTGATCCCACATATATCATGTTCAGATTTGCTGTGTTTACATTATTATGCCTTGTATTGATGGTATTTCCATTCTGGAATATTACAGATTCCACTGCCCCAGAAGTGCAAAAAGTACATACCCTATCTTCCCAAGCTTCTTTAGGTCTCTTCCACCTTCCCATTTCACACCGAAGTTGATGTGAGTTAGTTCTTAATTGAGAAATAAGAACCTTTTCTCTCCACAGAATACTAGCTCCAATTTATTCTTTTTGTTGGAGGTCGCAAGTAGGGTTTAATTCCTAAACATAATACTTCTTCTTTCTACCCAACTCTTTTCTCGTCACAAATCAGTTTCTTGATTTTTTTTTTTTAACGGCCTCTTCCATGCATGGTTTTCATCAAACAAATTTGTGATGCACCTAATAAAATATTAATATTTATCTTCTTCTTTTTTATAATAAAAAGAAAAATGTGTGTTGTGCATAAGACAATTCTATGCACAAATTTTCAAAATGTCTTTTTTCACCTTTAATAAACATAAAATAGTTACTTAGAATTTACAGCATAGATTTGGAAGCTTGTTTTAAAACAAAGTATAATTTCATGTTATTTCATAATAAGTTCTAGAGTGATAAAAAGTTCGAATGTTTTATTTTTACACGTTGAAATCAAGAGATTAATATAAATTGAAATACACTTAAGAAGTTGTTTTTTTTTTTTTTAATTGAAGTTTTTTTTAATTAATGTAATTGTTATTTTCAAAAAGGGAAAACACATGGTTTGAAAGTCAAAATTTGAAAACTTCAAGAAGTGAAATTCTAATTAATTTTCACAGAATTGATTAGAGCTAAGTACAAAATTCATTCAATTTTTTTTTTCAAGTGACTGTATGAGGGTCAAGGTCAAGCCTCAATACTCATTTTTTGCAGTTGTGGTTTATCATCTTCTTTTTGTGTGGTGCTTGATTCATTTCTTGGTTTATGACATATAAATTTCTCATCAAATAAATCACTTCACAATGTCAAAACTTGATAAAGGGAATGTGGTTTATCATCTTCTTTTTGGGTGGCGCTTTATTCATTTCTTGGCTTATGACGTATAAATTTCTCATCAAACAAAGCATTTCACAATGTCAAAACTTGATAAAGGGAATTCGATGAAATTTCTTGTGTTAGAAATGGGGATATGGTGGAGAAACAAAGTAAACTTTGTGAGATATGTTGAATTTTGTTTATAATTCATAATATTTAACAATTTGGATTAATATATTAAACCAACCCATTATTTACTTTGCGAGATTTGTTAAATTTTTTTTATAATTTATAATATTTAATAATTTGAATTAATATATTAAACCAAAGGCTTTATAATATATTATATTTTTGAACTTTCATAATATCCGTGAAATAATAAAACATTAATGTTTTCCACTGTTGTTGAATGTAATGTAGTGGGCAGTAGACCATGATTTATAAAGGATATGCAAATGGCATGAACACAAGCAATGTGGGAGATTCATAGAGGAGATGCAAGTGGCAAGCACTATGGGAGATGTTAGTGGAAGGCAACACAAAATTATAAAAACCAACATTCCTTTATTCCATGTTCTAGTGCGAGTTCGACAATATGAGACCCTAACATCTCACCCTCATTCATGTAAGAAACATTTTCAAGGTGAGGACAGGCTAGGTTTTTTTCCCTTATCACGGGCATTGGCATTTGCAAATGTGTGTCCCCTTATGGAAATAAAGAAAGGAAATGCACGGTGCAAGTGATCCCATCCCATCCTTGACTAGGAATTGTGAATTTTCCAGAGTCATATTTTTCATTTCAAGGAAATCAAGGCACGTGAAGATCTGAGAGACAAGAAGAAGACTCAAGTTCAAGTGAGGAGGTGACGTTATTTGAAGACTCTGTAAAAATGCATAACATGTCATCATGAAGAGGAATTTGGGGAAAACGATTTTCTCTTGTCACGCACTTGTCATGAAGAGGAATTCGGGGCAGAGAATTTGTGAGTTGGACTTAGAGAAGAAGATTGGAGATTGTGGGTTTTTTGGGTTGGGAGAAGAAAGTAGATTTGAATAAGAGTTGGGTTTTATTGTATAATTTAGTAGGTTTTCTATTTCTGCTTGTTTTTAAGCATGGCCATGCCTTATTAGTGTTTTTAGTTTTGATTTTTTTGTGTTTTTGGTTTTCACTTTATTTATTTTCTCTTTTATTCTATTTTGGCTTGGTTTGTTATGTAATTCTTGTTGTGTTTGTTTTTATTTTTTGAGTCCCTATTTAGAAGCTGGCTTTGGTTGATGGTTGGGTGAAGAGGGAGGATGATGTTGCAAAGGAGAGGAGAACATAAGATGGGATCCAATGGTGAAGGCTAACAAGGTATGCATAATGTATTGTCTAAAGTATTTTTGGATGATGAGAGCTAGGTGTGTAGATTATTTGGAACAATTTATCATCATGAACATTTGTTTGGTTAATACATCATGCTTTGGATTTGGCTTTGTGTTGGAGTATAGAGGAAAACTTTGAGTACAAAAGAAAAATTAAAAAGTTTGTGTTGGAGTGCAGAGGAAAACAATGAGTGCATAGAAAAAATTACAAAGTGAATGTTATGGGTTTTCACCATGTGAGCATCTAAATTCTAGCTTCCCTCTTAAATAAGAGCCATAAATGAGACTGACTATCGTTTAAGTTTAAATGCACATGTGTTTCTATTATCAATTTGCCTTACTTCTACTTACAAAAAATATCGATGTATTATGCTCTTGGATATCTAAGATTGATAATCACAATGTGCTTGGATAGTGAGGAGTTTATTTGATAATCACAATGTTATTGGATAATGAGAAGTTTATTTTCATTTTCCTTTTGTTTTATTTTATTTTTTCTTTTAAAACCCCTTTTTTCTTTTAAAAACCCAATGAAATTTAAATGTATGGAATTCTAAATTTATTTTGATGCTTAAATCTGTGTAAATTTTGAAAGAAAATTAAGGTTTAGATCTATGTAAATATTAAAACAAAATTGAGATTTATGTAATTTCATTCAACACGTTTTAACACGTTTTATTGAAAGATATTGGCGTCGTTGAGGTTAACTTCCTTGTTTACTAGCCAATGAGTAGTTTAGGGTTGGCTCTTTCATTTTATTTGTAGAATATTAACTTTAGTTATGGAGTAGGATATTGATATGGATAAAAAGAAATAATCACTTGCTCAATTAACTGTTGCAAGATGATATGGACCTTCTTGGTTTATATTGAAGTCGTTGAAGGGAAATATCCATTTATTTCATTTTTCTTTGGACTTAATCAATCCTCTTTCTTATTCTCGGATTAATAACATGATAACCTAATATCAGAGCAACAACTCAAGGATTGTTCTTCCTTTCATTCTAAGCTTTCTCTGGGCAGTCAATAAAGCCGATATTTATCAAATACCTATAGGGTTTTTGTATCCATCCCCTTCTTTCATCTTACTTTCCCTACTCCCATGTAATAAATCCACTTTTGTGGAGGCAGGTAGAATGAATCCACCATTTTCCTCACTGAATGTTTGGATTTCTCCTTGCAAGAGTAAATAAGTGGGTAAAGAGTGGGTTTCCTGGGCTTGGCTTTTCCCCACCCACCTCTCGATGGCTCTTTCGTTGGGCATGTGAAAGCTTACCTACTTTTCCATATATGTTATATATAACCTTTTTACTGATGTGTAAACATTATTTCTATGTGTCTAAAAATTTGAGTCAACTACTTCAACAAAAACGAACTGCCTTATTTGTGTTTAAACAATTGAGTCAACTACTTGAGTAGAAACTAAACTGCCCTCATCCATAATCTCTAAATAAAAACATGGGACACATATCTACTCCCATATTTTTCTTTATGCCAATGGAAATCCTTTTAGAAGACTGGAGTATACTCAAATGATTGATTTCTCTAATATCCCTTTCCACATATAGTAGTTGAGCCCGAGCAATCACTCCATGAAACTCCATGATTTTCTTTATGCCAATGGAAATCCTTTTAGAAGACTAGAGTATAATCAAATTATTTATTTCTCCAATATCACTTTCTTCAAATAGTATTTGAGCCTGAGCAATCCCTCCATGAAACTCGAGAACACAAGAAAACATTCTTTCTTTTGCAATAAAAAAATTTCATACTCAAATCCATCCATTTTTCTCAATTGAACAACTCAATAATAATGGCAAACATGTCTCTATGTTTAACGGGTTTAATAAGAATTGGATAGCTTACAAACCCAACCCTTTCAAGATTTTAGTAGGACAAATAGTTCATAGGTCTAACATTCTTATAGGGTGGAAAATATTTTACCATGCGGAATCCACTTGTAGACTCTAACAGGTAAGGCAATTTTTGTTTCTGACCACTTGCCTCTTTCCATAGGCTTCTTTGTAGTATAATGTGTGATATCTTGTGAGTAAGAATCCCAGTCTGGTAACACTTTCAATCCATGCTTAAAATTTTAAAGCAATCTCACTCACTCTTTTGTAAAATAAAATTATGGAAACATTTATGTCAAACCAAAAAATGAATTGAAATGGTAGCAATATTGTCATGCTTCTTTAACATATTTGAAATTATCCAAGAAAATTAGATCAAAATGCATATGAATTGAAATGATAGCAACATTGGCAAGATTCTCTAGAACAATTGAAATTATCTAGGAAAAGTAGATCAAATGCTTCTCATAAAAAAAAAGCACTTCACAATGTCAAAACTTGTTAATTCGTTTTTAGATACTGAGAAACTTGAAGGTTCAAAGAACTACAAAACATGGAAACATCATGTTGAATGTACTATAATTTATAATGAGTTATGAAATTATATATGCAATGGTGACGTAAAACCTAATAAACCCACCAATATTGATCCTCTAGCTAAGTGGGAACTCAAAGATGATGAAACTTTAGCATTAATAAAATCCTCTGTAAATTAAGAAATTCATGTTTACGAGTATGCATCAGATGCTTGGATTGCATGGAATAATTTCAAGGATCTCTTTGATACACAACCTGAAAAAAAAACAAGTGGATCTTCAATTAAAGTTACTTCAACAAAAAATGTTTGAAGGAGGAGAAATGATTGAATATATTTCTAGACTTAAAATCACAAGATAATAAATCACTACATCATGATTTACTCCTATAGAATCTAATTTTATTGAAAAAATCTTAATTGTAGGATTTCCATCCTCTAATAAAAACTTCTTGGATACTTTAAAATTGAAAGGAAAGCTAGAAAATACATCATTTAATCAATTAAGTGACATATCAACATTATAGAATGTTTGGAAAAAAGAAATAAGTAGGTGAATATGTCTTCTTTACAGGTACAAACTCAAGTAAGTCATCAAATTGGAGCTTCAAGAGGAAGAGGAACTTGGGTGAGTAATAGAGGAGGAGGAAATCAAAATCAATGGTGTTATAAAGGATGAGGTTGAGGGCATAGTCAAGGAAGAGAGAGTAGTCATGGAAGATAAAAAAATACACAAAGGGGAAACAATCAAGAAAGATGAAGTAATCAAGGAAGAGGAAGAAGTAATTTTAAACTAGGATCAAACAATTTTAGAAGAAGTTATTCAAAGAGACCTTATAATTGTAATTAGTAATATGGAAGAGGTTGATACTTAAATCAAGTTATCTATAGATAATTCAAATGATAATTTCCCAAATTTCAAGAAACACTCAACTTCAACTCAATAAGCCAATGATTAATAGGATGATCATTCTAAATATGTATTAATTATTATTCAAAACACATAATTAAGTTATTTGTTAGTCTCAAATTTCTCTTTTAAGAGTGAATATGAAGATACATGGATATTGGATTCAGGATCCACTCAACACATGACCTTCAGAAAACAACATCAAATTATCATGGAATATTTATTAGTGAAAAAATCCACCAAACAAAATTTCAAAACAAGCATGACAAGTTGTAGAGATGATAAGCTTCTAAGATTGAAAGGAAAAGTCATTCCTTGGAAGAAAGATTTTGTAGGAGCAGTAAGTTAAAATATTTGACCCATCATATTATGGAATGCATGTTATCGCCATTTAAACTTTGAATTTCTCTCTCTTCTACAAAAACAAGGTATGGTTATAGGATTACCTACTTTTGAAAAGGATAATGCAAGACGTGAAGCTTGCATTTATGGGAAACAAAAATGTGAGACATTTCCTATGGGATCATGGAAAGAAAACAAGTGTTTTCAACTTATTCACAATGACATCTATGGCCCTCTAGAAAATTCTCTTGGAGTATGTAAATATTTTTTACTTTTCATTGATGATTTTAGTTGAATGAATCGAGTGTATTTTTGAAAGGAAAACTTAAAAACATTTGAAAATTTTAAGTCTTTTCATCATCTGGTTGAAAATTAAACCAAAGAAAATATAGAAACATTAAGGACTAATAACTGAAGTGAATTCACTTCAAAAGAATCCCAAAATTGTTTTATAGATAATGGTATCAAAAGGAAATTTACAAATTTTTATACTCCACAATAGAATTTGGTGACATAAATTATGAACAAAAATTTGTTAGGAATGACGAGATCAATCATTTAACTTCTAAAGGCTTAAGTGCCTCCTATTGGGCTGAAGAAATACATATCATAGTTTACTTAAGAAATCGATCTCATGTTTCTTTTTTTGGATGTCAACACACAATATGAAGCATGGTATGTTTTAAACCAAAAGTAAAGAAGCTTCAAGTTTTTGGTTCAATGTGCTATGCTTTACTTCCTAAGGAAAAGAAAGCTAAGCTATAATCTAAAAGTATGAAGTGTATGATGATTAAATATTCCAAAGAGAAGAGGGAATATCATATTTATCTAATGGACAATTAATTTTAAGCATAAATTCCATTTTCAAAAAAATAGAAAGAAAAAGTTTTGTAGAAATTGAAAATATTCTTAAACAATTGGAAAGACAAGAATATAAGGAGAAAAACTTGATTCAAAATCAACCAAGTACAAAACGATGGTTTGAAATAGATTTGAATTTACTATAAAAGGAAAATTACGATGATTCTTCATCAAAGAGTTCTTTTGATTCTTTAGGAAATGAAACTTCAAAATATTCTAAAGTAGTGGTGGACCTTTTGTCTATTCATGTTGTAGCTCAAGGAAGGTCTTGATATGACCTAAGCTCTACTTCGCAACTTGAGACTCACTCAATATGGAATCATTAATTCAATGGTACTCCCTGAAATATCAAATCACAATGTCGATTTCATGATAATGGTATTCCTCATAAATCAATAGTGCAAGGGAAAATGGCCTTCTCATTTTATAAAGAATGGATATATGTTGTTGAGTTATGAGTATCTGTTGATTACAGTTTTTAACCAACTAGACACCTACTGAGTAAGAACCAAAAAAAAGTGAGTTATATAAGTGCATGAAGGAAGCAGTGGAGGTCATGCCAATAATTGGGATAATTTTGAAACTCACCTTGTAGGACATGAGCATTAATAGGATATGACTTTCAAATACCATTCCATTTATGGGTGATAAAATATGGGAATAGAAACAATTTCCACCTACAAATTTCCTCTCTTATAACCTACATAATGCCTTGTTAATTTTTGCATGCTTTTGTAGTATGGATTTCATTACTTAACCAATTTTCATGGAAAAAAAATTAGAATATATTTGGATCCCTTGATCCAATTACCATCACCCTTGATACTTAATTGACTTATTCCAACTACGAGCTCAAGAACTTTGAAACAAAATATAATAATAAAATTATTCTCAATCCATGATGGCCTAATGATTGAATACATTTCAAAACCGCTTCATTCTAGGACAAAGTATGTTTCATAACAAGTTAAATATAAAAGTAATAAAACCATTGAATAAAATGTTAAAACAAAGTCATAAAAAAAAATAACCCTTGACTTAGAATTGATAACAACTATAATTCATGGGGTCTATGGGAGAAATTTTTGGTCATGGATCTTGTATTATGCCCGTGATTGATACCCAAGCCAACCTACTTTCAACCTACACACCTAGACCTCCAATCCTAATTTAAATAGTTCAATTAAGGAAGATAATTTGTATATATTGATTTAGACCTTAAATCCTTAATTCTAGACTTCCCAAATAATATTCATGACAAGAAAATCATTGTTGTTGAAGTTTTGAGTGGTTGAGCTCTTACATGGTGATAATAGCATGTTTATATAGTGGAAATTTCCAATCAAACGCCTATTATAGTCTATGCCTCAAAATTCAAATTTTAAAGTGGTTTCATCCTCTTGGGTATTATTGTCGCTGCAACAAAAACCCTCCAATTTTTTTCCTACACTGGAATTTTGGAGCCTACTTATGATCCCATGATCTTTCACCTCAATTTTTTCATGGTCACTTCATGGTTAGTTGATGTTTTCTGAGATTCTAACTTTCAAACTCACTTTCTTACACATTCCTTTTGATGCATTCTCAAGCACCCCCTCTTCTCGTAAGCTCATCGGTCAATGTTTACCCTTGAAGATAGACATTGTGCAATCCTTGAGAGTAGTAACTATGCAATCTATAGGAGTAGTGCTTGTGTATTCCCTAGATACAGGGAATGTGTAGTGCCCAATGACAGTAACTGTGCAACTCTTGATGATAGTCATTGTACAAGCCTTGCTGACAGTGGCTACGCAGTTCATAAAGACAGTGAATACGTAATTCTTGTTGATGGTCAGTGCGCAGTCTTAGTTGAAAATGAGCATGCAATCCTATGAGTTAGTCATTCACTCGCTCTTAGTTTCAATTGCATTATCATTCCAGTGAGTTTCCTCAACCGTCAATTTTGCGCGCTTTTGCTTTCACAAGTGTCACTTTCACTTTTGCGAATGTCACCTTTCCTTGCTTTCACTTTGAAAAGTGTTAATTTTTCCTCCTCTTTTCTATAACATGTGTTTCTTTAACTTTCTTTATCTTTTGTAAGTTTCATTTTCACTTTTTCTTACTATCACAATTTTTGCTTCAACTATTTGTACTTCTTCATATGTTGAATTTTAGCGCATCACAAGAGGCTACTCGAGCACATTTTTTTGTATTAGTTGATCATATATATCATAAGAATATGTGCTAGACACTCTCCCATGGCTTAACGCACTTTCTGGTCGCAATTGACACTCCTGTCATAACTCATATTCTAAGTGTCGCAAAGTAACGTTTCAATTGTCGCACTTATAAATAAGTGTCGCTTTGTTGTTGCTTTTTTGTATGCATGTGGGTTTTGAGTTATGTGGCATGTGGAGATGTTATCTAGGTGTGAGATAAACATTTCAAGGCTTATTTTCTCTCTTGTCTCACTAATCCCAAACTTAACCATTTTTGTAGCTTTCATTGTCTTTGCAACTTGCTCAAATCTTAGAACAATCTTTCTACCCCTTGGAAATGTGCATTGTGTAGTATTATCCCATAGTGAAGCACCCTTTCCACCTATAACTTCACATTGCATAGTCACTACCTCCAAAGACTGTGCATTGTGTAATCACAGTATCGTAGTATCTTCCTCATGTCCCTCAAAACTGCGCAACTCTCTCTCCCAGTGAGTCTTCCACTGTGTATTGTGCAGTCTTAGTCAACAATCATGCTTCACTGTCTCCCTAACATGAACAACATGCAATCACTTGGCACATTATTCCATGAGCTATGCATTGCACCATCACAATGAGCAAGCCTTCTCCCTTGCCTCATTGATTTGCTCAACTGCACAGTTATGCTTCCTTGTCCCTCAGTTATTATGCATTGTGTAATCATAGTGACCATACCTCCTTTAATTCCTTTTGGAACTCTGCAATCCTTGATCCTCATCCTCAGTTCTGCACTCTATTATGGGTTCAATTAGTGAGCTTCATGAAGAAGTTAAGCTAGGATATTTCCGGACTGATGTTGTCTTATGATGTGTGAATTTCATTTGAAGGTATTGTATCTTGACATGACAAGATGATGCTCGAGGAGGATGCTAAGGAGATCATGCAAGAACATACTTGTGAAGCTGAAAAGATAAAGAGACTACCAAGGAGGAAGATGAAGGGACACTAGAATATGATGGAATATTGAATATCAAAATCACAAGGATGACTCCATACCATCCAAGATCTGGGAGGATGAAGGTGAAACACATGCAAGACTTATCATGAAGATACAAGGGAGGTTATCAAGAAGAAGCTACAAGATAACACTTGCAGAGAAGGAGAAACAAAGAAACCATCATGAAGATATGAAGAGATCTTGGAGCATGAAATAATGGTGGTAACTCATGCTAACTCAGAAGGTTTTGACACTCATACAGACCCTTTGGAGTGAAGATGAGCAAGAAAAGATCCATCATGAAGAATTCAAAGGCATGACAACAATGAGAAGTACTTGGCATTGCTACATTATCTTGGAGTTCCATGTCATCATTTCCAAGTCATGGATTGTACAAGTGTCATCACAATGTCATATGTGTCAATGTATCTTTCCACACCATTTGTGGGATGTAATAATTGTATTTTCAAAAATGAGGAAATGTAAAATGGGTGGAAACCTAAGGGTACCACATGGAATTTGAAAATTCACTAGAAAGTTCTAGAGTCATTAGAATTTCAAAGGTCATGTAGGAATTCAAAAATTCATAGTAGAAGCTCAAGAGTCATAAGGTAAGTCAAGATTCACATGGGATGTGGAGAGTCACTTCATTTGTTATAAATACACCCTCATAGCTCAAGAGAGTGGAACTTTTTAAACTATGGACTTTTTACCTTGGCTTCTCTAGCTTAGCATAAGAGAGAAGATCTTTCTTTGGAAGAGAAAGTGGTGACTTAATGTTCCACCATTGGGACTAGTGTGGCAACATTGTGATTGGATATATTGGGACTTTCACTTAATATATTAAGATCTCAGAGCCGATGCACTTTCATGCATATGTCATGAATGATTGAGAGACTATTCTTTCATTGTTTTTGGTGTATGTTTATGTTAATAAATACTAATTAAAATGAACTATTTCATTGGATTTAGTATGTATCTTGTTGAACGTGTGGTGTTACTTGCTTTTATGATCGATGTTATCGTGTAAACTAGTTTACAGGTTAACAAACGACTCTTTCCATGCTCTTGTGTGTCGCTTTTAGGATAGTAACATTAATTTTATTCTAGAGGGTCACTCTCTTTCCCCTTTTGTGAAAGTACCATAGATGCATTGCAATTGTATGCCTCACAGTGTCAAATTACTTGTTTGTTTCAAAGATTGTTTGTCTAATATATTATGTTGATAATTGCAGCCAAGGAAAAATCCTAAGAATAATGGAAATTAGTCATATTTCTGGTTAGGGCTCCTACTCCAAACAATGTGAGGTCTATTTGAGACTTCATATCGGGGATACCCCTTGGTTTACGGAATTCTAGCACTGTCAACAGGTGCAAAATGGACATGTCAATACATTTATTACATCTTATGCAATATATTTAACATACTACTCATCGATATATTGAATATTTCAAAAATCTATATATAAGGTTTGAGGTAAATAATTATGAGTAAACACCTTGAGTTAAGTTATTTACATTCTTTTTCCTCATCTAAAGAGAGACATTGACCTCACATCACTTCCTTGATGAAATATTTCTAGGTAACCTTAGAAGTAGAATTTGAATTCTAGAAGGAGGTTTTGTAGCCAATTCAACAAAAAAGAATGCCTCTCCCTATCTCTTCATATTCTTCTTCTACCACTAGCAAGAAAATTAATAATGATACAAATGAGGGAGATAAATATTGCATTGATCACAAAATGGTGTCGGTATTCCATATATGATTGTTTCAAGTTCCAATGCAAAAATACCCAATCCTTACTTTTTGAATTATAGTGTGATTACACTAATGTAGAAATTGAGATCTTAAATCCTATGTCATCAAATCATCCTTTTTGCCTTTGGAAAAGGGTTATTTTATGATAAATTCAGAAAATATTTTCACTCATCATTTCCAAATTAGTGACAAATTGTTTCAGTTCATCATGGATAATTCAATTCAAAAGAATCTAATTTCTTTTAAGCTAGTTATAACCTTAGATGGGTCAAATAATAATATCAACATAGTCCTATTAATTATATATGCTCTATTACTTTCCATGGAGAATATGACACAAGGTTGACTCCATATTTTAAGCTTTATATTATTGCAATGTCATACTTGACATTCCTTGCTAACACAATAACTAATAAGCATACAATGGCTTCTACAAGTCATATAATCTACTAATTCACCCATTATTCTCTTAGTTTCTCATCATTTGGAAGGACAACTATCAAGCTAATTAATCTCCATGAGTTCAAGAATCTTTTCTTTACACAACTTCAACCAACTACATACATTTTTTTCTCTTGCATGGAGGAAGTTTCTTTCTTATATCCTTTAAATTGCATTAGTTTAAAACAATGTCCTACCCTTGCTTTAAGAACTTCACTAATTTAGAAGATGTTTTACTAATTGTAATTTAGCCAAACACTGCGATCTATACTATGAACCCAACTCTTGCAAACTTATATGTATTTTATTGAAAGGGTGTACAATTTACTTATCACAACAAGAAGATGGTTGAAGTTTATTAATCAAAGCCAAACATGCCCATAATTCCAAATATGAGAACTGGTTATAGTATTGTCTTGTAGTGATATTTGTTGGGTTTCTTATTCACCTTTTTATTTTTAGCATTTCTCATCCATCTTTTTCTCTTTATGGATGAGCTCTATTTTATAGAAGTTATGTATTTTTCAATTTCGCTAATCATTTTGAATCTCCTGTATTCATTAAAAGCATTATAAATGCACATATTGTACAAACAATGGTGTACTTGATACTTGTGTGATATTTTATTCATACTTTCATATTATTCAGTTGTAAACACACATCACAAGTTGTTGTGCGAGTAAAAAGAACATATTTAAAATTTATCAAGTGTTTAAAATATAAAATATTATAATCAAAATAAAACACACATCATCATCACATGCACACGAGTACCATGGAACGAGTATAGATAATGATAAACCACAAAATAAAAATTATTCAATCACATTAATGACACATATATATGGTGTAAATGAACCACATTAACTAATTCAGTTATAGTAAATGGACAAGAAAATTTCTATATAGACACATGTTATAACGGATGCTAATCTAACTCATACATAGAAAAAATACCAAATACCATGGTGATTGAAACACAATCTAATCACTATGTCCCTTAAACTATCCAAAATCCACAACCAATATTCCATGGGAGACAATATGCCTTCTTTCTCACACCCACAACTAGTAACAAATTTTTGTGTCTACATTTGCTAGCTCTAGCCCATAGGTCACATTCTTATGGGTATTATCTCTTGCAATATCTCTTCATTGATAAGTCTACTAACAATGTTTATAGGTGTCGAGAAGAATCACTTTACAAAACTTATTTGCAAGTTTATGAACCTCTACAACATTTCAAACTTTTTTCAATAATGAGTATGGCATTAAAACTAGAAAATAATTTTCAAAAAATAAAATTTCTTTATTAAAAAAATATGATTAATGTCATTGCAATGTCTTGACGAGCCATGATGATGAATGATTTTAACAATATTCAACAAATCCTATATATAATAAATGTACCCAAATTGAATTGACAAGGGAATAATAAACAATATGATATTAGGAAAGGGTTGACACAAAGCAACTAATGATAAATTACATAAACAATGTCTCAACAAATTTCCAATCATCATTGCTAATTGAAATATATGTCAAATCGATGAGGAAAATTTGTGATAGTTGGAAAATTAAATATGTCATCTTCACATGACAACCAACTTAGCCAACAATGAAATAAATGTTAACTATATCCTTACTTTCAATCAAGTCAAGGGAAAATAACTTTTACTCAATATCTCCATTATTGAATTACTCAACCAAGACATGTTGGGAGAAATACTGAGAAGGGGAGTTGAATCAGTATTTTAAACTCACTTTAAAATTTCATTTTCTTATTATGATTTCTATACGTAATTGTTATTTATAAAACCAACATATGTACGCGACTTTAGTGAAAGAAAACAATGTATATCCAACTAACCAATTCTTCATAAGTTCCATCTGATATTTATCATTAACCAGTGTATTATTAATTTCATCAAACATGTAGTATGTAGTAAAGAGCATACTAAACCATCACAAAACAACAACACAAGAACACTAGGATTTTCAAGTGGAAACAAATGGGGAAGAAAACCATTGATGTAGTCATCTATGTATTCTTTATTATTAAATAAAGAAAATATTCTTACAATCTTGTACTAGCACAGAATATTACCATCACATAGGCACCCACCTGCAAAAGGCTACAACCTTCTCTCATTCTTCAAAAACTAAAGGAAGGGAGCTACAACCCCCTAATCTCGTTTATCGACTCCTACTGGAAGGGATCTCCTACCCCCTGAACAAATTTACCGGCTACTACTGGAAGGAAGGTTCAACTCTCATACTGAAGGCTCCAACCTCAATATCTATGTGGACGACATTTCAAAATTTTCACACTAGATCCACCTGAATCAAAACATCAAAACTTGTAGGCCAACTTTCATCATATTTTCAGACTGGACCCACACCCATCATTAAGCTCAATACCAAACTGAATACTGAATCTGAAAGACAACCACTGAACCAACTGAATCATTGTAAATTCAACAAACCAATCACTGAATCTAAATCAACCATTGCAGCTATATCAAGCCAATCCATAACATATATAAACCATTAGATCACACTAATGCATAACCATTCACCAATATACCAAACCATACAATGTTCACCATCATAGAACTAAATTATGTTCCTGCAAACCCTGATTAGACATACATTAAAATGTATATGCCACTATTATGAAGCACACCCGCATATATACACACTTCCACTATATAAGACCGATGTACAGATCTCAAGTCATCATGAATCACTGCAACATTGAAATAACTACTAAACCATACATGAACCAAGTACATACCATAGATAGATCATTGAATCACACCTAGTCATACTTATGTACCATTAAAACTTATCGATACAACCAAATCATATCAATCCACATTGTTAGACACAGATCAACATAATAGAGACATCATCGACATACAACAACAATCGGAACAAAATTGATCAAATTTCATCATTCACCAATATTGAAAACCCTAGCACATATACGTGACTTTCAAAAGATATATTAGCATATGTATGTGCTTACCATGCACAACACCCGCACATATATGTAAAATTTATCTCTAAATATATATGAGACCCTACAGAGATGGATCCGCGTATGTACACGACTATTCCCAAGCACACCTGTGTACAAATTTGAAAACTTTCGCTGCAAACATAATTTCATTCTCTGTAACCTTTACTATAAATACTACAAACTTATTAATAATTCATTTAGATAACAACATCATTATAATTGCAGATTCATAATTATTAGTTACTTTGACATGTTCAACAAGTAAATCAATAAGGCATATATGTCAACATACTTTAATATATTTCATATCTCAGTCTTCTCCTTGCTCCCTGGTGCATACGTGTTCCAAATCAAATCACACATGTATAACTCATTACTTTCACACATAACACCTTAATCTCCATCTTCTTATTTTGTTTTAGCATTATCCAATACCTTAGGTAAATCATTTCATAATGTCGTTAGTATTATTTAACGTGATCAAATAATCGTTGTGACACCAATACCATGGTAAGACCCCTGGTATTCGTATTTCCATGGTTCACATTCTATACGCGACGCTCACTTATAAAACATGCGTATGTACGCGACCATTATTCATAAGAATTGTGTATACTTTCTTAAAATTCACCTTTGACATCCCGTTGAAGCCTCGAAAATCGCTGCTTCAAACATTGGGGGGAAACCCCCCGGTCGAGACCTTAGGACAACTCCTTTTCTGTCTGGTGTGGTGTCTTCGAGTGGATTTATAGGACTAGTTTCCTAATAACTAAAGGTTTGGTAATGGAATGATTGTGTGAGTGGATAAAATGACTGAAATAATCTATATAATTTAATCTATAACTTATAAATAATTCCTAAAACTAACCCGGGTGTCAAATATGAATACAACTTTAAGATTGTTTCAATCAAACCAATAACCATGAAAATGTATTATAATTTAATTGAAATATGCAGTATCAAATAATGATAACTCTGTTTAAGAAATTAAACAAAGTTATAATAACACATTGCATTCATCATTTTATATATCATTTTCACATACTGTGAGAGGTAATTATTTATATACACTCAGAAATGATATGTATAAAGAAATATTTGTAAAACAAGTATATATAAATGATAGTAAATTTAAAGAGAATATCTCATAACATAAGAAAAATAACAATAAATTGATAGAAATATCAGATTCATCTCGATACTTTTCCTGATGCAATTCAAGATTCAGATCCAGTGCTTCAATATAAAACAAACTCCAAGGTACAGAAATGCAATTCTTAGAGATAATTTGCCATAAACCACAGGATGTGATCCTTTATTAAAATAGAGTAGTCGATGGAGTACAAAAATGTAACATCCAAGCCAAAATATTACAAACTCATGACCCTTTTCTAAATGCATGAAAGGGGTTTAAATAGGAATTTAATAAAACAAAATAACTAAAACTATTGCTACAATCTATCATCGGAAATCTAGAAATAGACTTGCGATATTAAAATGAAACAGATTCATTGATTTTATCCTGCATTCAATGTGCCAAGGTGGCAAATTTTGAACATATCTTTGACCTCTGCTGGATGACTTAGCCTTGAATGTAACTGACTAGTATATGTGGCATCAGAAAATTCTGGAATGATGTAACTAATGGCATTGGAAAGGCATTTAATTGCCATTTGTTGACTGTGTGGCTTGATTAGATATTTCCACATGATATCCCATGAAATTCCTTGAAGTTTTCTTATTTTCTGATTCTTATTGATTAATTCTTGCTTCCACTTAGAATCAGTCTCTTTTACCTTTGGTAATTTACCTGGGATACAATCTGAAATTAAATTGGTGGCATATAAGCTATCATTAACCAACTGTGTTATACTATTCATCATATTTTTGGCTCTTGATGTGGCTCTTTCTCCTTTTATCAACTGCTTTTCCCATTCAGTAAACATAATTTCTTTGTGTCTTTCTTCAATCCTAGGAAGGTTTGCATTCCTTCCCTGCTCTGAGTCTTGCCATGAAAGAAATTCAGAAATTTTCTCATCTGCATAATCAAATTCGAGCCTGAGGCTGACTCCTTCATCTATGAGAGATGATGTTATTTCACATAAGGGCTCAGTTTGTGCCATCTTTTGACATAGTTCATTCAAGTACTGAGATAGTAGTTTGTTCGTTTCAAGAGCTTCAGTTTTAAATTGATCTAATTTAGGATAATACCTAAATTTGTCCAATATTGCTTGGAATATTTTCTCTTGCTCAACCTTAGAATTTTTTTCATTTTGCAGTAAGGTTTGTAACTTTGCCACCTCTTGATTTAACTATTGTTTCTTATTAAAATCTTGTTGATCAATATTTGTATTTTCAATGCCAAGTTTCTCTTCCAACTGTTTAGCTCTGTACTCTTCTTCTTGCAACTGTTGTTCCAACTGCATTATCTTTTGTTGATTTTCTATTGCTTGTTCATCCAACATAGCTATCTGTGTCCTTTTGTTTCATCATTTGGGAGACTTCAAAAGCTTTGTCTATAGTGGCTTCACTATAGGCACCTGCATATTGTGACAATTTGGTGAGATCCTTTGAAGGATTCACCTCAGTATTTTTCCAAACAATGTTCATAAATTCAACTTGTGATGTTGAAAGAGACTCTTGATCTGTTCTTCTTCTCTTCCTCTGCTTCCTAACAACAACCCTATGCTTAGGACTATAAAAGATATCTAGAGGAGGAATCTATTCTACTTTCAACACAATTTCTTCTGTAGGATGCTCAGGGATGATTTCCATATCTTGATCTTTCAGAATGTCAACTTGAGGATTATTTTGTAATCCTATTTGCTGAGCGAATTTATCATATTGACTTAGAAAATGGGAAGAAACAATAATTTCAGCAGAATCCACCACATTATCAGTGGTCCTTACTCTTTCAAGTTGATTATCGGGCTTATTACCAATACTTTCTTTTTCTGTCTGAACATTAGCCTTGCTGCCTGTGTTTTCTTTCTCAGTTTGCACATTGGTCTGAATGCCTTTGTTTCCCTTTTCTGTCTGAACTGTAGTTCCTTTCTCAATATGTACATCAGTTTTAATGCCAGTATTATCCTTTTTCACTTCAAGTTTTCCACTAGTGTTTACCTTTTCAATCTGTACATTACCCTTGCTGGTAGATGCTTCTTTTCCTGCTTTGTTAGCTGTATCTTCTTTTTCCTTCTTCTCTGTTTCTATATTTTCAATTCCTTGTGAATGGATTCTTAATTGGTCAAGAGGAGCTTTTAGTAGTCTCTGACTTCGAAACAGCATGAATTTATTCATATCTTTAGTCTGAAACTTGGATTTAGCCAAGTTATAGACTTCGGAAAATTTATCAACGGAAACAAATAAATCATCAAACTCATTGGGTTCATGCTCGAACCAAGCAATTGAAACTGAAGTTGTGGAATCAAATGCTACTTTTCTCAAGTCATACTGCCTGCCTGGGATTGTTGAGAGCTTAAGATCCCTTATTTTGATGACTTCCTTTTCAGCATGTATGAAGTTATTAAGAGTATAATCTCCACAATGAAATGGAAAAGTAGGCCACATCAATTTCTTGTTATTATTTAGACACCTTGACATACCTTCTACTGTTAATTGGTAAGAAATTTCATGTGCTATCAGTTTGTCAGGAACATACAGGGGTAAAATATGGGGTTGTATTTCCTGTGTATTTATCCTTTCTATACTCTAGGATTCTATTGGCTATCTTATCTGAAAGGATAATTGAACAGTCCATGATTTCAGAATTCACAACAAAATGGATTAAGGGTACCATTTGGATTGAAAATCTAGCAGAATTATCGTTTCCCAAAAGCCTACACATCATCGCGGTAGCATAACAATATGGGGTCAAAAGGGACTCCACGGAGTACATACCTGATGATTCATTTTTATGCTTCTCTGGAACTTTTCTCCATTCTATGATTGGTTTCGACTGAGTCTCATTAATTGCAGCAAAATCCTTAATGAAGGCTTTGTTATAGAGTTTCTGTGGGTCTGGAATATGGTACATTTCCTTAATATCCTCTACTCTAAAAGACCTAAATATTGTTCCAGCAGCTGAAACAAATGTCCTGTTTTTATGGTGACATTGTCTATCACCCACCGAATTACATCATAATAGGGAAAAATGTTTGCTCAAGCTGCAATTCTGTGGAGAAATGAATTTTCAAGGGCTTTAAGAGGAGTCTTGGAGTCAGAATCAGAGTCTTCTTCGTCAGGAACTGTCACCTTCACCTCAGTGACCTTAGGGTTTTCTTTTTCAATCAAGTTATATACATCTTCCCAAGAGATTTTTCCAAGACCTTGGCATGATGTGTCTGTAACCAGCTTAATTTTCGCTGGTTTTTCTTTTGGTACTATGGGAATAGCAGTGAAATTTGCAGCGGCAGTGGCCTTTGCTTTCTTAGATCTCTTGGACATTTTATCGTCTGGTAAGATTTCACTTGCTCGACGAATGAAACGTTTAGGAATTCTCTTATTCTACAAATGAGAAAAACTTTTAGATGCGGTAAAAATGAAGTAAGGAAAACAGTTGTTTGAAAAGATCTATTCTTTGATTTCCATTTATTAACTCCGTCTTAAACTTAAATTTTCTCTATAACAGTCACACTCACGCATTCAAAATAGAATCAATTACAATTATTCATTTGATTTTCTATTCAATAATAAACGTACAATCGGAGATCGACAATTTTGAAATGCGAATATAAAACTTCCCTTTTGAATTTTGCGATTGCGATGAATAAATAACATGTGCGAAATGTAAAAATTAAATATCAATTGCATCGGAGTTTATCAAAAGGGACAAAAAATAACATTTCATGATTTCTACCGATTTGTGATTGTGATGATGGTGTATCACATCGTCTCTTTCTAAAGGAAATAAGTTGCAAATGATATTCGCCGATTTGTGATTGCGATTACTGTAGGGTCCATCGCATCGAGATTTTGGTAACATGAATGAATATGATGTTTGTTTCTCCGAAATGCGATTGCGATAAATCATGTCGCGTCGGAGTTTTGCAATTAACCAAATGAAGAGTTGCTTTTTCGTTTTGCGATTAGCGATTTGCGATGGGGTCCATCGCATCAGAGTTTATAAAACAAGTTCATGTAACATTGCTTCTTCGAAATGCAATTTGCAATGCATCGCATCGCATCAAAGTTTTATAAAACAAATGTGAAAATTTAAGACCTTTGCGATTTGCGATTGCGATTACTTTATCACATCGGGCTTTGTTCAATATGAATACTTTTATGTATTATGTTGATGCAATATATGCTTTCCTAATCAATGAACTTTTTATTGTTTTATTCAAAATGATCGGATTTCCTCTAAGTCTTTTATTCCTATTTTTTTAAAGAAAAAGGGGACCTATTTCTAAATGAAATTTATTCTAAAATTTTGAAATGGGGAGGGTTGTTGTACCGTACAACAATTTGCGATTCACTGGAAGAAACAGTTATCTCTGAAAAATAAAATAAATACTATATTTCTAGTAAGTAAAAGTTTTTAAAGATAATTAAAACTATCTTAGAGGTTTTAAATAAATTCTAACTCTGAAAAGAATAAAAAATCACTTACAATTTCTTTCTAATTCCTAAAAAAAAACATTTTTGGGTTTTCTTAAACCTTGATTGGTTGATAATAATAAAGTAAGGGGCTCCTCCAATTTTAGCTTTTGTGTTTTACTCTATTGTCATAGGCATTGCCTCTGCTGCTTGCAAATGTTCATAGTCTCGACAGGGTTACCTTTTAACCATTAACCATTCATTGTCCCATCCAACTAAGATTATAATTTTTTAAAAGATAAATTCATACAACATTGTATCTTATGTCTTTCTTCTTTTTTATTTTAATTTAAAAGCCATTGTTCTGGTTTGGTAGCCAGTTGATAACAATGCCATTCACTAGTTGTAATCAAACTGAACAAGCTGGCTCATGATGAGACCCATTGTCTTATAATTATAAGCCATTACCCTGTTTTGGTATGCAGCGTTGGTAATGTCAGTTTTATTACTTCTTATGATTATGGTAAGCAGGATCGTGATGAGACCTCTGATCTCTTAATTTTGACATATAATTTCTTTAGAATTACATTCTAAAAAATCACAACCTTAATGGATGGGGTGAAATGATTTTATCCTTAAGAATCAATGGATGACAATTTTCAGAGTTTTTTGAATGCCAAAGCTTGGAAAAGTCTTTACTTTTTATGGATAACCTTTCTCTGTTTAATAAATTTATAATGATTTACATTTTTCTCAAGGTTTCAAAAGATCATGCGAATGTTTTGAACAAATTTTAAAAGTTTAACATTTTATTTTAAACTATCCAAAACTGTAATCATTTCTATAAAAATTCTTATTTACATAAAATAAGTATTTATAGTATTTTCCGAAAATATTTTCAAATAGTAAAAAGTCAATTAAGGACTTATTAACAACCTTATTTACAAAACAAACAAAAATTGCAGAAAGGAATATGTACAGGTAAGAAGGGGTTACCTCCTTAAGAAAAGAATTTCTTTAAAATAAACCCATTGACAGGAAGAGATTCTCTCTTTCCTGTTAAATCTTGCAGAATGAATGTATATAAGCCTATCTTTTCAGCATTCTGAAATGGTCCAAGCTACATCTTTTGAAATTTGGTATGCTTACCTTTATCTTCATGTGCTTTATCCCATTTCAGAACAAGATCACCAATTTGCAAAGTTTTGGATTCAGTGGAACTTGAATCAAAAGAATATTTTACAAGTTGTTGATGTTTTTCATGAATAGTTTTTTTTTTCTCTATCTTCTTCTAATTTAAGAATTTGATCAAATCTCAACTGAATAGATGATGAAGGATTTTCTTCAATAAATATCACTAGAGCTAATGATGGGAGAGCTATATTTGATGGTATCACAGCTTATTTTTCATAAACTAGATTGAAAGGTGAAGTTCCTATTGAAGCTTTATGAGTGATACGATCAGCCCATAGTGCAAAGATTAAAGACTTGTACCAATTCTTTTGATTCTGATCAATGGTCTTTTTAATGATTTTGATGAGATTTTTGTTAGTAGATTCAGCTAAACCATTACCTTGTGGATAATAATTTGCTGAATATTTTAATTTGAAACCTCTTTTGATTGCAAATTCCATTATACTATTTCCAAAAAAATAAGATGCATTGTCAAAAACAAGAGCGTTAGGTACACCAAACCTGGTAATGATGAATTGATCGATGAAATCAATAATTGCATCAGAATTGGCTACCTTTAAAGGAATTGCTTCTACCCACTTTGTGAAGTAATCTATTGATGTAAGGATGTATCTATGTTGTTTGGAAGAATGAGGTACTTTTTCACCAATAATATCAAACCCCCATTGTTCAAATGGTTGTTCAATGTTTACTGGTTGCAAAGGAAAACTTGCTTCCTTTGTCTTCCACTAGCAGTTTGAAAAGTTTCGCACTTCCTCACATAATCATGTGTATCTTGGAAAAGGGTAGGTCAATAATATCCAGCATGGATTATTTTGTGAGCCGTGGTATCACCTCCAAAATGTCCACCTGCTGATCCATCATGTAATTCCTAAAATACCTTTTTTGCTTCAGCCTTTTCAAGACATATTAATAGAATTGAATCATAATTTCTCATGAATAACACATCATCAATGATTTCATAATGTTTAGCTTTTAATATTAGAGCACGTTTGTTCTTATAGCTTATATTAGAAGGAGCATACCCATTCTTCAAGTAAAAGATCAAATCAACATATTGAGATTCAGAATTTATAACACTTATCTGATTTGCTTGAACAATGTTATTTTGATCTTGATGTTCTGGTATGTTGTGAGCTCCTGCTAACAATGTACAAAAACCTTGTCCTCTAACAATCTTGGCTGGCTTAATATCAATATCATACTCTTGCAAAGCTGTTACCCAATTAGCTCTCTTTTCTCCTACTTTTTTTTGAATTAACAATTGTCTTACTGTAGAGAATGGGACAATAATTTTTGTGTGTGTCTTTAGGAGGAAAGGTCTAAAATGCTTAATTGATTTAAACACAGCAAAGGCTTTGTTTTCTACATCGAAATAATTAAGCTCAGCTCCTTGCAGATTTGAGCTAAAGAAAGAAATTGGTGCTTCTATTTGTTGATCATTGAGTTGTGTTAAAACAGCAGCATAGGACGTTTCAGTAGCCAAGGTATACATAATAAAATCCTTAGAAAAATCAGGAGTATTCAATGTAGGTGCATTAATAATTGCCTGTTTGATTGCATCAAAGGCTTCCTTCTCTTTATACCCCCATTTGAATACCGAATTTTTCTTAATCATATTCTGCATAGGTAAAACAATTTGAGAAAAATCAAGAATGAATCTTTTTACAAAATTGATTTTCCCTAGAAATGATTGCATGGATTTTTTATTATGAGGTAAAGAAATATCAGAAATTTCTTTCACTCTGTCAGGGTCAATATATATACCATCTTTTTACACAACAAACCCCAATAGTTTTCCTTCATTGAGAGCAAAGAAGGATTTCTTTGGATTTAAAGAAATACCAAATCTCCTACATCTTTCAAATATTTGTTTTAGATCATGCATATGATTGGCTCTTTTCTTTGAAAATATTGTTATGTCATCAAGATAAATAACAACTGATCTATTAATCAGACCCTTAAATACTATATCCATGGCTCTCTGGAAAGTAGCTCCTGCATTTATTAAACCAAAAGGAATTTTCTGATAAGCATAGGTTCCCCATTTGGTTCTGAAAGTGGTTTTCAGCCTATCATCTCGATGTACTAATATTTGGTTATAGCCTAAAAAACCATCAAAAAAAGACATGAGCTCAGAACCAGCTACCTTTTGAAGTATTTGTTCCATTGTTGGCAATGGGAAATTGTCCTTTTGACAAGCTTTGTTTAAATTTCTAAAATCAATGCAGATTCTAATATCTCCATTCTTTTTTCTGATAGGTACCATATTGGAAACCCAATTAGAATGCCTTACAGGAAAAATGATTTTGGCCTTTAAAAGTTTATTGAGTTCTGCCTTGATTTGACTTTCAAGATTTGGATGAATTTTTCTTAACTTTTGTTGAACAGGTTTGACATTAGAAAGCATTGGAATTGTATGTTGAATAATATAAGTATCATAATTTTTCAAGTCTTCATAATTCCAAGCAAAAATATCTTTATACTTACTCAGAAGTTTGATGAAAGCATTTATTTCTTCTAAAGTTAACTCGAGTCCTAAGTTAACATTTTGAGGTTTATACTCAGAGCTAAGATTTACTAATTCTAACTTCAAAGTAGAACTTTGAATCTTAGCATTAGTAACTTTTTTGAATCTATCTTTTATATCATATAGGTCCTCAAGTTTAACTATAGATTTAGGAATAGGATTTTCATTGCTTTTTGAGGTATTTTGAAGATCATGATCATTTTCATCAATTATTTGTTCATCATAGGATTTCTCTGAAGTCAAGAAATTCAAGATATCTTTATCGTGATAGAATACTCTCCAGTTTGTGATATTATCGGGAACATATGGTCGAAATATTAATTCGACTGGAAATCTATCAGAACTATAATCTTCAGCAGGGAGGAGTTTGGATGCAACATTAGCTAACAAATTAGCTGATGTATTTTGAGTTCTAGGGATAGAAAAGATGTTGAATGCTAAAAATTGAGTGCTGAGGTCTTGTACAAGGGTTTGATAATGTTTGAGATGACCTGAAAGACAATGGATAGTATTCCTTACTTGTCTTGTGACAATTTCAGAATCACCATATAATTTCAAGTATTTGAAATCTAACCTTATTGCTTTATAAAGCCCTTGGATCAAGGCTTCATATTCTACAGTATTGTTTGTGCACTCAAATTCTAGTCTACATGATAGCATATTTTTCTCTCCATCTGGATTAATTAAAATGCGTCCTGCTCCTGCTCCATCACTAGATTTTGATCCATCGAAACATAATGACCAAAATAAAGACTTATCTACATGTTTATCTACAGATGTATCAGAAACATTAACAATTATAGAAGAATCAGATTGTGAAAAATTTTCAATTTGCGAAACAAAAGTATTTACAGAAAAGGGTGATTGTGGTGCTGTGAAAATCCCAAGGAATGATTCAACAGAATAACCTCCAAGGATATTGTTATTAAAAGCTACAAGTTCATTTGCTTGTTCAAATTCTGTCACAGTATGCATCATGTGTTTTTCTCGCTCAATTTTGATTTGATTTGGTTTCCCTTTGTAGGGAAGCCACATATGTGAATAATCAGTTGCGATATAACCATTAAGCTTTTCAGACCAATCCCTGCTTAAGACTAATCCATAGAATTCAGGAATATCTGCGACCAGAATATCAATTCTTTGGACAATACTAGGATCAGAAGCTAATCGAATAGTAACTGAATTGATTTCTCCTACAACTTGAACTTTAGAGCGATCTAATTGAACAATGTGAACTGCAGACTTTTGTGGTTCAATATTCAATTTTGCACAGACTAAAGTAGGCATTATATTAGAGGACGCTCCTGAATCTATTAAACAATTATGCAAATTCTTTTTGTAGATTTCATAAGTCAAAAGAAAAGGAGGTGTCTGAGAATTTGATCTTTCTCCAATAAGAACAGTATCAGTGGCATCTACTTTATCTGGTGCTTTACCTGTTCCTTTAGTTGCTTTGGAAACTACACCGCTTGGTAGAGGAACAATCGGTGTTGCATTTAATTCTTTTAATAGCAGCTTTTGTTGATGTTTAAGTTTGCTGAGTTCATGTAAGGAAATGTTTGCTCTGGTTTTCTTCATGTCTTCAACAATGTTATAATCCATAGGATCTGATACCACCAAGGTCTTAGATGTTGTTGTAGGAGGATTAGAAGATGATGGATGATTTTGAGTGGGTAAGGGAGAAGTTTTCTTTACAGGGGATTTGTCTTTGGTAATTGGAGTTGTACTTTTCTTCTTAGGAACAGATTGAGAAGGTTCCGTTGTAGATTTACTCCTTGTACTTACATGCATAGCTTCTTGTTCACTGTCCGAGTTAGGGAGAATGAAATCTCTCATCCCATGTAATTCAGCTATTTCCTCTCTTTCTTATTCTTCATCTGATAATGGGGAAGTATCTTCTTCTTCTTCCTCTTTCGATTCTGCATTGGAGATTGAATTGGGAGGTTTAGATTCAGCTTGATTTCTTTTGAATTTTCTGAATGGTCTTTTGGTAGAAGTCTCTGCCAATTGCTTTTTAATCTCAACCATCTCATTAGACATGGTTTTGATAATTTTTTGTAAACCTTCCATGTCATATGGGTCTCTAGGTGTCTTTTTCTTTGAATCATATTTAAAGCTGACTTTCTTGGATTTTCTTTCCTCGATAGCATTTTTCTTATCTAGAGCAATAATCCATTTTTCAACTGCAATAGCTTCTTTCATATTTTCAGCTAAAGTAGGTTTTGCAGCTCTATCTACAAAAATTGCTATGTTTGAGGGCAAAGCATTTATATACCATTCACTTCTACCCTGCTCACTAGGCTTTGAATCTGTAGGGATTTTATTCGAAAGTTTGTTGAATAGAGAGTTAATATCTTTAATGGGTTCCTTGGATTCTGTCTTTAGATTGGAGAGATCATTGATTAGGGTAGCTACTGATCTGTCATCTCCAAATTTGGTCAAAAAGTGATCTGAGAAAATATCCCAACTTGTAATAGATTCTGAAGGTAATGAAAAATACCAGGATCCTGCTGCCCCTTGAAAAGTATAGGGGAATAACCTGACTACAACATCTTCATGTTCAACTCCATTTAAATTTACAACAAGCATAGAATTATTGATGTGTTCTTCAGCTTGTATGTTCAGGTCAGGACTGAATTTAGGTATCCATTTTTCAGCATGATCTGGTAAATCATGTAAAGGTGCAGGCATATTAACAGCTCCCCGTCTAGCCCATGGTCTTGGTGCTGCTTGTGCCATTGTTGGGATAACAATTGAGGGATTTGAAGAAACAACTGGGGTTTGAGTAGAGGTTGTTGGAATAACTATGCTCTTATGGGTTTGCGACTGGGAAGCAGATGAGTGGGTTTGCGATGAAGAACTAATATCACTCTCTGATTCCAATGGGGTTTTTCTTGTTTTAACTCTACTAGGTAAAGGAAATTCCTTTGGAGGAATACCAAGTTTTTCACTTTGTGACCTAGTGAGAGGTCTGGAAGAAAAAATTTGTGAAGTAACACTACCTTTAGATATTTCAGACTCTTCTAATGATAATGAGAACCCTTGGAGTTTATGAACTAAAGCTTGTATTTCAGGGGACTCAAGAGGTTGATTATATGATTGATTTGAGACTTTAGTAGTGGGTGTTTGAATATTTCTATCAATTTATTCCCTGGTGATTTGAGATGTAGAAGAAATTGAAGAAGACGATGAGGGTGAATTGCTCTTAGAATGGCCTGTAGATTTGGACTTATTTGCCATTCATAGCTTAGACCCTCCTTCTAGCGCCAAAAATTTTGAAGCCTCGAAAATTGATGCTTCAAACATTGGGGGAAAACCACCCAGTCGGGACCTTAGGACAACTCCTTTTTCATTTGGTGTGGTGACTCCGACTGGATTTATAGGACTAGTTTCCTACTAACTAAAGGGTTGGTAATGGAATGATTGTGTGAGTGGATAAAATGACTAAAATAATCTATATAATTTAATCTATAACTTATAAATAATTCCTAAAAATAACCCGGGTGTCAAATATGAATACAACTTCAAGATTGTTTCAATCAAACTAATAACCATGAAAATGCATTATAATTTAATTGAAATATGTAGTATCAAATAATGATAACTTTGTTTAAGAAATTAAACAGAGTTATAATAACACATTGCATTCATCATTTTATATATCATTTGCACATACTGTGAGGGGTAATTATTTTTATACACTCAGAAATGATATGTATAAGGAAATATTTGTAAAACAAGTATATATAAATGATAGCAAATTTAAAGAGAATATCTCATAACATAAGAAAAATAACAATAAATTTATAGAAATACCAGATTCATCTCGATACCTTTCCTGATGCAATTCAATATTCAGATCCAATGCTTCAATGTAGAACAAACTCCAAGGTACAGAAATGCAATTCTTAGAGATAATTTGCCATAAACCACAGGATGTGATCCTTTATAAAAATAGAGTAGTCGATGGAGTACAAAAATGTAACATCCAAGCCAAAATATTACAAACTTAGGACCCTTTTCTAAATGCATGAAAGGGGTTTAAATAGGAATTTAATAAAACAAAATAACTAAAACTATTGCTACAATCTATCATCGGAAATATAGAAATAGACTTGCGTTATTAAAATGAAACAAATTCATTGATTTTCTCCTGCATTCAATGTGCCAAGGTGGCAAATTTTGAGCATATCTTTGACCTCTGCTGGATGACTTGGCCTCGAATGTAACTGACCAGTATACGTGGCATCAGAAAATTCTGGAATGATGAAACTAATGGCATTGGAAAGGCATTTAATTTCCATTTGTTGACTGTGTGGCTTCATTAGATATGTCCACATGATATCCCGTGGAATTCCTTGAAGTTTGTTGATTTGCTGATTCTTATTGATTAATTTTTACTTCCACTTAGAATCAGTCTCTTTTACCTTTGGTAATTTACCTAGGATACAATCTAAAATTAAATTGGTGGCATATAAGCTATCATTAACCAACTGTGTTATACTATTCATCATAGTTTTAGCTCTTGATGTGGCTATTTCTCCTTTTATCAACTTCTTTTCCCATTCAGTAAACATAATTTCTTTGTGTCTTTCTTCAATCTTGGGAAGGTTTGCATTCCTTCCCTGCTCTGAGTCTTGCCATGAAAGAAATTCAGAAATTTTCTCATCTGCATCATCAAATTCGAGCCTGAGGCTGACTCCTTCATCTATAAGAGATGATGTTATTTCACATAAGGGTTTAGTTTATGCCATATTTTGACATAGTTCATTCAACTGCTGAGACAGTAATTTGTTCGTTTCAAGAGCTTCAGTTTTAAATTGACCTAATTTAGGATAATCCCTAAATTTGTCCAATCTTGCTTGGAATATTTTCTCTTGCTCAACCTTAGCAGTTTTTTTCATTTTGCAATAAGGTTTGTAACTTTTCCACCTCTTGATTTAACTGTTGTTGCTTATTCAAAGCTTGTTGATCAATCTTTTTCTTTTCAATGCCAAGTTGCTCTTCCAACTGTTTAGCTCTGTACTCTTCTTCTTGCAACTGTTGTTCCAACTGCATTATATTTTGTTGATTTTCTATTACTTGTTCCTCCAGCATAGCTATATGTATGTCCTTTTGTTTCATCATTTGGGAGACTTCAGAAGCTTTTTCTATAGTGGCTGCACTATAGGCACCTGCACATTGTGACAATTTGGTGAGATCCTCTGAAGGATTCACCTCAGTATTTTTCTAGACAATTTTCATAAATTCAACTTGTGATGTTGAAAGAGACTCTTGATCTGTTCTTCTTCTCTTCCTCTGCTTCCTGACAACAACCCTATGCTTAGGACTATAAAAGATATCTAGAGGAGGAATCTCTTCTACTTTCAACACAATTTCTTCTGTAGGATGCTCAGGGATGATTTCCATATCTTGATCTTTCAAAATGTCAACTTGAGGATTATTTTGTAATCCTATTTGTTGAGAGAATTGCTCATATTGACTTAGAAAATAGGAAGAAACAATAATTTCAGCAGAATCCACCACATTCTCAATGGTCCTTTCTCTTTCAAGTTGATTATCAGGCTTATTACCAATACTTTCTTTTTTTTTCTGAACATTAGCCTTGCTGCCTATGTTTTCTTTCTTAGTCTGCACATTGGTCTAAATGCCTTTGTTTTCCTTTTCTGTCTAAACTGTAGTTCCTTTCTCAATATGTACATCAGTTTTAATGCCATTATTCTCCTTTTTCACTTCAAGTTTTCCACTAGTGTTTACGTTTTCAATCTATACATTACCCTTGCTGGTAGATGCTTCTTTTCCTGCTTTGTTAGTTGTATCTTATTTTTCCTTCTGCTCTATTTCTATATTTTCAGTTCCTTGTGAATGGATTCTTAATTGGTCAAGAGGAGCTTTTAGTAGTCTCTGACTTCAAAACAACATGAATTTATTCATATCTTCAGTCTGAAACTTGGATTTAGCAAAGTTATAGACTTGGGAAAATTTATCAACCGAAACAAATAAATCATCAAACTCATTGGGTTCATGCTCGAACCGAGCAATTGAAACTGAAGTTGTGAAATCAAATGCTACTTTTCTCGGGTCATACTACCTGTATGGGACTGTTGAGAGCTTAAGATCCCTTATTTTGATGACTTCCTTTTCAGCATGTATGAAGTTATTAAGAGTATAATCTCCACAATGAAATGGAAAAGTAGGCCACATAAATTTATTGTTATTCTTTAGACACCTTGACATACCTTCTATTGTTAACTGGTAAGAAATTTCCTGTGCTAACAGTTTGTCGGGAACATATAGGGGTAAAATATGGGGTTGTATTCCCTGTGTCTTTATCCTTTCTATACTCTAGGATTCTATTGGCTATCTTATCTGAAAGGATAACTGACCAGTCCATGATTTCAGAATTCACAGCAGAATGGATAAAGGGTACCATTTGGATTGAAAATCTAGCAGAATTATCGTTTCTTAAAAGCCTACACATCATCACGGCAGCATAACAATATGGGGCCAAAAGGGACTCCACGGTACATACCTGATGATTCATTTTTATGCTTCTCTGGAACTTTTCTCCATTCTCTGATTGGTTCTGACTGAGTCTCATTACTTGCAGAAAAATCCTTAATGAAGGATTTTTTGTAGAGTTTCTGTGGGTCTGGAATATGGTACATTGCCTTAATATCCTCTGCTCTGAAAGACCCAAATATTGTTCCAGCAGTTGAAACAAATGTCCTGTTTTTAATGGTGACATTGTCTATCACCCACCGAATTACATCATAATAGGGAAAAATGTTTGCCCGAGCTGCAATTCTGTGGAGAAATGAATTTGCAAGGGCTTTAAGAGGAGTCTTGGAGTCAGAATCAGAGTCTTCTTCGTCAGGAACTGTCGCCTTCACCTCAGTGACCTTAGGGTTTTCTTTTTCAATCAAGTTATATACATCTTCCCAAGAGATTTTTCCAAGACCTTGGCATGATGTGTTTGTAACCAGCTTAATTTTCACTGGTTTTTCTTTTGGTACTATGGGAATAGCAGCGAAATTTGCAGGAGTAGCGGCCTTTGCTTTCTTAGATCTCTTAGACATTTTATCGTCTAGTAAGATTTCACTTGCTCGGCGAATGAAACGATTAGGAATTCTCTTGTTCTGCAAATGAGAAAAACTTTTAGACGTGGTAAAAAGGAAGTAAGGAGAACAACTGTATGAAAATATCTATTCGTTGATTTCCATTTATTAACTTCGTCTTAAACTTAAATGTTCTCTATAAGAGTCACACTCACACATTCAAAATAGAATCAATTACAATTATTCATTTGATTTTCTATTTAATAATAAACGTACAATCGGAGATCAGCAATTTTGAAATGTGAATATAAAACTTTCCTTTTGAATTTTGCAATTGTGATGAATAAATAACATATGAAAATTGTAAAAATTAAATATCAATCGCATCGGAGTTTATCAAAAGGGACAACAAATAACATTTCATGATTTCTGCCGATTTGCGATTGCGATGATGGTGTATCGCATCAGCTCTTTCTAAAGGAAATAAGTTGCAAATGATATTCACCGATTTGCGATTCCGATTACTGTAGGGTCCATCGCATCGGGATTTTGGTAAAATGAGTGAATATGATGTTTGTTTCTCCGAAATGCGATTGTGATAAATCACGTCGTATCGGAGTTTTGCAATTAACCAAATGAAGAGATTTATTTTTCGTTTTGCAATTAGTGATTTGCGATGGGGTCCATCACATCGGAGTTTATAAAACAATTTCATGTAACATTGCTTCTATGAAATGAGATTTGCGATGCATCGCATCACATCGGAGTTTTATAAAACAAATGTGAAAATTTAAGACCTTTGCGATTTTCAATTTCAATTACTTTATCACATCGGGCTTTGTTCAATATGAATACTTTTATGTATTATGTTGATGCGATATATGCTTTCCTAATCAATGAACTTTTTATTGTTTTATTCAAAATGATCGGATTTCCTCTAAGTATTTTATTCCTATTTTTTTAAAGAAAAATGGGACCTATTTCTAAATGAAATTTATTCTAAAATTTTGAAATGGGGAGGGTTGTTATACCGTACAACACATCCATATGTTTTTGAACTATCATTTCTCTGTCCAAACCATCTGTAACATCTGAATCAATTTTCATAACCATCATGTTATCACAATGTTCACATTTTTATCAATTAGGTTGCCATCAAGGACAACACATTAGCCATAATGCCAACAATCTCCCCCTTGGGACTTGACGACAACCACTATGGTGTTTGGTCATTATCTGTAAAAAATTGCAAATATCAAGACTTCTTACCAAGCTTCTCTCTAAGAATTATATTCCAAACACCAAACTTGTCTAATCCTTTGACATCAAGGGAAAAGGGTTGAATAATGACGAATGAAGACTTCTCTCCCCCTTTATAGAGAGCATCGTTGTTGGTATGATCTATTAAATACGAAAACTGCATATTGACCATGCTTGTTGAAAAGTCAACAAGAAATGTGTGTATTGTTGAACACCTAATCCTCTATGGGTAGGTGTGGAAGGAAAAGAGTCACAAAGGTCACACCATTGTATTATAAATCCAATGGTCACACCATTGTATTATAAATTTACATCTATGGTGAATAATATGAGCAACTAAAGCTTATCTTTCCCTTTGTGTGTGTTTAGTTTCTCCTACACCATGTGTGTGTTTAACATGGTGTCAGAGTTGATACGATAACTAGATCAATCTTGTGTGAACCACTTGTTTTTGTGGCCTGTGTAAACCTGCAAAAAACTTGGGCATTTTTGCAGTGTTCATAAATTATTCTTACGAAGAGCAACGTTGTGTACTGCCATATTCCTGAATTTGAAAGTCTGTGCATTTTAAACTCTACAAGTTTTCTCACCTGCACTCCCCCTCCTTGTGGCTTTGATGTTGAGATTCAATTTTCTTTTTTACTGCTCCAGGCATTCTGGCACTCTTGGAATAATTCTACAATTTTTTTTTACAATTCTAGCACTCCTGGAATAATTCTGCAATTTTTTTTACAATTGTGGCACTCCTGGAATAATTCTGCAATTGTACAGTTAAATTTATTTACTGTACAATTTTTTTTTACCGTACAATTCTCACCCGCTCCCTCAAATCACTCAAATTACAGGCCCTCGGCCTTCCCAGGCACCCCCTCACACGCTCTCACCCATCCCACCCCCTCACTACAATCCCTCCCTTCCCCGCCCCTCGTACAACAACCCGACCCTCACCCCTTGCCCTCCCCTCGGCCCCCCAACACAGCACCCCACACTCCCCATGTCCCCCCTCAGCCCTCACCGCACTCCCCTCCCCTCTCACAAACCCGCTCCCCTACCCTCCCGCACAACCCCCCCTCCCCTCACCCCTCGGCCCTCCCTCTCTGCTCACACCCCCTGACCCCCGCCCTCTCCGCTCATGCTCCCTCACCCTTCCCTCTCACCTCGCTCCCCTCCCCTCCTCGCTCATATTTTGCCCTCCCCACCCCACTCCCTCACCCTCCCCAACCACCTGCTCACGGCAAACTCTCCCTCCCCTCACCTCCCCTCTCACGGTCGCTCGGCCGTCCCTCCCCTCCCACGCAGATTCTTTGCGTTCCTTTTTGTTTCGGCCTCTTAATTTTATTTTATTTTTACATTTTCACCTCCCTCAGATTTCACCTCCTCGAGATAATACCTCTATTTTTTCCCCCAAATTTTTTTTTTCAAAAAAAAAAGAAGAAGAAGAAGAAAAGAAGAGATAAGAAGAAGAAGAGAGAGGGGAGATGATATATGAATAAATGGATATATGGATTTTCTATATAGTGAAAAGTGAAGTTTTTATTGTATGTTTCTCTATTATAAAAACATGACCAAGATTTGTGGCATGTATAGAAGGGTGACTCCCTGAAAGATATTGACATGTGAAGGCAAATGTTGAAAATTGGTCATCATTTTCAAATAGCAGTGGCATCATAAACTTACTCATAGTTTTGTCACATTAAGATTTTTTTGGAATTTTCCTTCATCTTTATTGTGAGGTAATATAGCAAGCTCAATACCATCTACTCATCGATAGTGAAGCATCCAAGCTTGTGAATATCATTTTGTTGAATTTGAGTTGTTGAGAAAAATGGATAAAATCAATGATGCATTAGAGTTGTTGCATAACCTCATTCATTCCATTGTTCATGATATGGTAAAAATGAGCAAGAACACTCTTTTTAATATTCAAACTTGCTTACAAGATGCACAAGACAAGATTGAGTTTTTGCAGTTGGAGTCTCAGCTCCAGCAAAATGAACTTCAGCAAGAGATTCATCATTTTGAACCTGTTTCTATTCAGAAAATTGAGAAGGACTCTCATCAACAGTAAGAATATAAAGTTGCAGTCGATTCATATTCAGTTCCTTGTATAATAGCATATTTACATGCAGATGCAGCAGCTCAGTTTGCACTTCCCAAGTCCATCATGAGACCTTGGGAAGGGCTTATCCACAACAAGCACAAAACTAGTCTTGGATATGACAAGGAGTTGTCCTTTCATATTCCAGACTACTCCAAGCCCATTCAATTTTAGAGTGCTGGATTTCTTCATAAGAGTTCACTTTCAACTGTTCCAGATCATTCTCCTCTTCCACAGCAACAACAAAAACAGATTTTAAAATGCCAACATTGTGATTGCATTGGCCATATGAAAGATCATTGTTTCGATCTTCACCCATGCAATCACTGTGGTCGGCACACCCATCCTTCACACAGATGCTTCAAAAAAAAGCCTCCTGCAAGAACAAATATTCATCTTGGATGGATCGCTTCTTGGCAATGGGTATCAACAGCCAAGAAGATGTTTAAGACATATGTCAGAACTTGTTCTAGAATATTGAACAATCTTACAATTGAGTTTTCACCATCATCTCACCTTGTACCCGACAGGAGGGAAAATGGTGGTCATCTACAAGCTTCGACGCCACATCAAGCGAGCCTGAGCCACAATCTCTCATTCCATATTTCGAGTTGTAGCCAGAGACATAGCAATTCAAGCGAGCCTAAGCCACAATTCGTCATTCCAGATTCATAGTTGTAGCCAGAGACACAGATTCCAATGAGCATGCCTTTGGTTGGTGGAAAACCTTAAACAATCTATGTGAGGTTGATATTCTTTCTCTTTCAGAACACTTCCTGTAGCAGAAGACTTCAGCTTCTTGCCGGCTTTGGAAGAGTTCCAAGAACTCAAATAAGCATTGCGTTCCAGTGTTGGTGGTCATCCTTAAACCATCACAGGTTGTAGACTTCCCTTCTTTTAGGTTGAAGGTCTCCCTCTTCAAATATGAGGGACACTTCCTCTAGCAGAAGCCCTTAGCTTCTTTCCATTTTTGGAAGAGTTCTGGGAACTAAAATAAGCGTTGTGTTCCAGTGTTGGTGGTCATCCTTAAACCATATCTTTATGCCAACATTTAAGAGAGATGATTTAGCCTAAGTGCTGCCATGCATACTTTGCAGATTTGTATTACAACTCTCTTCTTGGACTCACACATACCCCTTCAGATTAAGGGCTGGAATTTTGAACACCAAATCCTCTATGGGTAGGTGTGGAATGCGAAGAGTCACAAAGGATTCCAAGTGACCTTGGAAGATGAATCCAAGGGTCACACCATTCTATTATAAATGTACATCTATGGTGAATAATATGAGCAACTAATGCTTATATTTCCCTTTATGTGTGTTTAGTTTCTCCTACACCATGTGTGTGTTTAACAGTCTAATTTAATTTTCCCTTAATTAAATTGGACAATAAAATGTAATCTTATTTCATAATAACTTTTAATAGTTAACTGAGTGTGATAAACTCAGTTAGCTCATGAATTTCGAGTTGAGGGTAGTTGGTGAGGCATGCAGAGTGATTCTATTAGTTATGGAGTTTGAATTGTAGTTGGTGCATTAGTTTAATGCACGAGAAATCAATTAACTCAATTTATTGAGTTAAAGTCAGTTGGACTAGTTGTAACTGTTTCTTGCATTAGTGAGAGATCAAGTGAATTAAATAAGATTTAATTCTCATGAAATGATCTGCCATGCAACTGATGTTTTACTATTAATAGATTCATGCATGTCAGTTCCAGTGGAGACCCAGTTGATACAAAGGTTAAAGGGATGTTAACTATCAGTTGTATAATTACTAGGCTTCCTGCATGCAACCATAAATCCATTGGATTTCCCATGATCCTTCCGCAGTTTTGAAAGGTTGGAATTCATAAAGAATAGGGATTTCATTCCACATGAATTGCACAAGCAAGGCAGGTTGATTAGAGGCTAAAAATTGGCTAAGTGTTGGTCGATTCTATCTGGGTCAGTGTGAGACAGTTGTGAGAGTGTAGGATAGTCTTGTGAGAAGAGTGCATTGTAATTATTTCATGATTCCGTGGTGAATATGAAATAGAAGATAGAGGGGTTTTGAGCAGAAATATTTCCCCAGGAAAATATCTGTGTTTTGGTTTTATTTGCTTCTTTCTCTACTGGTTGTGATTGGCGATCGTGTTTATTTTCCGCAATTGATTTGTAGAAGGATTTAGTATCTAGATTTAGCACATTTCTTGATCGGATTGAATCTATTGATATACATATGTTTGTATAATTTATACATGGTATCAAAGCATAAGAAATCACCATAGTGGAGAAGAAATTGGTTTTGTGACTAAATACAATTCGAATTTGCAAAAGTATTATTGGTGCGACAGGCCGATCAAGATCGAAATGGCTTTCAATGGATTGAGATTGGAGTATGAACTCGAGGGAAGTTCCAATTATATTGCATGGAAAAACATGATGGAGGCAGTACTGGAGGACAATGGGTTGAAATAATTCATTGATAATGACATTCCCAAACCCACTATAGCAGATGTCGCAAATCTTAATGCTTGGAAAAATAAGGTTGCAAAGGTGAGGATGATATTACTACAGGGAGTACGAGACCACATTGTATAAAGTCTCCATGGAAAAGCGACACCATATGCAATGTGGAAATATTTGACAAATATGTTTCAGAGTAGCAGTAATCATAGAAAATTGGCACTGAAGGAAAAGCTCAAGAAAATCAAAATGGAGAAAGGCGACATTATTCTAAAATATTTAAAAAAAAATTTCCAATGTTGGGATGAGCTTGGGAGCGTCGAAATTACTGTCGCGGATGATGACTTGGTGATCCTAGCTCTTCTAAGACTTCCCAAGAGTTGGCATAGTTATCAGGGCTCTATCAATGTGAGGGAGAAGCTGCCAGATTGGGAATGACTTTGGTCGGATTTGGTGGAAGAAGAATTCAGGTGGAATACAAGGGATGGATCTTCATCTAAGACAAATGATGAATAAAATTGTGCCTTGGCTGGTAAGACAAAGAAGGGGAAAGGAAAGAAATACTATTCCGAATCTGAGTCCGGAAAAAATGGCAAGAAGCACGACATGTCCAGAGTGAAGTGTTTTCACTGTCACGAGCATGGACATTATGCCACTAATTGTCCACAAAATAAGAAGAACAAGAAGGCTTCAGGATCTGCAACTAGTGATACTTTGGCCTCCCAATTTGATTTGGACTTCTCGTTCATTTCATGCATGGTTTCAAGTGCAATGGGATCAGTGTGGTACTTGGATAATGGTTCATCTTTCCACATGACGGGAGACAAAGAAATTTTTAGTAGCTTGGAGGAGAAGGACCTCCATATGCATATCGAAATGAGTGATGACGGGTGGTAAAGTGCTACCGGGATTGGTATAGTTACCTTGCAAAGACAGTTAGGTAAACCCTTCTTATTAAAATATGTAATGCATGTACCAGGCTTGAAGAAAAATTTAGTTTCAGTCGCAATGTTGGAGGATAGAGGCAATGATGTGGTTTTCAGTGAAGGGAAATATTTCCTTCGACAAAAAGCCACAAGACAAGCCAAGAAGATTGGGATTCATGTGAAGAATCTCTATAAAATTGATGTAGATGGTTGTGCAACATTGATGGGTAATGTGGAAAAAGTGATGAGCCGGGATGAGGGTGAGTTATGGCATAGGAGATTGGGCCATCTACACCATGGATCCTTGAAGGTCATGCAGCAAAATTCTACGGGTCTTCCCAAGGGTACTCTTGCGCAGTTAGACACATGCAAGGTATGTACTATGGGGAAGTATGCAAAGGCCAATTTTCATGAGAAGGAGAACCGAGCTTCAGAAATCCTTAACAGAGTTCACTCAGATGTGTGTGGACCATTCTCTACTGCTTCGACAACAAAGCACAAGTACTATGTGATCTTTCTTGATGATGTTTCTAGAAAGTGGTGGATCTACTTCATGTAGAAGAAATATCAGACGTTCTAAAAATTTCTTGAATTCAAATCAATTGTGGGGAAAGATACGGGGAAGCATATGAAGGCTATTAGGAGTGACAATGGTGGTGAGTACATCTCTAATGTATTTAAGAGCTTATGTAGCAAATAAGGAATTCAGAGAGATTTGATTGCGCCTCATAACCCACAACAGAATGGGGTCGCAGAAAGAAATGATAGAACAATTGTGGTTGCAGCACAAGTGATGTTGCATGATCAGGGCCTACCGTTTCATTTGGGGGCAGAGGCATGCAAAACAATGGTATTTTTTCAAAACCGTAGTGCTCATCAGATACTTGGCATGAGAACACCAGAGGAGGCTTTTTCTAGTAAGAAACCTGAAGTTTCATATTTTAAAATTTTTGGCTCATCTATTTATGTGCATGTGGCCAAAGACGCCAGGAGGAAGCTCGAACCAAAAACTGAGATTGGGATATTTGTGGGGTACACTGATACTCCCCACAACTATCGGGTGTATTTTCTAAACATCATGATGACTGTTGTGAGACATGATATAAAATTTGATGAGGAGAAAGCCATGCGATTTTCCCTTGAGAGGGAGATGGATTTGCATGCAGATGAAGAACTCTTGGTTCCAAAGAATGAACCTTAAGATGTGGATAAGCCACATGTGGAGGATCATGCAGTGGAAAAAAACACTCATGCAGAGCCATCCACAAAAAATGGTAGAAGGCGCACCATAGAAGCTGATAGATTGAGACTTGATGCGGAAAATCATGTAGGAGCACCTACTTCACTGCATAGACAGAGACAATCTCCAGACAAGTTTACTGGATACATGGATCTTATGAGCAAGTGTATTGTGACAAAACTATCCTCCTTTGAGGAAGCAGTGTAGCAACCAATTTGGGTTGATGCTATGGTTGAGGAGTATGACTCCATCGTCAAGAACAGTGCATGGGAAGTTGTCCCAAGACTGGTCGGAAAATCAGTGTTTGGATCTAGATGGATCTATAAGGTGAAGCAGATGGAATATGGGTGTGGAGAAGTACAAGGCTAGATTTGTAGCCTAGGTATTCTCACAAGTTGAGGCGATTGACTATGAGGAGACCTTCGCACTTTTCGTGAGGTACTCATTGATTTGATCTATCCTTGCACTCTCAGCGCATATGGGGTGGCACATTCATCAAATGGATGTGAAAACTGTGTTTCTCAATGGATTTATTGAGGAATAAGTGTACATAGAGCAACCAGAAGGCTTCAATATATTTGACAGTGAGTCGCATGTGTGTCGACTCAAGAGAGCACTGTATGGGCTGAAGCAAGCACCTCGTGGTTGGACCTATCATGGAATACCAAATTAACCGAGAGTTTAATGCAAATCTGGTTATCACAATGTATCATAGTCCAATCCATCAGAGAACCAAACAAACCAACTAGGATATTTCTCATCCAGATGGCCTCACGTGCAGCCTGACTTACTTCCATGTACTCTGCCTCGGCTGAATTGAGTTCCATAGATCGTTGCTTCCTGTTGTACCAAGAAACTGCTGTTGATCCTATGCTGAAGATCCCTCCTAATGTGCTCTTTATGTTTGATGGACTACCTACCCAATCTGCATTCATTAAGCCTTAAAGCTTCACTCCCTTTGTCCGTCTATACCATAATCCATACTCGGTAGTATCCCTGAGATATCTCAAGACATGTGTCCCTACCTTCCAAAAGATATTGTTCAGCTTAACCGTAGTTTGACTCAACTGGTTAACTGTGTAGCAAATGTCTGGTCTAGTGTTCACCAAGTACATCAACAAACCCACTAGTTTCCTGTAAACAGTAGCATCCACTACTTCTGCTAAAGTAGCATCCTCTTTCCTCCAATTTCCCGAAAGAGGAGTATCCATAGGTTTATAGCTCACCATGTGAAACTTACCCAAAATCTCTTTGGTATACTTGCCTTGAGAAACAAATAGCTCACCATCCCGTTGCCATATTTCCAAACCAAGGAAATAGTGAAGGAGTCACATGTCCTTCATTTCGAACTCCCTTGAAAGATCCTCCTTGCAAAAAGTTATTAGATGCTCATCACCTATCAAAATTAGATCATCAACATAAAGTACGATAATCAAGAGTTTACCATCAACCACAATCTGGTACAAGTTTGCATCGGCTTCACTTTTGCTGAAGCCCAACCCGGTGAAATATCTGTCAATCCAAGTGTACCAAGCACGAGGTGCTTGCTTCAGCCCATACAGTTCTCTCTTGAGTCGACACACATGCGAAATTTTCACCATCATCTCACCTTGTACCCAACAGGAGGGAAAATGGTGGTCATCTACAAGCTTCGACGCCACATCAAGCGAGCCTGAGCCACAATCTCTCATTCCATATTTAGAGTTGTAGCCAGAGACATAGCAGTTCTAGCAAGCCTAAGCCACAATTCGTCATTCCAAATTCATAGTTGTAGCCAGAGACACAGATTCCCATGAGCATGCCTTTGGTTGGTGGAAAACCTTAAACAATCTATGTGAGGTTGGTATTCTTTCTCTTTCAAAACACTTCCTGTAGCAGAAGACTTTAGCTTCTTGCCAGCTTTGGAAGAGTTCCAAGAACTCAAATAAGCATTGCGTTCCAGTGTTGGTGGTCATCCTTAAACCATCACAGGTTGTAGACTTCCCTTCTTTTAGGTTGAAGGTCTCCCTCTTCAAATATGAGGGACACTTCCTCTAGCAGAAGCCCTTAGCTTCTTTCCATTTTTGGAAGAGTTCCGGGAACTAAAATAAGCGTTGTGTTCCAGTGTTGGTGGTCATCCTTAAACCATCTCTTTATGCCAACATTTCAGAGAGATGATTTAGCCTAATTGCTGCCATGCATACTTTGCAGATTTGTATTACAACTCTCTTCTTGGACTCACGCATACCCCTTCAGATTAAGGGGTGGAATGTTGAACACCAAATCCTCTATGGGTAGGTGTGGAATGCGAAGAGTCACAAAGGAGTCCAAGTGACCTTGGAAGATGAATCCAAGAGTCACACCATTCTATTATAAATGTACATATATGGTGAATAATATGAGCAAATAATGCTTATATTTCCCTTTATGTGTGTTTAGTTTCTCCTACACCATGTGTGTGTTTAATAGTCTAATTTAATTTTCCCTTAATTAAATTGGACAATAAAATGTAATCTTATTTCATAATAACTTTTAATAGTTAACTGAGTGTGATAAACTCAGTTAGCTCATGAATTTCGAGTTGAGGGTAGTTGGTGAGGCATGCGGAGTGATTCTATTAGTTATGGAGTTTGAATTGTAGTTGGTGCATTAGTTTAATGCATGAGAAATCAGTTAACTCAATTTATTGAGTTAAATTCAGCTGGACTAGTTGTAACTGTTTCTTGCATTAGTGAGAGATCAAGTGAATTAAATCAGATTTAATTCACATGAAATGATCTGCCATGCAACTGATGTTTTACTATTAATAGATTCATGCATGTCAGTTCCAGTGGAGACCCAGTTGATACAAAGGTTAAAGGGATGTTAACTATCAGTTGTATCATTACTAGGCTTCCTGCATGCAACCATAAATCCATTGGATTTCCCATGATCCTTCCGCAGTTTTGGAAGGTTGGAATTCATAAAGAATAGGGATTTCATTCCACATGAATTGCACAAGCAAGGCAGGTTGATTAGAGGCTGAAAATTGGCTAAGTGTTGGTCGATTTTGTCTGGGTCAGTGTGAGACAGTTGTGAGAGTGTAGGAGACTCTTGTGAGAAGAGTGCATTGTAATTATTTCATGATTCCGTGGTGAATATGAAATATAAGATAGAGGGGTTTTGAGCAACAATCTTTCCCCAGGAAAATATCTGTGTTTTGGTTTTATTTTCTTCTTTCTCTACTGGTTGTGATTGGCGATCGTGCTTATTTTCCGCAATTGATTTGTAGAAGGATTTAGTATCTAGCTTTAGCACATTTCTTTATCGCATCGAATCTATTGATATACATATGTTTGTATAATTTATACATGGTATCAAAGCACAATAAATCACTATAGTGGAGAAGAAATTGGTTTTGTGACTAAATACAATTCGAATTTGCAAAAGTATTCTTGGTGCGACAGGCCGATCAAGATCGAAATGGCTTTCAATGGATTGAGATTGGAGTATGAACTCGAGGGAAGTTCCAATTATATTGCGTGGAAAAACATGATGGAGGCAGTACTGGAGGACAATGGGTTGAAATAATTCATTGATAATGACATTCCCAAACCCACTGTAGCAGATGTCGCAAATCTTAATGCTTGGAAAAAGAAGGTTGCAAAGGCGAGGATGATATTACTAGAGGGAGTATGAGACCACATTATCTAAAGTCTCCATGGAAAAGTGACACCATATGCAATGTGGAAATATTTGACAAATATGTTTCAGAGTAGCAGTAATCATAGAAAATTCGCACTGAAGGAAAAGCTCAGAAAAATCAAAATGGAGAAAGGCGACATTATTCTGAAATATTTAAAAAAAAATTTCCAATGTTGGGATGATCTTGGGAGCGTCGAAATTACTATCGCGGATGATGACTTGGTGATCCTAGCTCTTCTAAGACTTCCCAAGAGTTGGCATAGTTATCCGGGCTCTATCAATGGGAGGGAGAAGCTGCCAGATTGGGAATGACTTTGGTCGGATTTGGTGGAAGAAGAATTCAGGTGGAATACAAGGGATGGATCTTCATCTAAGACAAATGATGAATAAAATTGTGCCTTGGCTGGTAAGACAAAGAAGGGGAAAGGAAAGAAATCCTATTCCGAATCTGAGTCCGGAAAAAATGGCAAGAAGCACGACATGTCCAGAGTGAAGTGTTTTCACTGTCACGAGCATGGACATTATGCCACTAATTTTCCACAAAATAAGAAGAACAAGAAGGCTTCAGGATCTGCAACTGGTGATACTTTGGCCTCTCAATTTGATTTGGACTTCTCGTTCATTGCATGCGTGGTTTCAAGTGCAATGGGATCAGTGTGGTACTTGGATAGTGGTTCATATTTCCACATAACGGGAGACAAAGAAATTTTCAGTAGCTTGGAGGAGAAGGACCTCCATATGCATATCGAAATGAGTGATGATGGGTGGTACAGTGCTACCAGGATTGGTATAGTTACCTTGCAAAGACAGTTAGGTAAACCCTTCTTATTAAAATATGTAATGCATGTACCAGGCTTGAAGAAAAATTTAGTTTCATTCGCAATGTTGGAGGATAGAGGCAATGATGTGGTTTTCAGTGAAGGGAAAGATTTCCTTCGACAAAAAGCCACAATACAAGCCAAGAAGATTGGGATTCATGTGAAGAATCTCTATAAAATTGATGTAGATGGTTGTGCAACATTGATGGGTAATGTGGACAAAGTGATGAGCTGGGATGAGGGTGAGTTATGGCACAGGAGATTGGTCCATCTACACCACGGATCCTTGAAGGTCATGCAACAAATTTCTACGAGTCTTCCCAAGGGTACTCTTGCACAGTTAGACACATGCAAGGTATGTACTATGGGGAAGTATGCAAAGGCCACTTTTCATGAGAAGGAGAACCGAGCTTCAGAAATCCTTAACAGAGTTCACTCAGATGTGTGTGGACCATTCTCTACTGCTTCGACAACAAAGCACAAGTACTATGTGATCTTTTTTGATGATTTTTCTAGAAAGTGTTGGATCAACTTCATGCAGAAGAAAGATCAGACGTTCTAAAAATTTCTTGAATTCAAATCACTTGTGGGGAAAGATACGGGGAAGCATATGAATTCTATTAGGAGCGACAATGGTGGTGAGTACATCTCCAATGTATTTAAGAGCTTATGTAGCAAATAAGGAATTCAGAGAGATTTGATTGCGCCTCATAACCCACAATAGAATGGGGTCGCAGAAAGAAATGATAGAACAATTGTGGGTGCAACACAAGTGATGTTGCATGATCAGGGCCTACCGTTGCATTTGGGGGCAGAGGCATGCAACACAACGGTATTTTTTCAAAACCGTAGTGCTCATCAGATACTTGGCATGAGAACACCAGAGGAGGCTTTTTCTAGTAAGAAACCTGAAGTTTCATATTTTAAAATTTTTGGCTCATCTATTTATGTGCATGTGACCAAAGACGCCAGGAGGAAGCTCGAACCAAAAAATGAGATTGGGATATTTGTGGGGTACACTGATACTCCCCACAACTATCGGGTGTATTTTCCAAACATCATGATGACTTTTGTGAGACATGATATAAAATTTGATGAGGAGAAAGCCATGCGATTTTCCCTTGAGAGGGAGATGGATTTGCATGCAGATGAAGAACTCTTGGTTCCAAAGAATGAACCTTAAGATGTGGATAAGCCACATGTGGAGGATCATGGAGTGGAAAAAAACACTCACGCAGAGCCATCCACCAAAAATGGTAGAAGGTGCACCATAGAAGCTGATAGATTGAGACTTGATGCGGAAAAGCATGTAGGAGCACCTACTTCACTGCATAGACAGAGACAATCTCCAGACAAGTTTACTGGATACATGGATCTTATGAGCAAGTGTATTGTGACAAAACTATCCTCCTTTGAGGAAGCAGTGCAGCAACCAATTTGGGTTGATGCTATGGTTGAGGAGTATGACTCCATCGTCAAGAACAGTGCATGGGAAGTTGTCCCAAGACTGGTCGGAAAATCAGTGTTTGGATCTAGATGGATCTATAAGGTGAAGCAGATGGAATATGGGAGTGTGGAGAAGTACAAGGCTAGGTTTTTAGCCTAGGTATTCTCACAAGTTGAGGCGATTGACTATGAGGAGACCTTCGCACTTTTCGTGAGGTACTCATCGATTTGATCTATCCTTGCACTCTCAGCGCATATGGGGTGGCACATTCATCAAATGGATGTGAAAACTGTGTTTCTCAATGGATTTATTGAGGAATAAGTGTACATAGAGCAACCAGAAGGCTTCAATATATTTGACAGTGAGTCGCATGTGTGTCGACTCAAGAGAGCACTGTATGGGCTGAAGCAAGCACCTCGTGCTTGGTACACTTATTCTGGTACGTGATTATAAATTTATTCTGAGTGTAATATTATCTCATAATCATAATCACGTACAGAAATTAAATTGATAATAATTTATATTCACAACCCCCCCAAATCCTGTATTGTATGTTCTTGTTCACCGCTACTTCATCAGATGCAATGTCAGTACCATAAATATCAAAATAGGGAATCATCATCAAGATACTCATGTATAGCTCCCCTGGGATCATACATCACTAATCATGTGGACCTGATAATCATTACCTACTCTTCATGAGGTTATGTACCTCATATTCACTTATGCAATCATTATTAGAAGTATATTTAAGAGCAATAGACTACAGCAGGGACCATCTTCTTTTAATTTGAATTTGAATATGAAGAAGAGGAACTATCCCTCTTATTTCTTCCTGAATTCTTCTTTATTAGCACATATAACTTATCTATATTTATGTATCATCTTGCTATAACCTTGGATTTAGTTGATGTAAACATAATTATACGTCTTTTGTGAGCTAATTGAACTATGCTTAGAATATTTTGTTTTAGCCCTTGAACTAACAATGCATTAGTTTTTTTTCTATATTTGTCAAATTTGGCTCTACCTTTTCCTAGAAAATTTGTTGGAGCATTCCTTACAAGAATAAATTTACCATATTTGTTTTTCTTGAGAGATTCAAACTTGTTTTTATCTCCAGTCATGTGATGAGAGCATCCATTGTATATGTACCACTCATCTTCATCTTCAAATGAACAAAGAGCAAGGCCACACCTTATCTATTCTTCTTCTTTCTGCTTATTATGAGAAGTGATGATGGATCCATCTTTCTCAGGTCTTCTTGCAACAATATTCTTGTCTAGTTTCTTTACATGTTTGTGAAGATCCATTGACATGTTTCTGCATTGTTTTACTGCATGCCCAAACTTGTTACACATATAACATCTTACATGACCAGAAAAGGGGGCAGAGGAATCGTAATATTTTTGTTTCATATTATTTATATTGTAATCAATAAATTTGTGACCACAGATGTTTCAAGAAAAACAATATCTCTTAAAGAAACCCAATTACCTAGGATCTAATGATCTTCCTGTGAAGTGTCTATTTTCTTGAGATAAAAACAATCTGCTTTTGCAATTGGCTGCAAATATATGTCCATAATTATGACATGTAACAATATCGTTATCAGAGGAGAGAATCGATCAATGTTTCTACTATTGGGAGAAAATGATTTCCTTTGAAAATTCATCTTCCTTGGATGTTGATCCGATTGAATTCTTATCTCTTTGTCAAGAATTTTAGGTTTTGCATTGTTATCCTTTAAATTCCTTGCACAAGCCTGTGAACTAGATTCTCCTTTTATAGTTTCATGAAAAAAAAGACCAAATCTAATGGAGGGAGATCTTCTAATTTACCTTTTAGAATGTTTACCTCAACCTCCATTCATTGATATTGTTCTTTCTTTTCCAAATACTGCTTTCTCATTCCTTCTTCAACCCTTACCCCTTCTTCCAATTTTTCTTTTAGTTTGATAATATCTTCCTTCATCCCATTGTCTTGTTCTTCAAATACTTGAAGTATATCTTCATTTCGCTTGTTTGAATTTTCAAGATCTAATATTAGAGAGACGATCTTAGCTTCTAGTCCTTCACAATATTGTATAGATTCTACTACAACATTTACTGATTTAACATGATCCCTTTTATCATATTCCCGCAACTTATTCTTAAGATTGTTAATCTTCTTCAAAGCAAAAGCAAGTTTTCTTCTAAGATTAAGAACTTCCTCTATTCTTTTGAATCAATAACTCCATCTGCCATAACAAAGGTTATTTTATCATCATGTTTATATTCTGACGCATCATTATTTCCTTTAAAAACAATATTACCTTTTGGATCTCTTGATGCATAATCTTCCTTTGTTTTTCCTTCATGGATGACCTGCAAATTATCTCATACTTCATTTGCAGTTTCATATTGCATGAATTTCTCTAATACTAAATCCGATAATCTACAAAAGGTAACACTTATTTCTAGTCTATTCTTTTACAAATATTCACCTGATAAGGAAGTTTTAGTGCAACCATTACATAGTAAATGCGAAAAATCATATCCAAGGTCCATTAGCTTAGACTTCATATTTTCTTTCCATTCCTGATAATTATCATTACTTAGTATAAGAATATCTTTATTGTCCATTTTTTCTAACTTTCATTTTTCTTTTGTTTCAGATTGTCCTTGACCTGTTGATGCAAATATTGCCACAACATCAAACGCATCACTGTCACTGATCTCCCGAATTGAATTCTTCCTTTGAGCCGCTTTCTTCTTTTTCTTCTTTCCCATCATCCCTGATCCACTTCAAGTGGTTAAGCTTCAACTGGAGTGACATACTACGATATCAATTGCCAAGAAAAATATTGGAAGGTGGGTGAATCAATATCTTGAACTCACTTTAAATTTTCATTTTCTTATTCTAATTTCTATACGCAACTGTTCTTTATGAAACCAACGTGTGCACGTGACTTCAGTGAAAGAAAAAAATGTATATCTAGTTAACCAATGCTTCATAAGTTTCATTATATTTTTATAACTAACCAGTGCATTAGTAATTTCATCAGACATGTAGCATGCAATAAAGAGAATAATAAAGCATCACACATAAACAACACAACAACACATAAGAACACCAAGATTTTTAGGTGGAAACCTAATGTGGGAGAAAACCATCATTGTCGTTGTCTTTGTCTTCTTTCTTATTAAAAAAATAAAATATTCTTACAATTTTGTGTTGGTGTAGTCTCTTACCAACACACAGAAACCCACCTACAGAAGGCTAAAACCTTCTCTCGTTCTCCAGCGCCCACTGGAAGGGAGCTACAACCCCTTGATCTCTTTTATCGGCTCCGGATCAGTGTGAGATAGTTGGTAGAGTGCAGCAGACTCTTGTGAGAAGAGTGCATTGTATTGTTTCATGATTCCTTGGTTGATTATACAATAAATATAGAGGCGTTTTGAGCAGCAAGCTTTCCCCAGGAAAAATATCTATGTTGTGTCAATGATTTTCTTCTTTCTCTTGGTGTGATTGTGCGCTCAAGTTTATTTTCCGCAAATATTGTAGAAGGATTCAATATCTTGTTTTAGTAGATTACATGATGGGATTGAATCCATTGGTATACATATTGTTTATATAATTTCTACATCTTGGTCACGTATACAATGTGGTTCTCAAGCTCACATATGTGGTCCAATATTTAGAAATAATAAGGAGAACTCGACCCTCCTTTATAAACAACTCGTCCCAATGAATGTGCACTAAATTTGGTCCTTTAATGACTGATAGATACATTGCCTTCAACATAGGACTCAACCAACAAGAGATAGGGAGTATCTCAACCTTCTAATTCAATGAAATCAACCATTCTTGAACTTACAATCTCGTCTTCTTCAATGGGTATGCACAACCTATCTAAGAGATGAAGAAAAACCCTTATTAGAAAATAAGATAATCTAATAACATTGAGGGCTTACTTCCTTTTGTAAGAATCTTGTCTTCCTTGAAGCACAATGGTGAAATATGAGTGATTATTCTCTTCCAATAGCTAGGGTGCATGGTTTTAACACCGAAACTAGTTATTTTTAAGTAGGGTTTCCAAACCCTAGACTTTTCTCCAAGAGCTCTCCATTTTTTTCTCAGATGGAAAATGACTAGAATGAGGAGAGACCCCCTCATTTCCATTTTTTACAACTCACTTGACTCCTTTTACTACCATTTTCACCTTTTTTCTCGAACTAGATAATAAAAATTATTTTCCTTTTTTATTTAATAAAGTAAGTTTTATCAACTAAATAAAGACACTTTTAACGACTAAAAAATGCTTAATTTCCCTCCATGGTCACACTAGCCACCTAAAGACCCTCTTCATCTCCTACTCTGTAGATATTTTTGCCCTAATTCCAATGAGATATTACACTAAGGTGTTTCTCCAAGTAATTATCATGAAACAATAACTTAAGTGCAATTAATTAAAATATGCCTGTTAATAACTCCATTTTACAGAAATCATTGGAATGCAATAGAACCAAGAGAGAATTATGTGGAAGTGATCTTGATGATGAAATATGGTAAGAAATCCCATTTAGATCCATAAAACTCATTTAAAACCCTCCGGGCCCACTAATGGAGTAATCCCACTCCTATGACTGGGCTAACACAAACCCTAGAAGTCCCTCCTTACCACATCACAAGGTAATCCAAAATTTGAGGACATTACAATCTCCCCTCCCCAAAATTTATTATCCTCAAGCAATGTCATCGCATTCTTCCACTCTACAAGTTGATCCAAAGTAATACCAGGGTCCTAAACCATCCTTATCACCATGAAGCATTCCTCGTTCGACAAACTCCCCAACAAGGTATAGATACCATATGGTCTCTGCATAATGCCAATAAGTGGCGCATCTTGAAAATGAAAATCTTGGCCATCTCCTCAAGAAGTTCCTCTATTGAAAAACCAATCTCATGTACCTCAAGAGTGAACTCCTGAAAGTATAATCCAAATCTTACTGAAAAAGGGTCCTCTCCCACCTAAACTTACCACTGCAACCTCTGATACCATCAAAGAATCACTGAGAAGTGAAACACCCTCTTCCAAACTAAATTCCAATGGAATATTTTAGCCCTCATCCATTATGGTATCGCAGCTTTCGAGACTTATAATGTCAAGGTCCCATGCTAGTCCCAAAACGAGACTACCATGTTGCTACTACCCCACTTTGATTATAACTTACCACTGCGATGAAGTACTGCTAATTATTGGCACCCATCTGTGCCTCATCTCTAATCCTTGTATGCAACCAGTACATGGATACCATGTATCATGAATCAATATGGTGCATGCTAAACTGCCTTGCTCGCGCCAGATTACATATCAAACTCTGCTATCCCATCTCCTAATGATGTACACAATTACTTCTTGGAGCCCACACACCCTCTTGTAAAATATGTCTATTTTCCACTATGCCCCATGCCCATACAACACCTCGAAATGTCCTGCTGAAGGTAAGTCATGCAACTCTCTTCTGATCATCTCCCAAAGGTGTATTTTATTGAAAAATATATAGGGCAGTGATTAGAATGATTTCTCTTTACTTGATAACTTCTTTTGTTGTATTTTTACTAGCTTTGTTACTTATTATTGTATGTGTGAATCATCAAACAACTACCAAAAAAAGAAGAAAAAGAACACATAATGTAGGTTGCAAGCCAGGGCAAAAACCTCTCCACTTGCAAGGAAAAACCCACAAATCTCTTCTCTTCCTATAGATTCTTCAATTAACGAATTCCAAGACCTTAAGACTGAGACCAATACCCTCCAATACCAAGACCAACCTCTTTGGATGCTGTCTTAACCTTGACCCAGTTAAACCCAATCAAATATCATCCAGTAGCACTTCTTCAACCTTATGTTATAGAATTTTTGGTGTCCATTGCAGATATGAAATTTCACCCCTCATGTAGTTGTTGTTTCCATACATGTGGGCTTCGATCTACCTTTTGAGCCTTCCTTTGACCTTCACTTTTCTCTCTCTGACTTCTGGAGCTTAAGGATGACCCTTGGTGACCTTCGCTTGACCTTCTTACCTTCTTTTCTCCAAGATTGAACTTATAGATAGAAACTCTAGTCCTCCTTAGCACATGTGATGCAGCAGCATTAGATTCGGGAAAATACTTTGTATTTTATTAAACCTAGGGGGTCTTATGTTTTTTATAAAATATTAATGAGATTTTTGAGTGATTAAATGATGTTTTTAATTAATTATATGTGAGGATTTGTTAATGTTTCCAAATAATTAGAAAACATGAGGGAAATTAGATTTTAGATATTTAAGAATTAATTATGAAGCCTAATATAGATTTAGTTTCAAGATTTTAGGGATAAAATCTAGATTGTAGGGGTGTTGAGATATTTGAGGACTTTGTTGAGTTATTGAAGGGATTTGAACCTAAATTGGTTCAATTCAATTTGTATAAATTAATGAGCCTCAAAGGCCAAATAGATCAAGAGCAGAATAGAGAGAGAGATAGGAGACAGGGATTTTCCTGTAAGTCTACAGACAGTTGAAAGGGCCATGGATTTTGAATATCTGGCCAAAGACAAGAGTTTGTAAGTGATTTCATTTTGTTTATATGGAAGTATCAATTCAGAATTATATCTATTGGTGGATTGAGAAATTGCACGTTTAAGTTATGTATTGGGTTTGAATTATGTGCCTTAATTGATCGATTTATGTATGGTTGAAATCCTATATTAAGGATTGAAATGGTGAATCCGTGTAAAAAGAAACTTGTTGGTCGATTTGTATAAATCAATAACCATTTTTTTATTGAAGCCCAAAACAGAAATCGATGAGGTTTGGACCGATGGAAGTTTAACATATGGTGTAATTGAGTTGTGTTCTCAGCGCATGTAATGTTGAACAAAAGGATTGAGGACTATTTGAAATCTTGAATTGAACATACATTGAAATGAATCTCATCAAAATTGACGAGGGTCGATTTCATGAGTAGTTCTACGATGTGCATGGTTTTAAATTCCACGTTTTATACCATGCGGTTTACAGTTATCGAAAAGATGTATCATCGGTGTGAAGTAGGTTCAAGTTTTGGCACAGAGTTGTAACGCAAAACAACGTTGAATGGAAATCGAAAGCCCAACTTTTTGAATGATAAGAGGCCGGGGTTCTGAAATCGTTGCCCATGAGAATCGACCTATTTTAAAAGCCGAGTTAGCAGAAGACGTTGTAACAATTGCGTTGAAAAATTCGCATCGGTATGAATTGCAGAAGTATAATCTAGCAAGGTCGTTAAAGTCGATGTAGAGTTATAAGTAGAAGATGAAGGGAAGTTTAAATCACAGGGAGATATGAATTCAATGGAATTCATGAGGCGTAAGTCTGGATTTGACTTATAAGTCAACGTCAAGGACACAAAGATCGTTATATCTTTGTGTAATTTGGGAAGAACTGCGTTGAATTTAAAATGTGAAGCTGCATGGTTATGTTTTCTAGCAGAAGTGAGAACGTAAGAGTTTAAATCTCTGTTGAATTGTGAATGCAATGGAAGGTCAATGATCCACATCATAGTAGAATTGAAGACGCAGAACCGTGAAGTGGTTGAGAGCTTTGTAGGATTGGAACTATAGTTACATACGAAATAAACCCAGATCCGAATAAATGCAGATCCGATGGCGTAATGGTACTAAGTAATGAAGATGATGGATCTATCAAAGAATGGTGTTGTGAAGGAATTGACGCGGAACTGTGAGTCAAGACAAAGTGATGAACAGTAAAAGCAGTTTTTAATCAAACTGGTGGGTTTCGCGTGGTGCAAGTGTGGTAAGCGGATTTCATTGAAAGGAACGCGATAGTGTTCATTGATGGACACGTGGCATCGGCGGTAACTCAATACCAGCCTTTTCTCTTGAATTTGAAACATTAAAGGGTGTGCAAGTTGGTAACGCGACAGTCGTTGGATCGTTGGAGCTAGAGATCCAACGTTGGACGCGTGGAAAGTTGTGTAAAGGTAAATTATAGTGTTGGTGTTGATTTTAATCAAAGTCGAACTTTAATATCATTTGTTCATGTTTGATATTTGGGTATGAAGTACTATGCTGTGGTGCCGAGAGCTATATGGATATGAGCATATACATATATATTTAAAGAGTATTAAGGTATAGGCTCATATATACATAGCCGAATGTGTCTTGATGAAAGATGAAACCGAATATGCGTTAACGCATATGTTGACAAGGTTTATTACTATGGAATCTATTCCAAGTTGAAAATATTAATATCCAATTCATAAAATGGGGTTTAAAGTCTTTTCCTAAGACTTTTGGAAAAGGTTTACATTTGTGAAATAACCTTGATATGAAGGTTGTTGGTGTCTAAATGGAAATCGAATGATGAGAAGAAAGGTTGAAATATGGTTTCATAATCATAAGACTATAATTAAAAGAGAGCTTCCAGTTATGTGATGATTTTATAATCATAGTGAAATGATGTTAAGAAGGAGCTTCCGCGAATGATAGTGTGTGAATTTTCCAGACTTAGAGTTGGTTTAGGGCATTTATTTGAGATGCATTTTTTATATGCATGAGAGTGGAGAGAATGTGGGTTTGGCAGGGTGATACTACCATCAAGTTGTATCAGAGCTGGAATAGCTCTATGTGAAGGTTCAAGTTTTTGATTTAATGCATGTGATCAATAAATATCAGATTTTGAAATTAATGAAGATTGCAGCATAGAGATGCAGTGCAGATGAAGAAGTGAAGCAAGATTATACAGAATCTTGAAGGTGAGCTGATAGGTATTATTTAACTCTAGTTTGAAGGTTATGCTTGAAGAATTTGGTTTGCAGGCATATTGGAGAAGTCTCAGCAGAAAGAAGCAGATCATAGCTTGAGAGCAGTGATGAAGAAATCCAGCAGATAATTCTGAGTGAGTGTGGCAGAACCTTAAGGAAATTCAACAGAGGTTGAATTAATAGAACAATTGCATTCTGAAAAATTTCAGATGAGTGAAGCCTGAAGGAGCAGTGAAGAAATGCTCAAAAGGTTCCAGCAGAAGGAGAACCAATACTTGCCAAAAAGACCAGATCCGGAGGAAAGGATTGGTGAGGTAAGTGGCAGCAGGAGAGCTTGCTGTTGCAGAGGCTTGGTGCAGCTTACGAGTGAGAAAATCATGGAGAAGAAGATGACTACTGAAAGTCATAAAGGAGAGAGCAGAGGTTCAGAGAGAGACCACATCAGACAGAAGGAAAAAGATGCCAAGGCAAATGGCATAAGACAGCAGTTAGTTGATGCATAATATGACAAAGAGTTAGCTGAGATCAAAGGACAATTTGACAAACTGAAGATGATGATAGAGGAAATCCAGAGAGTTGGTTGGCTCATGAGGAAGAGAGTGAAGTGGCAGAGGCTACAACAGAAAAGAGAGCAGCAGATGAACATGCAGTTTGCCGAAAAGCTGAAAAAGCTTGAACAGAGGATGGATGTACAATTGGGGTGTACAGAACTCAGAGCAGTTGAGTTGAAAGTGGAAGTTTCTATTGGTGAAAAAGAAGAGGAGATCATTGATGATTTCTTGAACTTTTGGGAAAATCCAGATCAGCTGGATGATGTAAAACCTTGTCTTTTTGTAGCTGAAAATTGTGATCTGATTGCAGGTTTTACTGAGGAGGATGCGCAATCTTGTGAAGCTGTCACAAGTATGGAAAAGAATCTTTCAGGAGATAAATACTCTGAAGAAGAAAGTAGTGATACGTTTGTACTTGAAGCTCTTACAGCACATGAAGAAATTATTGTGGATGCAGAAGAAGTGGATCAGTCTGAAGCACTTATAAGGGAAGAAACAGTTGATACTGTTGAACATTTTGATTTACAAACTGAAGATGTGTGTGTGAATGCAGGGATGGTACATAATGATGATATACTTCAGCAATGCCACAAGGAAATTTCATTTCTGGAATACTTGTTGGTAAATTCAGAGTATGATAGGGAGATTGCAGCAGAAGGCAAAGTTCACTACAATGAACGAGAGCATGAAAACATCATGGAGGCAGATGATGTAGGAGGAAGACTAGTTGTCAATATTGAGAATTCTTCAGAGAATTCTTTGGAAAGTTTGGATCAACATACTGATGCGCTGATTGAGATGGAAAATTCAAGACAACATACTGAAATGTTGGAAAAGGAAGAAAAGGCACTGATGCCTTATGATTTTTGTTTTAACAAGTGTTTTGTGAATGCTAGTGTTGTTGCAGGTGCTGGAGAACATTTGACTCAGTTGAGCAGTCGAATGAAGGAAGAAGAAGAAAATTTTGTGGAAATTTGTAATCCATGGGATGAGGACGTTATGTTGCTGGAAATGATGTTGAATAGTCAAGATTCAGTGCAGAAAAAGAATTCTCAATTTCATAATTGGGAATTGCAGAGGCAAAGAGATGAAGACAGCAAAAAGGAGTACACAATGTACCAGTCCAGTAAATTGCTGATAGGAGAAGGTAGAGAAGAAGTTTTCAATTTCAGAAAACAAGAGGGCATGGATAATTGGGTGGCAGTAAGAACAGAAGCAAGCATAGAAGCAAGGGCTCAGCAAGCCAAGGCTCAATAGGCAGCAAGAAATCAGCAGTTTGAAGATTTATTGGATAGAGAAATTGAACTAATCAGAAGAATCATGATGAAAGTATCTCAGAGGAAGACATCAGCGAGAAAGAAAAGCAGCAGCAGCAGCAAAGTGAAGACAAGGATAGATTGTGAAAGTGCAGCCAGTGGAGCTAGGCAGCATAAAGTATGGAGACCTGGAGAAAAGCAGCAAACAGTAGAAATTGATGATAAGTTACAGAACAAAGTGTGGGATCCAGGCGGACAAAGATTTAAAACGCATGATCAGGAGATCATGATCATTTTCAACCTTGGGAGTCTGATGCAGGAGCATTAGATTCGGGAAAATACTTTGTATTTTATTAAACCTAGGGGGTCTTATGTTTTTGAGAAAATATTAATTCTATGTAAATATTAATGAGATTTTTGAGTGATTAAATGATGTTTTTAATTAATTATATGTGAGGATTTGTTAATGTTTCCAAATAATCGGAAAACATGAGGGAAATTAGATTTTAGATATTTAAGAATTAATTATGAAGCCTAAGATAGATTTAGTTTCAAGATTTTAGGGATAAAATCTAGATTGTAGGGGTGTTGAGATATTTGAGGACTTTGTTGATTTATTGAAGGGATTTGAACCTAAATTGGTTCAATTCAATTTGTATAAATTAATGAGCCTCAAAGGCCAAATAGATCAGGAGCAGAATAGAGAGAGAGATAGGAGACAAGGATTTTCCTGTAAGTCTACGGACAGTTGAAAGGGCCATGGATTTTGTATATCTGGCCAAAGACAAGAGTTTGTAAGTGATTTCATTTTGTTTATATGGAAGTATCAATTCAGAATTATATCTATTGGTGGATTGAGAAATTGCACGTTTAAGTTCTGTATTGGGTTTGAATTATGTGCATTAATTGATCGATTTATGTATGGTTGAAATCCTATATTAAGGATTGAAATGGTGAATCCATGTAAAAAGAAACTTGTTGCTCGATTTGTATAAATCGATAACCATTTTTGTATTGAAGCCCAAAACAGAAATCGATGAGGTTTGGACCGATGGAAGTTTAACATATGGTGTAATTGAGTTGTGTTCTCAGCGCATGTAATGTTGAACGAAAGGATTGAGGACTGTTTGAAATCTTGAATTGAACATACATTGAAATGAATCTCATCGAAATTGACGAGGGTTGATTTCATGAGTAGTTCTACAATGTGCATGGTTTTAAATTCCACGTTTTATACCATGTGGTTTACAGCTGTCGAAAAGCTGTATCATTGGTGTGAAGTAGGTTCAAGTTTTGGCACGGAGTTGTAATGCATAACTGCGTTGAATAGAAATCGAAAGCCCAACTTTTCGAATGATAAGAGGCCAGGTTCTAAAATCGTTGGCCATGAGAATCGACCTATTTTAAAAGCCGAGTTAGCAGAAGACATTGTAACAACTGCGTTGAAAAATTTGCATCGGTATGAATTGCAGAAGTATAGTCTGGCAAGGTCGTTAAAGTCGATGCAGAGTTATAAGTAGAAGACGAAGGGAAGTCTACATCGCAGGGAGATATGAATTCAATGGAATTCATGAGGCGTAAGTCTGGATTTGACTTATAAGTCAACGTCAAGGACACAGAGATCGTTATATCTTTGTGTAATTTGGGAAGGACTACGTTGAATTTAAAATGTGAAGCTGCGTGGTTATGTTTTCCAGCAGAAGTGAGAACGTAAGAGTTTAAATCTCTGTTGAATTGCGAATGCAATGGAAGGTCAATGATCCACATCACAGTAGAATTGAAGACGCAGAACCATGAAGTGGTTGAGAGCTTTGTAGGATTGGAACTATAGTTCCATATGAAATAAACCCAGATCCGAATAAATGCAGATCCGATGGCGTAATGGCACTAAGTAATGAAGATGCTGGATCTATCAAAGAATGGCTTTGTGAAGGAATTGACGTGGAACTGTGAGTCAAGACAAAGTGATGAACAGTAAAAGCAGTTTTTAATCAAACTGGTGGGTTTCGCGTGGTGCAAGTGTGGTAAGCGGATTTCATTGAAATGAACGCGATAGTGTTCATTGATGGACGCGTGGCATCGGCGGTAACTCAATACCGGCCTTTTCGCTTGAATTTGAAACATTAAAGGGTGTGCAAGTTGGTAACACGACAGTCGTTGGATCGTTGGAGCTAGAGATCCAACGTTGGATGCGTGGAAAGCTGCGTAAAGGTAAATTATAGTGTTGGTGTTGATTTTAATCAAAGTCGAACTTTAATATCAATTGTTCATGTTTGATATTTGGGTATGAGGTACTATGCTGTGGGGCCGAGAGCTATATGGATATGAGCATATACATATATATTTAAAGAGTATTAAGGTATAGGCTCATATATACATAGTCAAATGTGTCTTGATGAAAGGTGAAACCGAATATGCGTTAACGCATATGTTGACAAGGTTTATTACTATGGAATCTATTCCAAGTTGAAAATATTAATATCCAATTCATAAAATGGGGTTTAAAGTCTTTTCCTAAGACTTTTGGAAAAGGTTTACATTTGTGAAATAACCTTGATATGAAGGTTGTTGGTGTCTAAATGGAAATCGAATGATGAGAAGAAAGGTTGATATATGGTTTCATAACCATAAGACTATAATTAAAAGAGAGCTTCCAGTTATGTGATGATTTTATAATCATAGTGAAATGATGTTAAGAAGGAGCTTCCGCGAATGATAGTGTGTGAATTTTCCAGACTTAGAGTTGGTTTAGGGCATTTATTTGAGATGCATTTTTTATATGCATGAGAGTGGAGAGAATGTGGGTTTGGCAGGGTGATACTGCCATCAACGTGTGAGAGAGAAATAGCCAAAACAAAAGTCTCCTTCGTCATCTTCCTTCTTCATTGTCTTCTTCTTCCTCTTCCTTTGCTAGAATGAGTGATGAGTGAGTGTGTCTCAAGGAGGTCAAGTTCCCTTATATATATAGGCTCTTCAAGGTGGACATGGCTCTTCTTTTTAGGCTGATTTTCCAGTTGCTAGGATGGCTTGGCCTTGGAGGGTATTTTGACACTTTTAAAGACAAGAATAATTTTCTTTACAAGTTATAATGTGCTTGTTGAGGAGGTAAATCCCCTCTGCGGACAAAGGCGATCCCACTAGCCCAAATCGGGTCTAGCAACAATCAAGTCACGCAATGACGTTGGTTCCTAATTACAAAAAGACAAAGGCCACGATGAGTAGCCTACCTCAAATCCCACGCAATTTTCGTTGAAGAAAAGATGATGTTTCCCGTCCCTCACGATCCTTCCATTCGACACGTCCGAACAACTGTACACATGCAGGGAAACAACGACATACAACGTAAAATCTAAAGCATGTAACCATATATCAGTCAGAGAGGATATAATTCATTGCATTACATAAAGAAATGAACACATGAATGGAACCAAAATCAGAGTCGCTTATATTACAAATGACAAAAGGGAGATTACAACCAAATGCTCTGACCCTATGATCTTCCTTCTGCGGGGCTTGCAGTGGAGCGTGTCTCAACAAAGCCTGTCGAGAATCTGGACGAAGCTCTCTCTCTTCGGCTTGGCTCTCAATAGTTGCCCAGCTATAGTTTCCTTCCTACAAGTTCATCTAGCTTGCTAATGGAGAGGGAAAGCTTTTATAGATGGGGGAAAGGAAGTTGGGATCCCTATAATCATGGGATAGGCCCTATCTCTTAGGAAGGTTCCATGATAGGTGGAAAACCACTTCCTATACATGGAGATCCAGAGCCAAACCACTGAACTCCTTTTGATGATTCATTTAGGAGTTTGTTAGAATCAAACTTCCGCCATTTATTTTAAAAAAACATCCCTTAATAAGCTTGGCGCGAGTGAAACACAGGGACAGAGTGCCAGTTAGCGCGCCCTCTAGTGTGGATTTCCCCCATTTGCGTGAGGGATAAACTGGCTAGTCGCGCCAAGGCTAAAACATCTGTTTTTAGGGTTTTTCAGAGGAAATGTTATTCAGGAGAATGTTTGTCCTTATGCAAGATGATGCCATGAAGGTGGTTTCAGGTCATTTTACTTTTCACAGGTCACGGGAATAGTCCTCCAATGTACGAGACGAACGATTATAGGGACAATGACAAAATGATGTGTAACAGATGCCCCCTAAAGCATGAGGTCCGAGAGAGAGGGAGGGGTGAAATGCTTTATGAGAACGCGCCCAACTGAAAACACTGCCGTCAGAAGACCTGCAAATACAAGTACAATTGTTATCTCTGATACATGATATGTGGTATGGGCGCAGCCATCCATAATAGAGTGTACAATAACCGGGATCCAAGGTATGGACGCAGCCATCCAGTAAAGAAGGATCAACAAGTAGACTCAGGTATGGTCGCAACCATCCAGTCAAACGAGTTATGTAACTAATCATGATAATTCACAAAAAATCCGCAGCCTGGATTTCATCAGACAAAATCTAGGGTCTTGCGCTCCATCTCAACCTGAACAAAGTACAAGTCCAAGCATGTGAATAAGTGAGTTGAAGTCGAACATGCAAGAACATCGTCTGATTACCAGCCAATAATGAAAGTCGTTAACAGACGCGAGAGGAACCACCAATAATGAGGAATGCCCCTCAAGGTACTATAGGTACAATCCACAAAATGTGAATAGTGAGCTAACGTTGAACACCCGCAAAATCACCCGATCGAAGGCCAATAATGAAAACCTTGTGTCGAATGCGAAGAACCTACCATTGACGCATGCAAGCTCCAAGGTACCTGAAGGGAGTCTCTAGATCAACTTCCTAGATAATGAGCTAAAGTCGACAGAAAGTGACCTTGATCGAAGGTGGGCCATAGTGTTTCCCACATCATTGACGCGAGATAGAGGAACATGATGTTTGCGAATCAAGATTAGTAGAGAATCAGAGGGAGGTTGAAAACTGCAGAGGCCAACTTCTCTTGAACATATCGGCAGCACGACACTGGATTTGGCATTATTTTGATATCAAAGAATCTGAGGTCATGATGACGTGGCAAAGAGAAGATGAGCAGTCAAAATAGATTACCCAAACCCATGAAGGCGAGAAGAGAACAAGATGAGATGTCCCCAACCCGACACGAATGCAGACAAGTGCCATGTTCAAGAGCGACATACTACCGACACAACGGTGATATTAGTTCCATTTTTCCCCACCATTTCTGGCGAGTACCCCAATTATTTTTTAAAATAAGCTTGAAGGGGATAGCATATTCTTGCGATATAAGTCTGTCCTTCGGACAAATCCAACCTAGTACATTTAACGAGCCCTAGGAAGGAAGAACTCGAGTAACGTCATTACGACGGAGTCCGATGTCATCAGTTTTTAACGAGTCTGAAAAAGGAAGAACTCAACGTCTTTTCATGTTTAGAGAGTTTGAAAAGACAGCAGAAAAGAAAAAGCCAATAGTCCCTTTTCGTAGATAGTCTCACAGATCCAAAAAGGTAGAAAACTATGTCTGAGAGAACCTCCTAGTCACGATAGGCTAGGGTATTCCTTTTTCGTAAATAATCTATCCTAGCCTGAAAAAGGGGTAAACGTATACTGGGTAGATGTCGTTTCGCAGCCAATTTAACGAGCTCAAAACGACAAGTGACTCGACAATCTTTTCAATTTTAGAGAGTCAGAAAAGAGCTCAAAGAGGACTCCAGTAGTGACTTTTTCGTGTTTTTACCGAGTCCGAAAAAGTATAAAATACAACTCGTGTCGTCGTCCTAGTCACACGAAAACCTGTCGCTGCACAAAAAGCAAGTGTAAAACCCATTTTTCGACAAAAATATGATAAAATATCAAAAAATAAGCTCCAAAACCTAATTTTATTTCGAAAAGTTATAAATATGACCAAATAGTAAAAACATATTTACTTTTTACTTTTTACCTCTTATGTAGAGCGATAGTGAGTTATTTCCCTGGGATCTTGCGGTGACGATTGTGGACGATCCAGTGCATGATTCCAGATCCCCTCTTTTCCAGGTAACAGCTGCTTCCATTAGCTATGTTTTAAGCCATATTTCATAGCTTTCCATTGTGATTTGGCATCCCTGAGGGGAGGATTTTCAAATTTAGGGCTTCCATGGTTGGCGCGGGTATGAGGCATGGACCCACGCCAATCGAGCTCTTTTTGCAAAGGGGTCACGCCAGCTGGTGCGACTGTCAGCAAAACAGTCGCGCCAACCACGCAACCTCATATTCCACTCAAATTTCACAAAAATTGAACCAATCAATTGAATTTTTGAATGCCCAAGGGATCTTACGATGTGCTTATGACCAATTTTATGCAGGTATAAAGCCACAATGGTGATTGAATGGAAAGAACGGGAGCACAGTGAAGAGGACGAAATGGAAATGGGGAATGAGCAATTCATGAATGCTCTTCGGAATTGCGGATTAAATAAATTCTTCTTAACACCATGTCTCAGGGCACAACCTGAATTGTTACAATATTTGATAAGTATCTGGGATGAGAATGAAGAGAAGTTTAGGCTTCGAGATCAAGTACTTGAACTCGAAGTGTCTGATGTCTACTTCATCACTGGATTGTCTCACAGAGGTCCAGTTCCGATCATGACTGGTACCAGGCCTTCTGGCGAGAAGATGTCAATGGTTATGGAAAGAGTGTGCCTAGGGGCACAAACAGGATCAGGTAGTGGCAAAGTTGACATTCACACTATTCCCAATCTAGCACTCAGAGTGGTGCTACATACTATTACGCGGGCCACAGGGTCGTAGGTGCCACATGGGGCTACCAAAACACAGCTCCTCCTAGCGTTAGAATATATGAACACGACAGTATTTGATTGGGTCACAGATGTAACCATGAATATCAAATGGAAATTGACTAAATGTAAAAAGGCCAAACTGAAGCAGTTTGGGTACGGGTCAATCTTAGTATCGTTCATCCTAGAACAACTGCCTATCTTCCAGGGCCAGGGGGCGATAGTCGCAGATCCACCTTTGAGAGAGCCACGGATGGCTAGATGGGAAGCATTGATGCCCAGAGCAGGAGGTAGCCAACAAATTTCATGGCGGCCCGAGTTATTCGGATGGCTCCGGCGACAGTTTATCGTCGTAGAGGACTGGCCCTATGCTGGTATTGATTTCACATGAGACCCAGACCTTCCACTCCCGGAAGGAGAGGACTGGGATGAGGAGCTGGGTAAGAATCTTTTTTATTTTATGAATTTTATGATTTTTTTTGGTATACATGCATGTTCTAATAGCCGATCCTATACATATGCATATTTTGGCCCAGAGAGGCCCGTCGAGATGTCACCGATCGCGCGAAGGACCCCTCTCGCCTATGACCCTCAAGGTGAAGGGGGCGAGGGGAACGAGCTAGTTCAAAACTTAGAGGGAATCACCTGTGGGATTCCTGATTATGCTCGCCTAGCTGATGTCCCTATGGCTTATCAGAGGCACACTATAGGGGTTCCTAGTTGCCTCCATCGCTTACTGAGGCGATTGGTGCGAGCAGTAACATGCTACCATGAGCACCATGCTGATTAGTCTCCTAGGATTTTCATTTTCATATTTTTGAGAGACATGTTGTCTCTGGATGTAATTAAAACAAACACGCATATTTTTGGGATTTTATATGATGCACACACTGCAAACATTCGAAATATATATATATATATATATATATATATATATATATCTGCATGGATCTTGTTTACATATGATGATGCTTTTACAAGTTGCGTAAATTTCTATCTAATACCATGTTAGCTACTGCGTCTGTTAATGTATTCATTCGTCTGGGTATATGCTGATATGTGATGTAATCAAAATTTATTTCCAATAAACGAATACGTAGATACAGTCTTAAAATGCATGGGTTCCTAACTAAATAATGACCATTGAGCTGTAACACTACAAGCTGTGAGTCTAGATATACAAGTAATGCACAAATACTGAGGTTAAGGACCTCGTTCAATAATTCCAAAATGGCACTATATTCCACGACATTATTTGTAGCAGGCCCTAAACAAACACCTTGTAAATTAACTAACTCACTAGTAGGATTGTAGATTACCCAGGCTGCCGAAGACAGATTCCTGGTACTACGGGAGGCACCATCTATGAAACCGACATAAGGATTAATAGACATCTGCACAATCAGGAAGACCCAATCAGCAGAAATACGCTTACAAATCACACCACACCAACATATTTATTTTTCATAGGCTTAAAAGCACAAATGCAAACTATGCTTGAAATGACAAGGAAAATGGGCATGCCCCCAGCATGGTGTCTCAATTCGAGGAACATGCCCCCCAAGCTTCAGTCCATAGAAAATGGATTGAAGGTTCAAAACCCAAGAGTAAGAGAGACTCGACTTGAATTTTACAAAATCTAACAAAACTCAAATTGAATGAGACTGTGTTTCATTGTTTTAACGAGGTTGACACACTTAAAAGAACTATCCTCGAACCAACTTGTTTCATTGTTTAGGGAGCTTGACACAAGAGAAAGAACTATGCTCTGACAAGCTCAAAGGAGCAGGTTTAGGAGGGGGATAACCAGATACAAAATGCTCGAGACAATCCGACGTTGCCCCCAGGCCGGGCATGAACGAGGAACGATGATGTCGATCGCTCCATGGCAGATCTTTGAGAGACATAGTCTCCATGATAGCTTCGTTAGATGGAAAAACTTCTCTCAAAAGATCGGGTGAATCTGCATCGCCGAGCCAAGGGGATTGAGAATAAACATCAAGATCCATGCTCAAAGGAGCATTTTCAGCAGAAGGAGGATCTGATGCAGCAACAATATCACAATAATTCATTTCACTGGGGTCAGAGGCATCGATTCTCCAAAAGAGGTAACCTGTTCAGGAGAAGGGATGATCCACGAGTCATCTAACCTAGAGATTATATTGACTTGAACGGTGTTCGGTGGCGAAATGGGAAAAATACCCATGAGAACAGAGTCCTTGAAAATACCAGGTCCTACATTGTCGGGGGGATTAGGAATTTGATCCACGTATGGCATGTTGTTATCGGAGGATGAGGTAAAGAAATACAACTGATCAACAGTAATAATCTTGCCCTCATGTGGAAACTTCAAAAGTCGAAAGAGGGTGGATGGAACACATAGCATGGCGTGGGTCCAGCTGTGACCGAGTAGAATATTGTAGTTGAGTTTGGCATCAACCACTTCTACTTCGACCTTGACTGTCTTACCTTTTAATGTGATCGGTAGACTCGCGAGAACACCCAAGGATTTTGATTCCCTTCCATCGAATGCCTCGAGGGCATTGGGGGATGAAGTGAGGGTTGGAGAGCTGATGGCTTTCCAGCAAGCAGATGACATAACACAGGTAGAGGCACCTTCGTCCACAATGGCTCTGTGAATGTTGAGGCTGTTGATGCCGACTTGTATAACAAGGGCAATCTGGTGCGGAAATCAAGGGACGAAATTCTCTAGATCGAAGGTGAGAAGGCTAGAATCGGCAGGATCAATTCCGCCAATTGTAGATAACAGAGCTTTCCGTTGAGATGGGCAACTTTGAAGCACATCCAACGTAGACATTGTGGAGGGTGCCTGTGCCAAATCCTCAATAATGTTGTGATGCTCAGTAGCACGGGTGTTTGGATTATAGGAAGACTTTCGAAGAACACCTTTGGAAGGCGGCCGTACAACGGGTTCAACGCTGGGCTTCTCAATTTCTAAAGGACCAGGGGCAGGTGGGGGAGGTGGGCCATCAACGACTTCCTTCCCAACTGCCTGGCGTGATCCGGCATAATCCTTCGATCGAGTGGCAATAGAAACAGGTGCAACACCATTCATCATGAAAACCTGAGACCCAAACGGTGCAGATGGTGAAGACTGCTCAACCATCTGGGTCTGTTGAGATGGAAAAGGTTCTTTAAGAACTGTCGGAGTTCCCTTAGAGCCTTTAAGAAGTTGACTAACCTCGGATCGTCGGGGAAAATCTTTGGTATAGTGATCTTCATCACAGATCAGGCAAGGGTACTTCGGTTTTCGTTGTGAACCATCATCAGCACGTGGTTTGGAGGATTCTGGCTTCGGGGCATCGGATTTGGCCTTGCCTTTGCCCTTCTTCTTCCCTTTGGAAGCCTTGTCTGTAGGATTGGCCTGAACGGTATTGACCTTCGCGGTCTTACCAAAATCTGGAGTAGCGGGGGGAGTAGAATTGTTGGAAGAATTTGATTTATGCTTCCCATTAGAAGACTTACGAGGAGTATGAGAGATGGAACCAATAACACCGTCAACCGATGGGTTAGCTGGTGCTTTAGAGGTCCCAGGCCGCGGACCATCAGTCAAGATATCATATAATGTGCCAGACTGAGAGTATACTAAATCGAGGTACTGGGCACGAGCGATGGCTTGCTCCTCGGTTACACATGACCCCATAGCAATGTCCTATGCAATCTTGTTGACAAAGGAGGTAGTGAACCAGTGAGTTAAAAACTGATCAGGAATGTCAAACTTGATTAGACGACGACGACGTCTCCACTCATGAATATGATCTGAAATATGAGTGGCTTTGTCCTGTTTCATAGATGTCAGGAGATGCGTCCTAGCTTCATAACGAACCGGTAACTGGAAATGTGTCAGGAATGCCATAGCTAGAGTATTAAAGTCTTGAAAAATACCATGGGGTAGTTCTATGTACCATTTAGCAGTAGCGCCGGTGAGAGTGCGCTGAAAAAGACATAGACGGATCGAGTCATCTATCCAAGAGTTCGAAGAACACCACAAATGGTAGGTCATGACATGTGCTTGGGGGTCTTCTCCAGATTTGCCTTCAAATTTGGGACAGTCACCAGGTATCTTCGTCAGAACCAGAGGCCAATATGGATTATGAATAATCGGATCATTGGTCAATTTGGATATGTCCGGTAACTCCAACGTGGCAAGAAAAGGCAATTGAAGGTTAAAAGGCCTGCCGGGACCTCGATAAGGACCTGTACCTGTACTCCATCCTGGTTGAGAATAACTCTGCCCCCACTGGTTCTGTCCCGGAGGATTCTAACCATAGGGGGTATAAGCCGGATTGTGAGGTTGATATGGTTGCTGAAAACTAGGATACGGGGGTTGATAACCAGGGTACTGACTCTGATTATACGTGGGCCCCGTTTAGTAGTGTATGGATTTGATTGTGGAGTATAAGTGTAGCCTGGTTGTTGAAGGTAATAACCAGAACCTTGGGGCGTGTTGTAAACTGGTCAAGACTGACCTTGAAGGCAATAGCTGCCTTGGGGTCAAACAGGCTGCTGGTAAGTGAGACCCTGATGAGCCTGATAAGTTGGGCGTACATGCGGGTTCGGCTGTGGCATAGAATAGATCGACTGTTGAGCAGGGTTAACAGGTTGTGCAGGTTTTCTTGGTTGAACAAGTTGACCTGGCTGTGCAGGTTGCCCTGGTTGAACAGGTTGGCCTGGCTGTGCAGGTTGACCTGGTTGAACAGGTTGTCCTGGTTGAACAGGTTGTCCTGGTTGAATAGGTTGACCCGATTGATGAAGGACACCAGGCTGCCCCGGCTGAGCAGGTTGGCCTGATGGCGAGAGAGGGCTAGGTTGTGCCTGATAACCAGGTTGACCTGTGACAGGACGATAAGATGGCCCTGGTTGTGCAACATTTTGACCAATTGGAAGATGAGGTTGCTAAGGTTGCACCAAAGGTTGAGAAGGATGGGTTTGCCCCCCAGGACCGTACAATGGTCCAAGTTGATACCTCGGTTGCCCTATGGGTCCTTGAGGTTGCCCTGACTGGACCACAGGGTGAGGCTGCAGAGGTTGACCTTGAGGGTTGTAAGACTGCCCTTGTGGACCGTACAACAATCCATGCTAGCCCGAAGGTTGTCCCTGTAAGGGTTGTCCTTGTGGGTCGTATAGATAACCTGGCTGGGCCGAAGGATTTCCCTGGAAGGGTTTTCCTTGTGGGCCAGAAGCATATCCTTGCTGAAACAAAGGTTGTCCTTGTAAGGGTTGCCCTTGTTTATTAGAAGGTTGCCCAATCTGGGCAGATAGAAAACCGTTAATATACTGATAAGCCTCAGGAGCAGGAAAACGAAGGGGGTTTCCCTGCTCATCATATTGATATGGAAATACGTAAATCGGGGCACCATATAGTCCATAATGGGAAAAGTAAGGACAATTAAGGTCTTGAGAGGATGGACCAACCTCAGAGTTCGATGGCTGTAAAGACAACCGATACTCCTCAGGAGAAATATTCTCAGGAATAGCAGAATATATGTAAATGTCTTCAGGAACTGATGAGGTCCTGGTTGACTGAGTAGTGACAATAGGCGTAGACGCAACCATGCAGATAGTAGGTCTAACAGGTACTGATCTGATGAAAGGAGATGTCGTGAGAGGTGTCGATGGCGACATCCCTAACGAAGGAATAGTTGGCCTCGTGGACGGAGTCGATATTCCGATAGAGGAAACAGCGGCCATGACCTGAATTAAAGACCTATATTCAGCTGGGAGCGAAGGACCAGGTGAAGACATAACAGAAGATTCGGGGATGTCTTTAGGAAAAAGCTGGTAATCTTCACTAGAAGTAGGAATTCCCTCACTAGAAGAAGGTGGGTGAGTCCATATCTGACCCTGTCATAAGATATTATAAAAGATGACGGGGACTAGGAGGTATAATAGCAGCTAAGAAATGTGATCCCGATGTAAGAGGAGGGAAGTGTTCCCCTAATCCAAATCCAAACCAAGCATTGGACAAGGGAAAACTGAAGTCAACTGGTCCTCCAAAGGGAAGTTCAAATATAACCGGTCCCCTGTCGGGAAACTCGGATACAATGGGCTGTTGATACTCAGCAGAGGACTGGGAGACCTCTGATGAATCGTCTATGTAAGGACTACCAGTAGATGAAACTGAGGATTCCGCCACTGTGACTGTAATGAAAAAAGGAAGAGATCAAAACAAAGACACATGGGTAAAAAACCAAGGAAAACAACAACAGGCTGAAAAAATCAATCTCTGAATGGGCGTGTGATCGTAGGTGATTAATTTTACCACATTGAAATTGGAAATTTTACTGTTTCATGTTTTAAGAGTCTAGAAACAAGTAAAAGATGACTATATCACTTTCAATTTGGAAACAAGCGTGAAAGGACAAGCGCTTGATGATCTTTTCAAATTTAATGAGTCAGTAAAGATCAAAATGACTGCTCTGGTAATCTAGGCAAATGGGTGTACCAGATATCCGTGAACTGCCATATACACCTTGGTTAAAAAATGAAAGAGAAATCAACCAAGGACTTGAAGTAGGTGCAGGTAATCTCCTTAAATTTTGTGTCCGGTGTATCACGGGTAAAAGGCGGCAGACTCGGCTTCCTACAGATAAAGGATAACAACCTAATGGGGTCTCCCTTATATACGCGATGGTATGGGGAGCACAAGTCCGTACTAGCACTGTTTAAAGCCAGATGGCGAACGACAGCTACTAGGTTTAACGACGCCGGAACACGTCACTAGCCTAGACCTCTAGATATTCCGTTAATGTTTAAATGTTGCCTTAGGTTAATTTAGTAAATTTTAGAATTGATCTTCAATTTACGTTTCAATTTCAAGCCCTATCGAATGTCGGATCTCATAAATCCTCTAAATGCACACTACATGCCACAAAATATCACTATGTTCAATGAAGAGCTATCTACGGGAGGGTTGAGAGCTTTCCAAATAACAACAAAATGAGCACAAAAACATCCACTACTGTCTCTAATGCAAGCTAATGAAACTAGAAAACTTCTCTCATAGAGTTGTATAACATTAGTAATGTGAAAGAGCTTTCAATTTTCACTAGACTAATCAAAATGCAAAGAAATTTGTTTTTGTATTTTTCAACGTTTTAGAGCAAATGTATTAAATGAATGAAAAAACTAATGAAAACACCAATTCGAGAAATGACAGTGAGAGATCTGAAACAAATAGGTTCACTCAATACAAACGCACACAATCAAGACTCAAATTGATGACGAAATCCCTCAAAACGAAGAAGAATCTCGAAAAGACTCACACAAACCGTGTAATCTAGGCTTGGATTGAGAGAAAGCGAAACTTGAATGAAAGAGAGGACAGTCACTCAACTAACGCGATGACACAATGGAATCCAGCAAAACGAATGCAAAGAAGTGAAAACCAAAGTTGACCAGGAAAGGAAGAACCCAAAACTCCCATAGGAGGCTCAGCACACTGAAGCACCTAGAATCCCTAGGGCTAGAATGCAAAACTGATAGTAAAGGGCAAACAACCAGAGGACAAGGGCCAAACACAGTAAAAAATGACTTCAAGGCACTCAATCAATCAGAAAAATGACACCAGGACCAAAAATCAAGCTCAGAGAGCCCAAAAGCAAGCAAACCCGAACACCAAACAAAGTTGACGCACCTGTTTGGCTGTAATCTACGCCAAAAAAGCGTTGGCATGACTATCAAGAGGTAAACCGCGCCAATCGAGTTTACTATGGGAAAAGATGAAAAAGGAAAAACAGAGACTGGATCAGGTCTTCTGGGGGCTGAACAGGGGTTTGACACCAAAGGAGGCGAACCAGAAGAGAAAATAAATCAATCAAAAGCCAAAAACAACCGAAAGAAGAAAGACTAACTCCAACTGACTCCCCAGCGGAGTCGCCAGTTTGTTGAGGAGGTAAATCTACTCTGCGGACAGAGGCGATCCCACTAGCCCAAATCAGGTCTAGCAACAATCAAGTCACGCAATGACGTTGGTTCCTAATTACAAAAATACAAAGGTCGCGATGAGTAGCCTACTTCAAATCCCACGCAGTTGTCGTTGAAGAAAAGATGATGTTTCCTATCCCTTGCTTGACAGATCACGATCCTTCCGTTTGACACGTCCGAACACCCGTACACATGCAGGGAAACAATGACATACAACATAAAATCTAAAGCATGTAACCATATATCAGTCAGAGAGGATATAATTCATTGCATTACATAAAGAAATGAACACATGAATGAAACAAAAATCGGAGTCGCTTATATTATAAATGACAAAAGGGAGATTACAACCAAATTCTCTGACACTATGATCTTCCTTCAGCGGGGCTTGCAGTGAAGCGTGTCTCAACAAAGCCTGTCGGGAATCTAGACGAAGCTCTCTCTCTTCGACTTGGCTCTCAATAGTTGCCTAGCTATAGTTTCCTTCCTACAAGTTCAGCTAGCTTGCTAATGGAGAGGGAAAGCTTTTATATATGGAGGAAAGGAAGTTGGGATCCCTATAATCATGGGATAGGCCCTATCTCTTAGGAAGGTTCCATGATAGGTGGAAAACCACTTCCTATACATGGAGATCCGGAGCCAAACCACTCAACTCCTTTTAATGATTCATTCAGGAGTTTGTTAGAATCAAACTTCCGCCATTTATTTTTTAAAAACATCCCTTAATAAGCTTGGCGCGAGTGAAACACAGGGATAGAGCGCCAGTTGGCGCGCCCTCTAGTGTGGATTTCCCCCATTGGCGCGAGGGATGAACTGGCTAGTCGCGCCAAGGCTAAAACGTCTGTTTTTAGGGTTTTTCAAAGGAAATGTTCTTCAGGAGAATGTTTGTCCTTATGCAAGAGGATGCCATGAAGGTGGTTTCAGATCATTTCACTATTCATAGGTCACGGGAATAGTTCTCCAATGTACGGGACGAGGGATTGCAAGGACGGTGAGAAAATGCTGTGTAACAGTGCCCAATGGGGTCTTCAACTTACTACAATGACTTTTGACTTCTTGACCTAGGAAAAATGGTAGAAGCACTCAATGGGTTCTTGACCTATAAAATAAAATACATTGAGCATGAAACCCATGCTTCAAAATAATAATAATAATAATAATTTTCTTTCGTTTTACAATTTACAAGAATCAAAATTACATTTCATAATTATGAAGATCGAACCTAGCTACACATTTTTCAACGCCCCCTGTTAAGTAGGGAGGTATTCATAAGAGGTACATAAACATTCTCAATTTGAAGAGATCTCATAAGAAGAGTCAGATTGGTAACCCATCTGTCTAGCATCATATCAACCAACATTGTCACATAGAAAGGCCTTGATTAACAACTCTATATGTCCACAAGATCCGAGTAGAATGATGATGAGACCAATGATTTATAGACACCATCATTGTCTCTCAAGGTACATACTCCACTCAGGTGTTCACAAAGTATGACCTTCTTTGGAATATTCTTATCTTGGATATCTAGTCCTCAAAAAATATCGGTCCACGACTACTCTTATCTTGGATACCCTACCTCATTCTCAAAGAGTATCAGATCCTAGATGATTACCCAATCTTCCATTATGTCTTCCCAAGTGAAGACAAGATTTAACCCTCTCAACTAGGGAAGATACATAAACCAAACCAATATTGTCTCTCAAATACACAAGCTTCTTATTGGGAAGATATTTTTTCGATATGTCAGCTACTTGTTCATCAATGGAGACATATTGTAGCTGAAATACACCATTTTGTACTAGCTTCTGAATGTAGCGATACTTGTTGTTGATATGCTTTGTATTTCCATGAGGTATTTATACAATTGTATACAACTGGTGTTGTCACAATGTATCATTGTAGGGTCCATAGGTCCTGCAAATAGATCGGATAGCAGCTTCCTTAACCGGACCTCTTCTTTGCTTACTTCATAGGCTGGAATATACTCAACCTCAACACTACTCAAAGAAATTATCTCTTGCTTTATGCTCACCCATGAGATAATGGAGTATCCCAAACTAAAACATCCTTCTGTAGTGCTCCTTCAATATTGCTCACTGCCTCCCCGGTTGAAATCTGTATATCCCATAAAGTGGACATTATTCCTCCTATCATATTTCAGGAAGTAATGGATGGCTCCTTGCATATATCTCATAATATTTTTTGTTGCTATCGAATGATCATGCTTCGTCTCCACTTGGAATTAACTAAGAACATTTACTGCAAAACATATGTTTGGAATAGTATTCACCAAGAACATCAGTGAGCCAATCAATTGTCTATACCTGGAAGGATCCACAGAGCTCGATTCATAACTCCTTAGTCTCTTAAAGTTTGTGATCATTGGAGTGCTCATTGGTTTGCAATCCATCATGTCAAGCATATTCAACATCTTGATCACATACTTCCCTTGACCGAGATAAATTTCATTAGGTCCTTGCTAGACTTCTAGTCCCAAAAACTAGTGCATCAACCTTAGATCCTTCATGTCAAATTCTGCTTCTAGATGCTTCTTACATTCTTCAATTTGACCTTCTACACCTTTCAAAAGAAGATAGCCACATATAGAAGAATGATTATGAATTCTCCCTTCACAACCTTGATATAAAGGTTTAGATTAACAAAACTTTTTGTGAAGCCTAATCTCTGTAAGTATGCATCCATCTTAGCACACCATTCCCTTGGGTGCTTGCTCGAGGTCATATAATACTTTCTTTAATATGAAAACTTATGCCTTCATGTCTTTAACTTCAAATACCAAAGGTTGTTCTATATATACTTCCTCATCAATTGTGTAATTCAGAAATGTAATCTTGACATCCATTTGGTGGATGTTCCATCCAATTGATGCTTCCAAAGATACCAATGAAAGAATAGTTGTATACCCTGTTGTCATAGCAAATTCATCTTCATAGTCGATGCCTTCTTGTTGAGAGAACCCCTAGCCACAAAATTTCCTTATACTTGTCAACGCTTCCATCAGATGCATGTTTGATCTTATAGATCCATTTGGAAGTTACCACATATTTGTCTTCCGGCCTAGGTATGACCTCCCAAACTCCATTCTTCATTATAGATTGATATTCTTCACTAATGACATCCTTCCATTCTTGATGGTTGAAAATTTCTTTAAAGGTGGATGGCTTTGTTTCTATTAATTTTTTTCATGTATGCAACATACCAAGAATTCATCTACTTCTTCATATTTGAGATCCTCTTTTTTCTTCCCAACTGACGAGAGTGGCTTCAACCATTCATGATGCTCTAACAATGTTTTTGAATTCTTTTGATATCCATGCATAGCTTGCAAACGTTCCTCCATGACTTCCTAGTTTTTCTTCATCCTTATTTAAACCCACAACTGGGCCAAGATCATGCTCTAATACCATTGTAGGATACCTTCTTGGATTATCCCAACTTTCCCCACTAGTTTTTCTGAGTTTCGCTGAGTTTTTATTTGAGGTGTTTCATCGAATACTTTGTGTGAAAATGGCTATAGCTGTATTTTTGGTGTAAATAAATTTACAGTGACCAATACATGCCCATAAAAAACTTCTGAAAACAACCTATGATTTCTACTATGCCCATAATTGAAGGCACCAATGATATATATATTTATCACAACAACAAATAACCTTGATATCTTAGAAAAACACCAAAATTCTAAGTTTTGTTTTAGGTTGTCATTGAGGAATTTTGTCACGCAATTTGTTTACAAGCTACTGTAGGTGCAATTCTTTGTTTTTTTAGGCAAAAACAAAAAGCATAGAACCAAAAAAATTCTTATGTATTTATCCCAACTCAAAGTATGATAGTCGCACGTAACCCAACAGAACATTTCTCACCAAAATATGAATGCTACAACAATTAAATAATTGTGTCTCTAATATAAATAACAAATACCTATATATATATATATATATATATATATATAAGAAATCAATGCAAACATTACACAGTCACTTTGTCAGGAATACAATGCATAAAATTAAGAGGAACCCAGTCATTATAGTAGCTCAATTTGCCCTCTTTCCTACAACAAGAATCCCACAGTATCCCACAATCTTTACCACAACAAATGGCACACGAACATTTCAGACTTCAGACTGATAATCATGGAGAGAATCTCATCCTCCTCTAGTGGTAGTATGTTGGTCCTTTCCGAGATAAATTCAACCCAATATATGGATCTCTTCACAACACCAAACATAGTCTTTAGATATGAAATGAACTCAACCAAAATCAGCAAAGGTACTTGGCCAAGATGACAAGAAAACTTAGCCCAAAACAATGGTTTATATAGCAGCTCGAATCACCCAAACAATCAGCATAACTCAACCCTTTATAACAAGTTATACTCGACCCTTTAGCTGATATAAAAAACTTGCCCCACTGAATGTGCACTAAATTTGGCTCTTTAATGACTGACAAATGCACTGCCTTCAACATAGGACTCTGCCAAAAAGATATAGGAGGTCACCCAACCTTTTAAGATGGTGAAATTGACCATTATTGAATTTAGAATCTTGTCTTCTTCAATGGGTATGCACAACCTATCCAGGAGATGAAGAAAAACCCTTATTAGAAAATAAAATTAATTGATAACATTGAGGCCTTCCTTCCTTCTACAAGAATCTTGTTTTCCTTGAAGCAGAATTGTCAAATATGAGTGATTTTGCTCTTCCTCTAGCTAGGGTGTATGGTCTCAATGCTGAAACTAGTTATCCACAAGTAAGGTTTTCAAACCCTATACTCTTCTCCAAGAGCTCTCCAAAATTTCTTTTTCTCAAATGGCAAAAGACTAGAATGAGAAGAGACCTCCTCTTTTCCCCTTTTTGTAACTTACTCGACTCTTTTTGCCACCCTTTTTACCTTTTCCCTGCAATTAAATAATAAAAATTCTTTTCCTTTTTCCATTTAATAAAGTGACTTTTATTAACTAATTAAAACCACTTTTAACACCAGAAAAACACAATTTTCCTCCTTGGTCACACTGGCCACCCAAAGCACCTTTTCATCATCCTGTGTTGTAGATATTTTTGCCTTGATTCTAATGAGCTATGACACTAAGGTGTTTCTCCAAGTAATCAACCTGAAACAACACCCTAAGCATAATTAATTAAAATATGCCCCTTAATAACTCATTTTACGACAATCATTGGAATGTAACAAAATTAAGAGTGAACTGTGCAAAATCAGTCCCGATGATGAAATATGGTAAGAAACCCCAGTCAGACCCATAAAACTCCTCTAAAAGCCTCCAGGCCCACTAATATACTAATCCCACTCCTATGACTAGGCTGACACAAGCTCTGGAAATCCCTCCTAACCACATCACAAGGTAATCCAAAATTTGTGGGCATTACAATCTATGACCTTCAATGCATTCATATTTAATTTCTTATTGAACCTCCTCATTTCATTTCCCCAATAGGGCAACAATGGAAAACATCCATATGGCAAAGCATCCAAAACTAAAGCCTTCCCAAAACAATATCTAATTTTCTATAAAATAATAGTTCTTAACATTCATCGCTTGGAGAAGTTTTATCACTAGCTAGCACTAATAGAGCTAACCTTTGGTGACATCATATCATTAAAGAAGATTACTAATGAAGAAAAAAAGTACGGGTGATGATGAATTTGTTGTAGACATAAGGTCACTAAGCATGATGGTGACAAGTGTGCCTTCATGTAATAACACATGACCAAATAACCTTGAGCCTCTACTCGATAGCTTCAAATGGAAAAATAATTTCTTCTGAGGAAAATGGTTATATTAGATTAACATGAAAGTCATCACTTACATTCTTATTGTTGACCCAAATATCACCCAATGTTATATCTCTCATTTACTAAGATGACAATGGATGATAATGTGACAAAGTTAAGCAACAAAGACAACAACATTATTTATTTCAAATTTGTTATAATGGTTTATTTTTACTTATTTTTTAATCCTCTTCCAAGTTTACTTTTTTTCTTTTAGCCCTGTTTTTAAATATAATTTAGTTAAATAGGTTAAATTTTGATCAAAAGAAATTATTATAAGACATTTGCAATATAAGGCCCTCTATCTCTATACCCCAACATTAATATGGTTTTGAGTACTCATGAGTTGTTCAATTAATATAATTTACAATTTTCCCTTTCAAATATGTTATATTATATGTTGTATTATGCAATTTGGATTGCTTTCCAAAAACATAAAATATTTAAAAAGTTCCTTTAAAAATCACATCCAAATAAATTTGGTCGACGCGTTTCGAACCAGCGAGTGTGGTTCATCATTAGGACTTGATGAAAAATCTGATCAGGAAACCCAATTAAATAGATACGAGAAGCTCCAACTAGCCGTTGAAAAATAATGGCTAGTTTGACTAAATCAAGGTCATAAAATCAAAAAGTCAAAAAATATATAAAATGATTAAAGATTATAATATGAATATTATTTATTTTTAATTATTATACAATAAGAATTATTCAATATATTCAAGAAGATTAAATAAATATTGAATTATTTCTATTAATAGAATGATAATTAAAATATTTATTTTGTTTAATATTTTTTTAAAACATAAAGGATTAAATGCTAAAAAAAAGAAAAGAAGAATTAAATAAATATTAATAACATGAATTTAATAAATCTATTTTAATTAATTAAAAATAAAATAAAATAAAATAAAAATTGTTTAAAAATTAAATTATTATTATTATTTTTATTTTTATTTTTATTAAGAACTTGATAAATCTATTTTAATAAAATAAATTAAAATAAAATAAAAATTAATAAACATTTAACAATAAAATAAAAAATAAAATAAATTAGGAATGAAGAGCATGAATCCAACACCTGCTAACCATCCACCCACCGTCCCTGTTGAGGTTAAGAGGCCTCTTTTCGATTTCCAAGGCTTCTCTCAATTTGTGGTGGTGGAAATGGTCAATCTTCGCAATCACCTTAGCATCTTCAATGCAAATGTGATGATTAGTCTTCTTGACATGCTCTGCTAGGGCCGAGGAGTGCGATCTATTATGCTTAAGGTCAGCGACATGCTCATGAATTCTTTGATTAATAGACCAACCCGTTTCACCAATGTAAGGTGTCCCACAAGAGCATGGAATCAAGTACACACCCTTACCATCCTTAGGGCAAATCGGGTCTTTAACAGATCTAAGGGAACTTCGAATGGTGCGGTAGGGTTTAAACATTGAGGAAACATTAAAATTCTTTAGGATCCTGGCGATTTTATTCGTAGTACCTTGGATAAAAAGAAGGTGAACTCCAGATAACCGATCGCAAGGATCTTTCTTACCTCTAGGACCCCTTTCAGCTTTTTGAAAAGCTTTAAGGCAGTGACTTATACTATAACCATTTTTATTAAAAACTTTAAGGAGATGAGCCTTTTCACCTTCAAAATGGTGTTCATCAGAGATTCTAAAGGCTCTGGTAGCTAAGGTGTTGAGAAACCCAAGCTTCTGAGCAAGGAAATGGTGAGAACTAGCATGTAAATACTGCTCAGTGTGCATCTTATTTCTAAAAACTTGATGAGAAAAAGAACCATCTTCATTCCTAGAAAGGAGAACATCAAGAAAAGGCAAGCTACCATTATCTTCAAATTCCATGGTAAACTTAATGAAATCAGATTGATCATTAAGATGCTGGAAGAAAAGGTCCAATTTCTCCTTACCATGAGGCCACACAACACAGGTGTCATCAACAAATCTTTTCCAAAGCTTAGGTTGAAAAAGGGAAGAGGGAAGGGCTCTAGATTCGAAGTCTTCCATGAACAGATTAGCTACCACAGGAGAAAGTGGGGAACCCATGGCCACACCACAAGTCTGTTCAAAGAATTCACCCTCAAAACTAAAGAAAGTCGAGGTTAGACAAATTTCAACAAGATGAGCAGTATCAGGATTAGTGACTCGAGAAATAACATCAACAACCTCCCTAATGGGGATGCAAGTGTATAAGGAAACAACATCAAAACTAACAAACCTATCATCATTATCTAACTTCAAGTCTTTCAAATCATTTTTAAACAATTTTTATTTGATTTTATTTTATTTTTAATTAGTTAAAATAGATTTATTAATATTTATTTATTTAATTCTTCTTTTCTTTTTTTTTAGTAGCATTTAATCCTTTATGTTTTTAAATAATATTAAACAAAATAAATATTTTAATTATCATTCTATTAATAGAAATAATTCAATATTTATTTAATCTTCTTGAATATATTGAATAATTCTTATTGTATAATAATTAAAATAAATAAAAAATAAAAAATAATAATATTTATATTATAATCTTTAATCATTTTATATATTTTTTGACTTTTTGATTTTATGACCTTGATTTAGTCAAACTAGCCGTTATTTTTCAATGGCTAGTTGGAGCTTCTCGTATCTATTTAATTGGGTTTCCTAATCATATTTTTCATCAAGTCCTGATGATGAACCACACTGGCTGGTTCGAAACGCGTCGACCAAATTTATTTGGATGCGATTTTTACCGAAAGATTTTTTTCACAATTTATGGATCACAGAAGAAATATTCCTAAAGTTACTTTAATTTAAATTTACAAAAGAAATTGTGACAGCTGGATTAACTGCCAAGTAATGGTTATGATATGTTATGTTAAAAAACTAAAACATTTATTTCTTTCTTGAGAAATATTACTTGATGAACATAAATTAATTTTGTTTGATTAAATAAAAATTATTTATGGAAAGTGGTTCCATAAAAAGTAAAAGTTTGATGGTAAAAGTATTCCAAGAACTGGGAAGTGGTTGAATAGAAAACAGTTCAGACGGTTACCCTTTCCTCTTATGATAAAAATACATCTTAGTGTGGAAGAAGGGTTCTGTTCAGTGACTGAGGAAAGGAGAGGAACTAGAGTGAAGAATTCCTGAGCTGGTGGTGACTAGTGGAATTACTCAGATTCCTAAAATTCCTGGAACAGAAGACTAGACTTGGGGTCCCGAGGTCTCTTTCGAAATTCCTCTGTCAACTCACTTAACTCAGGTGTGGAGCACGAGGGAGAGATGAGGACGTAATTTCCTCCCTCAAGGTAGGGAGAACAACATCAGCAAAATCTAGGAAAATAGATAAGTAAAACAAGACTTTGGAAAAAAACTGAGTTTTGGTTTGTGATTGTGTAGATTAGATGTAATTTATTTGTCTGCAACTATTACTATATCTCCATGTATTTCTCTTTAAATATATTGGATAGTTAGACAAAAATTTCGAATGCACAGATCAAGTGGAAAAATAAAAGAAAGATTGGATTAAAAAATCACAGATAGGAAATAAATCTATAAACTTCTCTTTCAGCAACTAAAGAACATAGAACTGTTAGCTTAGTGCTTCCGGGACGAAAGCTCTGAGTTGGTTGTTCTTTGCATCTATGATAGACACAGACGGAATGGTCCGGACATTCAACTAAGCTGAAGTAAAAGTAAACTCAAAAACATAACCAAACCGGAAAGAAGAAATATGTGAATAATGGATGAAAATACCAAAATCTCAGTGAAAACTCTAATTAACTGATGGCCGAATAGAGCATTGTACAAAGATTGTTTATGCAACAAATAGAGAGGTGTGTAAAGATACTTGAAACTCAAATTGTTACAATCATTACTAATATTATTGAAATATTTAAATGTATATGAAAGAAAGAATAATGGAAGTTGTAATACCACATTTTTTTGGGTACAAAAGCAAAAGTAAACTGAGTTCTGGAAAGAATGTACAGTAGTACTATTATTGAAAAATTACGCAAATGAATATATAACAGAACATTTGAAGAAAGAAAATTGTGTACCAATACTGAAATCCAAAATATGGGTTTACATAAACAAGAGGAGTAGAAAAGAACCCTTGTCTTCCGAATCTTGAGAAGACATGAGCAACAACCTTAAGATGAGATGGGTTCGCTCCTCCTAGAAGGGGTAGAGCCGAAACAAGAAATTAAAACCCAAGATATACATGCACAGTGATACAGAATCCAAACGCCCAGAGAACCAAAATGTATATATATATATAGGAGAAAAATTTATAAGTTCAACTATTTGTACAAAAGTCCTCAATAATTACAAACTGGGAAAATTCGAGAAATTTCAGTAAGAGTGAAATGATAAGTAAAGCACTACAGTAAAAACTCGAGCCTCAAAGTTGCAACAGGGTTCACGGTAACCAGACAACCCTTGTCATAACCTACAGCGGAGAGGGATACTTGGCAGGGCGTGGAAACCAGATCAGAAAAGAACTGGAACGAGTTTGCTAAAGGAAGCCCAATACAACGTCGGCCAAGAAGGTTACCTGTGCAAGAAGACAAGTTGGGAAAAATGTCAGTAACTGAAAGTAAGCCATGACAATCTTTAAATAAGCTTAGTAAAGATAAAATCGAAAGGTGAGAAGCATTACCTGTGGAATTTTCTGCCACGGAATCCGCAAGTTAAAACCTACAAGTAGGCCACGAAGAATAGAGTCAACACTCTGCCGACATATGGAGACATTGAAAATGGGAATTTAAACTACCGCAGACACCTCTAACCTTCGCGGCTTACCTGTAAGCGTCATAGGAAGGTGTGACAGGGAAGCCGAGATGTTCAACCCTGAGAGAGGAACTAGAACCATCGAAGCTGACACGGAAGGCAACAAAAAACATTGAGGATAAAATTCCAACAAAACTGAAAAGAAAACTATAGAGTGGCGAATGGAAAAGAAACTAAAAAAACTCTGTGGAATTATTATAGCGAAGATTTCCAAAACAAAAGAAGACAGTGAACCATAGTGCGTAGAGAAAATTACTGTCCATAGGATTAGCTCATTGAAAAACTCATCTTTTGCCATGAGTTCTGGAAACGGGAGCAAGGTGAGCCAGGAGGGAGGCCTGTCGACAGTGGCAAGCCGAAGCAAGATTGTAGAGCTCCACGGCGGAGGCGCACGAGAAAATGGTAAACGGTTAGGGTTAGGGTATTCATTACCCTAATTGTAAACCCTAAACCGAATGTGACCGTAGATCTCGAATCTAAGCATATCGACAGGGAAAGGAGTCACAAATGTCCTCCGATGGAGAGTTTGTCAGGTGGTATGGATTAAATCAAATCGATCAACTTTGCAAAATTATTTCATTATAAGAATTACGACAAAATCAACGAACACATAATCCTAGTCATGAAGGACGCTAATAAATGAAAGGTACGGGTCACTTTAACTCGAGTCCCTTCAAAATAAAGATATAGGACAAACAATCACACATAAACCAATGCCGGATTCGGTGACTGGTGCACACCTTTACAACTTGTGAAACGAGCCTTAACCCTTATGAAGCATCATGTATTACATTTGATTTTTAATCATAGTACCATACTGCTCATTATGAGACATGGAAGGTGAATAATTTAGACATTGAATAGTGTAAAAGCGTATATAGTTAAATGTAAAAGTGTATACAGCTTGATGTACAAGTGTATACATCTTGATGTAAAAGTGTATAAGTTATATGTAAAAGAGTGTACAGTTTAATGTGAAAAAGTAAAGTTAATTTTTTTTTATATGTATGTGGTAGTATGTTACAAGTGGTATCAGAACAACGTTTGCATGCTGAGACCCTAGGGGTCACCTAATATGACAAATTGTGTGTAAATGATGCACAAAAAAGAAAAAGCATAGCAAGAGACGATATGATAAGGGGGTCAACCCAGCAAACACCCCAGCACACAGGGGAACCTGTACCCCAACCACGAGCAGAAATGAACCTTCAGATGTGGGTTCAACTGAGTGTATATCAACACCAGCATACTAACAGATTGCTAGAGGAACAACAACACCTTACTAGTATTCTGCTAAACATAGTGCAGAAGCTACAGGAAGAAATGGTCTGGGTCAGGAGTGAAAATGACCGCTTAATTCAAGAGAAAGAAAGGATACTCGAGAGCTTCTTGGACAAACAAAATCAGGGAATGGTACAACCCTGTCTTGATAGAGACATGCAGGAAGGAAATGAACGACAAGCAAGGGACCAAAACATTGACGTAATGGAAAGAAGTTATTCACAACGAAGTAATAAAAACATAAATTACAATGAGGCTCAGTCAGGTAATGTGTTGGAATAGCAAGAAATTAAGAAACATAAAGTAGCACTTCAAGGTGAGTTTCCGAAGATAAAACCACCTACATTTGATGGAGAAGCGGAGGAGGTGGTTGAAGCATGGTTGATAAATATGAACAAGTACTTTCAGGTCTATGAGTATAGCAGCAACCTTAAAGCCAGACTAGCCATTTATCAATTGAGGGAAAAGGCCACACTATGGTGGGAGGAGGTTAAGAATGTCCGCATCATAGAAGATCAGGACGTGACTTGGGATACATTTAAGCAATATTTTAAAGATAAGTACCTAACTGAACGCTTATATGACGAAAAGTCTAGATTATTTCACAATTTGAAATTATGTCAAATGACGATGGATGAATACATAACTATGTTCACTTCCCTACTCTACTATGTTCATTATCTAAGGGACGAAAAGAATAATGTTCAGCAGTTCCTTAGCAGTTTTCCGACTCACATGAAGGAACGAATTGAGTTCGTGAATCCAAGGACCATGGACGAGGCAATTTGGAAGGCAAGAATGTGTTATCAGCAATCTAAAGCAAAATGAGAGCTGGGTAAAAACAAGCAATAAAAGAAAGAGCATAAAAGCAGCTCAAATTTCGAAAAGGGTAGAGCCAATAATTTTAAGAATATTACAAGGAGTTCAGTACGTAAAAAATTTGGCAGAAATCATCAAAGAATCCAGTGGCCTGCAGAAGATAAGCCCATAGAGGCTTCCAACAAGCTGGATCAAGGAAAAAATCAGAAACCACCCCTACAGTGTTGGGGGTGTGGTGAGGCTCACTATTATAGGAACTGTCCACAACGGGGGAGGAGCGAAACGGTTATTAATCTATAGGAAGCTTCTACAGTGGGAGATGTAGCTTGAAATATACCCAGAATTAACACAACGTTGGAAGATCGTCGGGTGGATTACCAACCAACAATGATAGAGTTGGAAGGTAAGCTACACTCATAACCTCCATGGCTGGTACAACTAGCCATTGGAGCAAAGAGAAAACTTTGTGCCAAAATTCCAAACTGTACATTGGAAATTAGTGAACAACAACTAACTGTGGATCTGAATATATTACGCTTGGGATCCTACGATGTGCTACTGGGCATGGATTGGTTAGAGAAACATTGGATGTTGGTGGATTGTAAAGAAAAGGTTATATATTATAGAATGAAAGATGGAACTTCTAAGGAGATACAAGGAATAAAGAAACCTCTACAGTTGCATCCTATCACAACCTCTCAAATGAGTAAGTGTATGAGGAAGGGATGTCAGATATATGCTATTCAAGTGGGTTTTACTAATTCCAAAAAAACTCTAATGATAGAAAACATACTGGTAGTGAAAGAATTTATGGACGTGTTTCCAGAGGATGTACCAGGTTTGCCACCAAGAAGGGACAATGATTTTACTATCGAGTTGATGCCAGGAGCATCACCGATTTCAAGTGCACCCTACTGAATGATTGTACTAGAGTTGATCGAACTGAAGATGCAGCTACAAGAATTGTTGGATAAGGGGTATATCCAACCAAGTGTGTCCCCTTGGGGTGCACCAGTGTTGTTTGTAAAGAAGAAGGACAAAACCATGCGAATGTGCATGGACTATCGATAGCTCAATAAGCTGACTGTAAAAAATAAATACCCACTACCGCGGATTGATGATTTGTTTGATCAGGTGAAGGGGGCCACTGTATTTTCAAAGATATACTTAAGGTCAGGATACCACTAGATCTGGATAAAAGATGGAGACATATACAAAACTGCTTTTCGTACCAAATATGGCCATTACGAATTTGTAGTGTTACCATTCAGATTGACTAATGCACCAACAACATTTATGAGGCTAATGCATGGTATATTTCACCCTTCTCTAGACAGTTTTGTGTTGATATTTATTGATGATATCTTAATTTATTCGAAGAATGAGGAAGAGCACAAGGAGCATTTAAGGATAGTGTTGGAGATGTTACGAAAGAATCCGCTGTATGTTAAGTTCAGCAAGTGTGATTTCTTCAAAGAAGAAATTCAGTAACTAGGCCACGCTATTTCTGCTGAGGGAATGGCGGTTGACCCAGAGAAAATTAAGACAATTATGGAATGGATGGTACCCCAAAATGTGGTAGACATCCAATCCTTTATGGGATTCGCTGGATATTATTGACGTTTCAATGAAGGATTCTCAAATATTTCTTTTCCAATTACCTCCTTACAAAGGAAGGGAAAAGTATTTAAATGGACTAATGAATGTCAAACCAGTTTTGAAAAGTTAAAGCTTATATTGATTATTGCACCAGTATTGAGGGTAGATGACCCCAATAAAGAGTTTGAAGTTTGTACGGATGCGTGTAAGGAGGGAGTTGGGGCAATCCTTTCACAAGAAGGTAAAGTTGTTTCTTATGAATCGAGGAAGTTAAAGGAGCATGAACAACAATGCTCAACTTATGATCTGGAGCTAACAGCAATAGTGCATGCACTTCGAGTATGGAGGCACTACTTGCTTGGAAAGAGATTTGTATTAAAAACCGACCATAGTAGCTTAACCAATTAATTTAAGCAAGTTGATCTTAATTCTCGCCAAGCAAGATGGAACGCCTTCCTCAACAAGTTTAAAATTGATATGCAGCATGTGAAAGGTAAGGAAAATAGAGTGGCAGATGCTTTGAGTAGAAAGTTGCATGGCATTTATGAATTTTACTACAACCAGATTGAATGCAAGTTTCTAGATCAAATAAAATCAGAAGCTGAGAAGGATCCTGAATACCAATTTATATGGAAGCAAGAAAAGGAGGCCAAAAGACAAGAAAAGTCTTTTGATTATGGATTTGGAAAAGATCAGTTACTAACCTTTAAGGAAAAGGTATATATTCCAAATCGAATGGAATTGAAGGAGTTGATCTTGAATGAATACCACTAGAGTAACTAACGAGGACACCCGGGGTATCAGAAAATTCTAACAACAATTAGAAAGAACTATTTCTGGCTAGGTATGCGAAGAGATATTGCAGAATAGTTGAACAAATGCTTGGAGTGCCAGCAGGTGAAGGTGGAGCATCGACATCCATCCGGATTGATGCAGCCTATACATGTACCTGAATGGAAGTGGGAGGTTATATTTTTAGACTTTATTACTGGGTCACCAAAATCAAAGAGGCATAATGACTCCATTATGGTGGTGGTTGATCGCTTAAGCAAGGCATCACATTTCATACCAATACAATCTACTTATAAAACAGTGCAAATAGCAGACATATTTATGCAAGAAATCTTTAGATTTCATGGAATTCCAAAGACTGTCATATCAGACAGAGATGTGAAGTTTACTTCAGCATTTTGGAAAACGTTATTTACAAGTTTGGGAACCCAAATAAATTTCAGCACTGCCTACCATCCATAGACAGATGGACAAACTGAGCAGGTAAATCAGATCTTGGAGGATATGTTACACATGTACGTAATGCAACAACCAACGAGATGGGAAGAATATCTGCACTTAGTAGAATTTGCGTACAATAATGGTTATCAAGAATCTCTTAAGATGAGTCCTTTCGAGGTATTATACGGACGACGGTGTCGTACTCCTATTAATTGGAGCAACCCCGAAACCAAGTTGATGCTTGGACCAGAAATGTTAGTAGAGATGGAATCAGAAGTAAGAAAGATCAGGCAAAATCTGAAGGCAGCTCAAGATCGACAGAAAATGTATGCCGATAAGAAAATGATCTATCGTGATTCGAAGTGGGTGATCATGTGTATGTAAGGATTAAACCAAAGAATAGCACACTAAGGTGGGCCTCCTGTGCCAAGTTGGCTCCCAGGTTTTGTGGACCTTTCCAGATATTGGAAAGGGTGGGACCGGTGGCGTACTAACTAGCCTTACCCAGCCATATTTGGGTGCACAATGTATTTCATGTATCCTTACTAAAACGATATGTGCATGATCCAAAACACGTAATCCACTAGCAAAACATTCAAGTAGGTTATGAAAAGAATCCTATCATGGAAATACTAAAATTTATGAGAAAATTAATTCAAATTTTGTTGACTGCAGGTCGAGACGGACGACAAGTCCCTGGTCGAGCCTCGGCATGTAATAGATCAGAGAAAAATCATGCTCCGGAGGCGAGCCATCACCCAGGTTAAAGTGCAATGGAATAACTTCAACACGGACGAGGCTACTTGGGAGGATGAAGGATTTGTTCGGGATGCTTACCCGGAACTGTTTGTTGAACTAGATTAAAACATCGATGACGATGTTTACTTCCAGGGGGGAAGTTGTGACAGTTGGCTTAAGTGCCAACTAATGGTTATGATATATTATGTTAAGAAACTAAAACATTTATTTCTGTCTTGATAAATATTACTTGATGAACAGAAATTAATTTTGTTTGATTAAATAAAAATTATTTATGTAAAGTGGTTCCATAAAAAGTAAAAGTTTGATGGTAAAAGTATTCCAAAAATTGGGAAGTGGTTGAACAGAAAACAGTTCAGACAGTTACCCTTTCCTCTGAGGATAAAAGTACATCCCAGTGAGGAAGAGGGGTTATGTTTGGTAACTGAGGAGAGGAGAGGAACTAGAGTGAGGAATTCCTGAGCTGGTGGTGACCAGTGGAATTATTCAGATTCCTGAAATTCCTAGAACAGAAGACTGGACTTGGGGTCCCGAGGTCTCTTCTAGAATTCCTCTGTCAACTCACTTAACTTAGGTGTGGAGCACGAGGGAGAGACGAGGACATAATTGCCTCTCTCAAGGTAGGGAGGACAACATCAGCAGAATCTGGGAAGACAGATAAGTAAAATAAGACTTTGGGAAAAAACCGAGTTTTGGTTTGTGATTGTGTAGATTAGATGTAATTTATTTGTCTGCAACTGTTACTATATCTCTTTGTATTTCTCTTTAAATATATTGGATAGTTAGACAAAACTTTCGAATGCACAAATCAATTGGAAAAATAAAAGAAAGGTTGGATTAAACAATCACAGATAAGAAATAAATCTATAAACTTCTCTTTCAACAACTAACGAACATAGAACTGTTAGCTTAGTGCTTTTGGGACGAATGCTCTGAGTTGGTTGTTCTTTGCATCTATGATAGACATAGACATAATGGTCTGGACATTCATCTAAGCTAAAATATAAGTAAACTCGGAAACATAACCAAACCGGAAAGAAGAAACCTGTGAATAACGGATGAAAATACCAAAATCTCAGTGAAAACTCTAGTTAATTGATGGCCGAATAGAGCATTGTACAAAGATTGTTAATGCAGCAAATAGAGAGGTGCGTAAAGATACTTGAAACTCAAACTGTTACAATCATTACTAATATTATTGAAATATTTAAATGTATATGAAATAAAGAACAATCGAAGTTGTAATACCACATTTGTGTACGAAATAAGCATAGCGGAAAACAAAATAATACACACACACAACAATTAAACATGAAGACAAGAATTAACGTGGTTCACCCAACCAATCTGGGCTACATCCACCAAACAGAGGTACTTGCAATCTTATTACTCAACAGGAGATTACAACAGCAGATTTGAACATCTGCAATTCCTCTTCCTCACACCTCACATCTCATATGCTTTGCCTCTACAGGCTTACAATTTATAGATGAGAGAAGAAACTGAATAATTAATTCTATCACAACAAAATATGATAGAATATCTCCTCATCACAATTTTATGCAATCAGTTTAGGAACAAATCCTATTGTTGGCATATCCATGAGATTTTAGCCAAATTAATATCCAAAAAATCTCAACAATCTCCACCTCGAAAACAATTAGCTTGATACCTCGTTCCTGTTTTATTTTCATTTTCTCTGCAAGCCAAGAGAAGCCAAACACCATCGTAGCTTCTCTAATAAAACTGGTTTCCTGAACATGTCTACACAGTTTTCCTTTGTATGCACTTTTTCAAGAGAGACTCCTCGTTCAGTGATAACCTGTCTTACAAAATGGTACTTTATAGGTATATGCTTTGATTTACTATGATAGGCTGGATTTTTAGCGAAGTGAATTGCACTTTGACTATCACAAAATAACTTTTTGTTGTCTTGCAACCTACCAAACTCACCAAACAAACCTTTCAACCAAACCACTTCTTTCCAAGCATGTGAAGCAGCTATGTATTTTGCTTCTGTAGTGGATAAAACAACAATGTTTTGTAGCTTTGACATCCAGCTAATAGCTCCACCTGCAAGAGTAAAGACATATCCTAAAGTTGACCTTCTCTTATCCAAATCACCTGCAAAATCAGAATCAACATATCCGCAAACAAATTCACTACTTCTGTCATAAGTGATACAATAATCACTTGTGCCTCTCAAATACTGAAGCACCCATTTCACCAGTGTTCTTTCCCTGGATTTGCCATATACCTACTGACAACCCCTACTGCATGTGAAATATTTGGTCGTGTACAAACCATTGCATACATCAAATTTCCTACTGCATTAGCATAAGGTATTCAAGACATATATTCCTTTTCTTCATTTGTATTAGGACATAAAATTGAAGAAAGCTTAAAATGGGACGCTAAAGGGACTGAAACTGGCTTCACATTGTTCATACCAAACCTTAAGATTATTTTCTCAATATACTTCTCTTATGATAACAACAGCTTACCATTGCTCCCGTCTCTGAAAATCTCCATGCCCAAAATCTGTCTTGCTGCTCTTAGATCTTTCATATCGAACGTCCTAGCCATCTGAGTCTTTAACCTGTTGATCTCAGTTATGCTTTTGCTTGCTAAAAGCATATCGTCAACATATAACACTAAGATAATGAATATGCCATTACTTAATTTCTTAAAGTAAACACAATGATCATATTCACTTCTTATATAATTTTGGCTCATCATGAAAGAATCAAATTTCTTGTACCATTGTCTCGGCGACTGCCTCAGACCATACAATGATTTCTTGAGCCTGCAGACAAATTTCTTGTTGCGATTTTGAACAAACCCTTCAGATTGTTCCATATAAATCTCTTCATCTAAATCTCCATGTAAGAATGCAGTCTTAACATCTAGTTGTTGTAATTCTAAATCAAGTAAAGCAACTAATGCTAAGACAATCCGAATTGAAACAATTTTAACAATTGGTGAAAATATCTCATGAAAGTCAATTCCTGCTTTCTGAGAAAAACCTTTTACGACCAACCTCGCTTTCTACATGTCTTCTTTATCATCAACACCCCTTTTCAATTTGTAAACCCATTTGCATCCTACAATTTTTATGTCATTGGGAAGTTCTACGAGGTCCCATGTGGCATTCTTGTCTAATGCCTTCATTTCATCCTTCATAGCTTCTTTCCACTTATCACTGTTAGAACCTTCTACAACTTCCTGATAGCATAAAGGTTCATCATCATTAGCGGTTAAAGCAACTGAAGTAACATAATCATCATACCTTTTAGGAGATGTCTGATTCTCGTGGACCTTCTTAAAGATGTTTATGGTTCTTCCACAATTTGCTGATTATTATTTGTAGGAACTTCTTCATGATATTCAACTGAAACTTGTTCATCTTTACTATCTTTAGAATTTGAACTGGTTTAAAACTGAATATGTTGAAATTTAGGTACATTATCCTATTTCAATTTAATATCTTCATCTGGATTATCAAGTGAAGATTCATTGAATTTAACATCTCTATTAATGATGATCTTGTGAGTAGTAGGATCCCACAACCTATATCCCTTAATCCCATCACCATATCCAACAAAGATATATCTTTTTGATTTAGGATCTAATTTAGAATGCTGATGTTTCATAATTAGAGCATATGCACCACAACCAAAAACTTTCAGTTTAGAATAATCACAAGGATGACCTTTCCATACCTCTTGAGGAATTTTGCATCCTATTGCAGTTGATGGTGATCGATTTATCAAATAGCAAGCTGTAGATACTGCTTCTGTCCATAATTCCTTCTACAATTTGGCATTACTTAGCATACTTCTTGCTCTTTCTAAAAGAGTCTTGTTCATGCGTTCAACAACTCCATTTTACTGAGGAGTATAAGCAGTAGTTCTATGTCTTTTGATCCCAGCTTCCTTGCAATAATTAACAAATTCTTTTGAAGTAAGCTCACCACCATTGTCAGTTCTTAAACATTTAACGGTACTTCCTGTGATGTTTTCTACTAATGCTCTAAACTGCTTGAAAACTATGAATACATCGGACTTTCTTTTTAACATGCAAACCCATACTTTTCCAAAGAAATCATCTATAAAAGATACAAAATATGATGATCCTCCATATGAGGTTGTAGGAGATGGACCCCAAACATCAGAATGGATATAATCAAGGATTCCTTTACTAGTATGTTTTTCAGTTTTAAATTTCTGCTTGCTTTGTTTCCCATATATACAATGTTTGCAGAAATCTAACTTAGAATATTTTAAACTAGGAAGTAACATACGATCAGATAAGATTTTTAATCCTCTTTCGCTCATATGGCCCAACTGTTGATGCCATAGTCGAATAGAATCACTGTCGTTTTCAGATACAATAGAAGCATGATCTGACTCTGTTCTTCCTTCTAACTGAAAAAAATTTCCAATCTTCTTTGCTTTCATTACTAATAAGATTCCTTTGTAAATTTTCAGTACTCCACCTTGAATAAAAGTTTTATATCCATTTGTGTCTAACACTCCTAGAGAAATAAGATTTTTTCTGAGTTCAGACACATGTCTTACATCAATTAAGGATTTATTTGTCCCATCAAACATTTTAATTTGGATGCTTCCAATTCCCACAACATTACATGAGACATCATTGCCCATGCAAACTACTCCATCATTGATTGATTTATAAGATTTAAACCACTCTTTATGAATGCACATGTGATTGGACACACCAGAATCTAATAGCCAATGTTGATTATGATTTAACAAATTAACTGATAGAACTTCATCACTTATACCTGAACCGGATGCCGAACCTGAACCTGCATCTGTCATGTTTGCTTCTTTATTTTCTGCTGAAGAGTCTCCTTTGGATGTTTGCTGTCTCTTCCAACAGTCCTTCTTCAAATGTCCCGATTTGCCGCAAAACTAGCATTTTAGCTTACTCTTCTTCCCTTTCAATTTTGACCGAGAGTTGTTTTTCTCACTGAAGCGTTTTTCTTTAGATCAACCTCTAACCATCATTGCTTCTGATGTAGAGGTTTCTAAATTTGACATTTTTTTAGTTTCTTCAGACAGCATAGCTCCAACAACATCATCAAATTCAAGGGTTTCTGATGAACTAAGACTTATAGAAGTAACAAAATGATCCCATGACTCGGGCAAAGAGCATAATAAAGTTACAGCTTTATCTTCTGAATCAAATTTTACTTCTATGCTATCTAACTGCACCAAGAGAGTATTAAAGGTATTCAAATGATCAGTTATTGTCATACCTTCCTTCATGCGCAAGCTGTACAACTGTCTTTTCAGAAGAATCTTGTTGGTTAAGGATTTAGTCATGTACAGTTTTTCCAACTTTGTCCATAAACTAGCAGCGGTTTTCTCTGACACGATGTTAAATAAAACATCATCCGCCAAACACAACCGCATGCCACTCAGTGCTCTGTCATCGATGTCACTCCATTCGTCATCTGTCATGAAGAAAGGTTGTTTGGATTTTCCCAAAAGTGCCTTTGCCACACCTTGTTGTACGAGTAAATCGTGCATCTTGACTTTCTAGATTTCAAAGTTATTTTTCCCATTAAACTTCTTGATTTCAAATCGAGCACTTTGATTTTTTGACATAGTTAATTAAACTCCTTCTCACGCAACACTTCTAAAAAAAAAAAAAAAAAAATTAATGATACCTGAAATTTACCATAAAATATACAACAACAACTCTTCTCTGTTCAAGTAACTCACTCTTCGCCGATAATCTCACAGACAATTGCAAGCCTCAACATAGATAAATATGTGAATACATTCACAATTCAAACATAAGATTATAAATAGAGTCGAAATTGCATGTTCTGACTTGTTTGACAAAATTATAGAAAAGTGCAAGGAATTGAACCATATAAATCCCTCCCAATTGCAAACCGACCAATTTCCAACTAACACTAAGCAAAAACTTTATGTAACAATGTTTACCAACAACCGATTTCCATAAATCTGTTTTCGCTCAGCCAATTTCTCCAAATATGACTCTGCTTCTCTTGCAAATAAACAATCTGTTGCAACAATGTCTCCAACCCGGCGCCGACAAACCTACAGCTCACGGCGCTCACAGTGCATACTTTGCTCCAACGCCTGACTATGGATGAGAATGTTGAGGGTGATCATTAGGTTGATGGTCCTGGGTGGATCTGGTTCAACATATATATCACGGTCGCTTTGATACCACGCAGCAGACCCGGCCTCATGGCCTCACAGTCGTGCAGCAGACCCGGCCTCACAGTCTCTCGGACAGCAGCTCACGGCTAGCATGCTCAGAAGCAATCTGCCACCTGTAAATCAGGTGGTAACGTCTCTCAACGACCACCGAAAGTCGGCCATGCAGATGGTCTCCACTACTCTCACACATTTAAACAACAGAAAACGGCCACGCAGATCAACAGAAAATGCAGGTCAAACGACCTCTTGTCTCAACGTTCACGCAAGCTCGTTTGGGCCTTTATGCAGGCTGCTTCAGCGTTCACGCGCTGTTCATTCACGAGCTCAGCAAAAAACACCTATTTTTGCAATAGGCAGTGAATCAACTTTAAGCTCCAATACCAATTGTACGAAATAAGCACAGCAGAAAACAAAATAATCACACACACACACAACAATTAAACATGAAGACAAGAATTAACGTGGTTCACCTAACCAATCTGGGTTGCATCCACCAAACAGAGGTACCAACAATCTTATTACTCAACAGGAGATTACAACAGCATATTTGCACATCTGCACTTCCTCTTCCTCACACCTCACATCTCATATGTTTTTCCTCTACAGGCTTACAATTTATAGATGAGAGAAGAAACTGAATAATTAATTCTATCACAACAAAATAGGATAGAATATCTCCTCATCAGGATTTGATGCAATCAGTTTAGGAACAAATCCTATTGTTGGCATATCCATGAGATTTTAGCCAAATTAATATCCAAAAAATCTCAACAATTTGTTTGTGTACAAAAGTAAAAGTAAACTGAGTTCTGGAAAGAATGTACAGCAGTACTATTATTGAAAAATTGTGCAAATGAATATATAACAGAACACCTGAAGAAAGAAAATTGTGTACCAATACTGAAATCCAAAATATAGGTTTACATAAACAAGAGGAGTAGAAAAGAACCCTTGTTTGCCGAATCTTGAGAAGACAGGAGCAACAACCTTAAGATGAGATGGGTTCGCTCCTCCCAGAAGGGGTAGAGCCGAAACAAGAAATTAAAAACCAAGATATACATGCACGGTGATACAGAATCCAAATACCCATAGAACCAAAACATATATATATTTATATATAGGAGAAAAAATTATAAGCTCAACTGTTTGTACAAAATTCCTCAATAATTACAAACTGGGCAAAGCCGAGAAATTCCAGTAAGAGTGAAATGATAAATAAAGCACTACAGTAAAAACCTGAGCCTTGAAGTTGCAACAGGGTTCACGGTAACCGGACAACCCTTGTCATAACCTACAGTGGAGAGGGATATCTAGCAGGGCGTGAAAACCAAATCAGAAAAGAACCATAATGAGTTTGCTAAAGGAAGCCCAATACAACGTCGGCCAAGGAGGTTACCTGTGCAAGAAGACAAGTTGGGAAAAATGTCAGTAACTGAAGGGAAGCCATGACAATCTTTAAATAAGCTTAGTAAAGAGAAAATCGAAAGGTGAAACCATTACCTGTGGAATTTTCTGCCACGGAATCCGCAAGTTAAAACCTACAAGTAGGCCACGAAGAATAGAGTCAACACTCTGCCAACATATGGAGACATTGAAAACGGGAATTTAAACTACCGCAGACACCTCTAACCTTCGTAGGTTACCTGTAAGTGTCATAGGAAGGTGCGACAGAGAAGCCGAGATGTTCAACCCTGAGAGAGGAACTGGAACCATCGAAGCTAACACGGAAGGCAACAACAAACATTAAGGGAGGACAATATTCCAAGAAAACTGAAAAGAATACTATAGAATGGCGAATGGAAAAGAAACTGAAAAAAGTCTGCGGTGGAATTATTATAGCCAAGATTTTTGAAACAAAAGAAAACAGTGAACCACAATGCATAGAGAAACTTACCATCCATAGGATCAGCTCGTTGAAAAACTCATCGTTTGCCATGAGTTCCGGAATGGGAGCAAGGTGAGCCAGGAGGGAGGCATGTCGATAGCAGCAAGTCAAAGCAAGCTTGCAGAGCTCCGCGACAGAGGCGCACGAGAAAATGGTAAATAGTTAGGGTTAGGGTAGTCATTACCCTAATCGTAAACCCTAAACCGACTGTGACCATAGATCTCGAATCTAAGCAAATCGACGACGAAACGAGTCACAGATGTCCTCAAGTGGAGAGTTTGCCAGGTGGTATGGATTAAATCAAATCGATCACCTTTGCAAAAGTCTTTTATTATAAGAATTACACCAACATCAACGAACACATTATCCCAATCATGAAGGACGCTAATAAATGAAAGGTACTAATCGCCTTAACTCGAGTCCCTTCACAATAAAGATATAGGACAAACAATCACACATAAACCAATGCCAGATTCAATGATTGGTGCACACCTTTACAACTTGTGAAACAAAACTTAACCCTTATGAAACATCATGTATTACATTTGATTTTTAATCATAGTACCGTACTGCTCATTATGAGACATGAAAGGTGCATAATTTAGACATTGCGTAGTGTAAAAGTGTATATAGTTAAATGTAAAAGTGTATACAGCTTGATGCAAAAGTGTACATATTTAAATGTAAAAGTGTATACAACTTGATGTAAAAGTGTATAAGTTATATGTAAAAGCGTGTAAAGTTTAATGTGAAAATGTAAAGTTAAATTTTTTTTCTGTGTGTGGTAGCATGTTACAGAAACATGGCATTCTTTAACACTAAACATGAATTGTAGGTGCATAAAAATGTTAATAAGATTTGGAGATTTTCTGAATTTGTGTTTAGAAAAAAAAAATGCTACATCTTTAAAATTTTGCTTGATGCCAACATTTTAAATATTTTTTATGACATTAAAATTTGTATAACTTTCATATAAAAAGAGAAAGATACACCATGACTCTACAAAGCACTTATAAACATATAAAATATAAAATAATTTTTTATAAAAAAAATTACACCTTTACTAAATCATTCTCCACTTTTAAGTAAACTCTTAGGTTAAAAAAAATCCTAGAAAAATATTATTAATTTTTTTTGAATGACAAACATTTTAAAAATATATTAACACTAAATAAAATAAACTATTGTAATCACCATTAACAATTATATTTATTTGTAAAATTATAATTAATATAAAATTACACTTAAATAAAATAAAAAATCATAACATATTAACTTAAAAATATTAATCATATTATTTTTAAAATCATCCTCCACTTTTAAGTAAACTCTTTAATTAAAAAAATCCCAGAGCAAAATTATTAATTTTGCTAACACCAAGCATTTTAGAAATATATTAACACTAAATAAAATACACCATTGTAATCAACATTAACAATTATATTTATTTGTAAAATTATAATTAACATAAAATTATACACTCAAATAAAATAAAAAAACATAACATATTAAATTAAAATTATTAATCATATTATTCTATACATACAATTTTTTAACTAAATAAAATCTCTCATCTTTCTCCACACACACATATATTATAAAATATTTCTAACAAGACGCTTATAAAAATATTACCAATTTTAAATTAATAAAAATATTCTACTCGTATAAATTCCTCATATATAATAAAATATATAAATATAAAAATATGCTTATTTCCAATTACAAAGTATATAAATATAAAAATATACCTATTTCCAATTGCAAAGTAGTCACTTTAGGTGAATACATAGAAAGCTGAAAATAAATCATCCATACTTAGGCAAGTAAACTAGGTTCAAAAGAATACGTATGAAGAGGACTCTTCCTAATGAAATATTAAAATGTAGTACTTTGACACATGTTTTGAAAGAATAATTTTTCTTTTTTTAAAGTAGATATAATTTTTTTTATTAATAGAAAAAAATATGATATTGAGTATATATAGTTAATAACATACCAAATGAACTAAAGTGATAGATGTTGGCTCCAACTAGATATGACATATTAGACACCTTTTCATCAAACACCAGATGTTCAAGGGTTTTTCTTTCTTCCTTTTTCTCCTATGGACATCTACTCATGTTACTGATTTATTAGATACAACACAGGATAATTGCATATCCTCGTTTTTCATAGAAAGATCCATCTCTACCACCTCCTCAAAGTGTGGAACATCCCTATCACTACCTAAATGATCACACTTGTGTGGTCATTTTTTCCCATTGGATGTAGCCATGATTAATGTTGATGAATTTTAACTCTCCATTGTCGGAGGATTCTTTTCCACATAGGGTGGAGGCGTATCGACCGTGGGATTGAATAGGATCTTGCGAGGTTGAAGAATCAGGAAATGTCTTTTCCTTCTGAGGGTTGACCTTCTTATTACTTGTCGTGGTTGTGATGTTTGGAGCTACCTTTTGATCATGTCATCCACGGTTGGGTTTTCGAGGTTTTGGGGATCCTGCTACCCCTTTAGAGGCAAGGCATGCGCTCTGAAGATTCCCGAGTTGCTGACACAATCTGGATCTAAAAGTTGTGTTTTCATATTCTAGAGGTTGATGGTGTTCCTCTTCATTCCATTTTAGGATGCTTTTCTCTGAGAGACCTGCACTTAAATCCAGTGCAACACAAATATGGACAAATGAGATGAACCCATTAGCTAGTCTCTCACTGTCTATTTTGACAAAGCATCAAAGAGTGTTTCGAATAGCTTTAAGGAAATCCGACCAAAGCCACTGGAGGGATAAGTGTCGGAGTCTTACCCAAACCGGAGTGGCCAGAGTCTTCATGGAGAGCGAGTTGAACTCTGGAAACCATGACTGAATTTAGAGTCCTGCACAATCCCAGAACCAGGGACCCTGGTCAAAAACCCTCTGTCAATTTTCAATATCCTTGATTGTGACAACAAATAACCTTTGGAACAAAATATCAAATCTATGTTCTGCATCCAATTTTGAAAGACCCAATCCTTAAGGGCGGAGGTTGAGGGCCAGAATCCATTAAAACGATAGATGACCACATGCTAACCATAGAAATGAATATGTATCTGGGTGAAGAGTGTTGAGTTTTCTTGAATGTTGGGGTAGCATCGGATGTGCTCTAGCTCCCAAAATTTGTGGAGGGACTTGAGTACACGAGATCTCCAAGACCCAGAAATGGATTTGGGAAATTTCATCCAGTTTTGGAGATAATTAATTAATTAATAATTTTAATTATGGACCCTAAGTCTAACTTAGGAAAATTAAATTATTAAAGGTAATTAATTTAAACATGCGATGAAATTATCTTAAGTCACACGGATCAAGATTTCTTTTAATCTTAGCCATCGATTCAAGCTCTGATCATGGTCGTTGGTTTCCCAACGAGAAAAGTATAAAAGAAAGGCTTGGGGTCATTTGGAGGTGACACACAGAGGCAAAGCATTGAAGCTAAGCAGGAATTATAGGGTGTGGTTTGCTAAGAATTTCTATAAGTGTTTCAGCTACAGAGAGGGGTATTTTAGGCAAAGGGAACGGTCTGATCCCAGTGCCTAGAATTAGAAAGAGGTAGAGATCAGCTTCCAGAGGCAGCGCAAAGAAGCAGAGCTAGCAGCAGTAGAGAGGGCATCAGTTGCGCAGCGCAGAGGTAGCTTCAGCTACGCAGGTGCTACGCAGTCCCTTCTGGGGCATCGTTGGGTTACGCAGAGACCCTCAAGGGCAGCGTAGGGTTCGCGCCACCCATTCTGGGTTAGGCGGCCCTCTCCAGGCCAGTGCAGAGGCACACAAAGGCTGAAAAGACTGACACAGGGGTTTCAGAGGCAGCGCTGGGGTTTCTAGGGCCAGAATTTCGCTGAGTCTTGTAAATCTCATTTGAGGGTGTGGATCAATCAAGGGTTTGTCTTTAGAACAACAAGTTAGTTGCATATATATATTTTTCTCTATTGGGTTAACCCATGTGGTGCCCAAATTTGTTGTATTCAGAAAACTACTTAATAATATAAACCCTCCAGCAGCTAGAAGACTGATTTTCCCGCATTGGGTTTTTCCGAGGACTATTGTCTAGAAAAACTTGTGTCACTTTATCTATGTGTGCACGTAGTTTTCTGTTTTAGATTTGAATCGGTGAAAGTCTATTATGTGTTTACTTCGATGTTAATCTGAAGATTTCAACATTAATAACTTGTTAAGTAGGAGAAGTATAACCAGATCTAATAGTAGATTTCTGCATAAAGTAACACTCAGAAATTTTCACAAAGAGCGTATTTATATTGGGCGCTAGAGCTTCCAATGAATGTTCAACCACAAAGGCCTGGCCAGCAAGGGCCTTTGAAGGTTGGGAGCTAGAGCTTGAATTGAAAGCTTCTTTAAATGAGAGGGGTTTTGAGGCAAAGGATGTCCCATTTCCTTTGGCACCTCTTTACAGTCCCACAATGAGGGAAATAGAGGTATCTTTCTGGATGCCATAGCTCCTCAGAACATATGACAGTTGAGCCATATTTATAGTGATTTAAAGACATTATTATTTTTACTACTCTCTGTTTGTCTTTAATGTGGAGAAAATTTGTGTTGTGACTTGAAAATAAAAAACTTAATATGATACACCATCTATTTTAAAAATTACATACCTTTACTTTCAAAATTTCTTACATTCTCCTTGCACGGTAAAATTTGCCTTAAATCTTAAAATACATAAAAGATGTAATATGATAAGCAATAAAATAAAATAAAATATCTTAATTCTTTTAAATTTAAAAAAAAAATAGTGATATTAATAATTATGAAAATATCTTCATCAATACTAATAAAAACAAGTATATCTGGAATTAATTTCACATTTATAGTGAACTGCCTAATAACGTAAAACCTAATTCACCTCACACGAGGACACAAGACATGAAGGACATGAGGGTTCGAGTGTCGGACACAAACACAGTGACCACCCGGAACAGGACACGTCCAAACACGTTATATATATATATATATATATATATATATATATACAAATTCATTGATTCAAACATAGATCTTGATTCTTCATCTAGATGTAAGTTTCACAAAGATACATCATACAATCATACAAAGTAACATTAATAATTTAATACATTATGCATACATATTGATATTGATATTGTGACATATTCATCAATGATCCAATAGGAGAAAGACAAGATACTATAGTTTCCTCATTAAGTCATCAAAATCAAAATGGGTTACAGAGGTAGTACAATGCTAATGGAAAAAGCCAAATAGAAATAGCAAATACAAAACAACTACAAGTCTACAAGCCTACGTAGCTCATGAGTCATGAGTCATCAATCCTCATCATCATAATCAACATCATTGTCCTCATCATCATGGTCACCACTGCTCTCCCCTGTTGCATCCTCCTCCTCTGTATTCAATGTCATCTTTGCATCTACTGGTGTGGAGGATGACCCCTCTATAGTATCCCCATCATCAAATGTGATACGCTCTAACACTGACTCATTGAGATCCAAGTTGGCCAATGTCAAGTCAACACTATTGTTCAGACCCATATCATCTGGAAAGACATCCCACATCTTTATCTTTCCCTTCAACCACTCATCCCTTTGCCTGTAATTAAGACGAAGGTTGGTGTGCACATACACCATTGTCTCTACCCTGGACTACACATACACCATTGTCTCTACCCTGGACTGCTCAAGCCTTCTCTTCTTCACACTATACAAATTCCCATATGTACTCCAATTCCTTTTGCAACAAGATGACGAAGTCACCTGAGAGAGGATCCTCATGGCTAACTAATATAGAGGAGGGCTTATTTACCCATGAGTTTCCCACCAAGAATAGGGATTCTTAGCTCCCCTGTCTCTAATCACATCATAGTTTACAAATCACCTAGTGCTAGTGGAAAATTTTGCAAATACATCCTCCACCTCATTAAGGGACGCCCTATCCTGAAAAATCCTCCTGAATGCATCTTTCCTCCCTTGTGAAATTTCACCATCCATGTGAGGAGGGAATCTACACGAAGTTCCACCATTCAACCACTCATGGTTGTGTATTTTGGGTTCAAGGAGTGAGCCAAACAATGTAAAGGTGTGCAATTCGTGTCCCATCTGCTGACAAGAATATCCTGTATGGTGGTGAAGAAGGTCTCTGGTGATGTCTCATACTGAGGGCACTCACTCTGTAAAATAATATTCCTCACAAACTCAATCATGGAATCCCATCCCTCATAAACCTCTCCTAAGATGGTTTGGTTTGTATCTGCAAATCGAAGCAAGGAAATGATAGGGTCCATGATCTGAATAAGTAGATCTACCCTCTCCACTAGGCATCATCTAACACTGCGTCCTTCACTCTTTGTGAGGTTGCTTGATATGTCTTTCTCCAAAAAGACCAAAACTCTGAAATAACCATGGCCCCAAGAGCGATCTTGGCCTCCCTCAACCTCTTCAACATGATGAATGTAGAGGCAAACCGTGTATCCACAATCTTCAACAATGATAGATTGGTGTACTCCTTGTAGACAGTGAGGGAATTTGTATCGTTTTGTACAAAGTTGCGGATATGCCTCACATCCTCAATAATGCTTCCAATCCAAAGCACATCAGAGGAAATATATTTCATTGCTAAGTTCAATGAATGGACAATGCAAGGTGTCCAAAATACTTGTGGATATTTAGCTTCCACAATCATGCCAGCAGCCTTGCGAACAGGTGCAATATCTGTAATGATTTGCACACAAGAATCAAGACCTACATCTTCAATAACTTTAATAAACAACTCACCCGTATATTGTGCATCCTTCTATTGTCCAAATGCATCCACTGATTTCAAGAAAACTGGACCATTCAAGGAAGACACCATGAAGTTGATGAGTGGGTGTTGTGTTGGATCTGTCCATCCATCAGAAACAATGCTAACCCCAGATGTTGGCCAAGTTTATTTAATATGCTCAAGCATTTTGTCTACCTCTTTCTTTTCCTTTGTCAACAATGTGGTTCTAAGCTTCTCTTACCCAGGAGGCACATAACCTGATGGAGCCTCTTGACTTAAAGCTTAGCACATCTGAATAAATAGAGGTGATCGTGCAACATTAAAGGATATGAAGTTTTGATAGAAAAAAATGCAATGGCGAGATCAAGCTCCACCTGCTTCTCTTTCTAGAAAATCTTGTCCATTGGACCAAGTGCAATTGCCTTTCTTTTTGCTACTTGTCCTCCACTAGAACTCTCAAACAGGAACTTGTTGCTGCTTTTCCTCAAGAATGGAAGGGGGTCATCATTCTTGTTTTGTTTTGTTTTTGCAACCACATTTGCGACACCAAAAAATGTCTCTCTTTCCATTTCCTTCCTCTTTGCTAAAGACACCTATGTACAAACTGAAATTCCACAACTTGGTAAAGCCAACAAATGAACTTTCACACGGTAATATGTGCTCATGAAATGTTTGTGGCAATAACTGCATTTCCAAGCAACATTGCCTCCTCCATTCATCTTGCTGCCTGACCATGCCTCTCCTGTGACATATTTCCACAACAGATATTTGTGGTCTTCAGGCTGTTGTCTTCCTTCAGCATTTGAAGCTGTTGTTGCAACCCCACTTCCAATAGATGGAACACTTGCAGACCTTGATGAAATAAGAATAGGAGTGGCATCTCCAATGGGAGCATTCTTCCCCTTCCTTGTTGTCCTGGATTGAGCCATGAATGCTGTAAAAAATAAACAAAAAAGCCCAAATTTGTTTAACATATGCACATGCAAACCAAATGCAAAAAAATAGAGAGACAATGCACTTATTGTTGCTTGAATCTCCTTGAAAACGCTCCCTTGCTCCTTGCTCCTCTCTTCACTCAAAGCAAACACAATGTGAAAAAAATGAAGCAAATTCGGTGTTTTATAACCCGTCAGACGCTTGGGTCATGTCGGCAGATCAAGGCACGATCAGATTCGATCCGTCAAACACAAATCCATACGAATCGTGTCCGATTCGACAGATTCGGGACACGTGGCCCTCTTATAACGAATCCAATTTCTTAGCTTAAAACCAAATCATAATTTGAAATTAATTCTGCAAAAGATGACATAAATGGAAAAGATTTACCACAAAATCTCCCTCACCATTCCTTGTGAACCATAAATGAAAAGCTCCTAAGCCACCAGGGAAACATGGATCTAAAAAAGGGAGCTACGTTTGAGCAAATCAAAGAATTACATCTAACACTAATCATTAAACCATTTATTAGAAAATTTAACCATCTAGACAATGAGACATATCACCGCACCGACTCTAGGAGAGAAGGGTATGGGTGGCATCTACTATTTAATTTTCTTCGTATCTTTATTTCCTATTACAAATTCATGTCCATTGTCTGCAACCAACGAATAAGAAAACAACGGAATCCATAGTTCTTCACATTTTAACAGGAACCCAGAGCTTTTGGTGTTGATCTTACCTTTTGATATGGTAGAGAAAGATGCACATTGAGTGGGGTTAAGCTTCACAGGGCAGCAGTACATTGCTGCTCTACAGTGGAATGCCACCAACAAACGAAATGACAGTGTCGATGAAGAAGCATAACAAGACCCAGTTTGACGTTTAACTCCATGATTAATCTTGTTATCTTTCTCACCAGCAGCACGAGGATATTTATTTGGAGGAATGCGACTGAGAGTAAACCCTGTAGAGTCTATGTATTTCACAGCTTTGACAAATGACAAATCCGAAACGCTGCCATTGTAACTGTGATGTAGAAAATATATCTTGCTTGGTTATATAACGGAGAAAAATATAACAACTATATCAGTTCTGCATGTCGTTCCAATGGTTCATATTTGCAGGCCTCTCGGAATAAGAGATTGTACATAATAAATGCTATAGTACAAACATATAGGGCTGATTCTGATCCTTTGTCATCGTACTACAATATGTGAATTCCATGCTGGAGTGGTGTCATGAATTTAAAAAATTTCAGTTTACCAATGCAAAAATGCCCAACACACATTGACTTTGTTGCAGCTACCAACAGAGAATATTCTGCATCAGTCACTTTCTGGTTGAACATTGTTGCGTGTATTAACCATGTATATAGCAATAACTGTTACCACTGCCCCTAGCAACTGGATAGGAGAGAATGTCTCGTCCAGGAAAAAATATCTGTGATCCCAACCATTAGAACAAAATTCAGTCCACATTTAAAATATCAATTTTGAAATTGTAACAAAATTTCTTCAAGCGAGAATACTTCAGCATGGAAAGCGGTGGCATATAAAACTTGAATAATCATCAACAGATAGTCGTATGCTTATTCTTCAACAAAACTTCTCAAATTTCCCTTTAAAAAATGGTATCAACCACCCTAAAGTTAATTGAAGTTCAGAGAGAAAATAACATGAGTTGATGCTGAGCTCATTAGGGGATTCCTAGGAGATAAGCTTACATTTAAGAAGAGTAGTTTCTTTTCATTTCCTTCAAAAATTCATAATGTTTTTTCATTATTTTAATTAGTATTTAATTATTTTCCCATTTTGACCTCAAAATTCTCTTAATGATTCAGTTGAAATATGCTAGTTTATCTAAGAAATTTCATTTTATGGTAAATTATAAATCAATGGAAGCGATATACCCTGAGACAACTTAGATGATAGAAAATGCCCAATTATGATTACTTAACAGCTTAACAAGGATTAAACATACTTAAAATTGCTGAGACAGTTAAAAGATGGTTTTAAGAAATAAAGTATTGAAACCTGATTGGCTCTAACCTTGATGAAATCAGAACAGCCTCATGTTTCATTGATGTTAGCCTTTAGATGCTTAAACAAGGAATTTCTGGCCCTTACTATTTCAAAATATGATGAAAAGAGCAATAACATTTGACAATAGAGCACACTGCCCTTCAGGGAAAAAGCTCGTAACAACGCTACCCTTAGGTCCTTAAGGTTATCTTACCCAAAAATTGAAGCAAACATTGGCGTAAGGAATGTCAACGAGCTCAATTTTGTCAAGCTACCTGCACATTAGAAAACATATACCACGTGATTACAAAGGCATTGAATAATTAATGTATCTGCGCAATAAGGTGAAAATTTTGCACGAACATATACCACGTGATTACAAAGGCATTGAATAATGAATGTATCTGCGCAATAAGATGAAAATTTTGCACAAAAGTATCGCTATCTGAAAGCAATTCCTTATATATTTGTGCCCATGATTATATGTACTAAAACTATCTCAAGACAGCATCTGTCATCTCCATGCATAGAAAGAAGCTATTATTCTTTGTATTTTCCCACATTGAAGCCCTGCACAATTAAAACAAGACCTTCCGTATTTCCTTCAGTTCTGGAAGCACCCATCGTAATTAACACATCGAGTAATGGATATTAAGTTACATTGTAATATTCTTTTTTTTGGTGTTTCTTATGACACAGTTAGGATGGACTTCCAGAGTTGGGAGGACACAGGTCACAAGTACAGGTTGGTGTCATCAATGGGCTCAGGGGCTTTCTGGAGGAGTTTCGAGGAGTTTCTATGAGGACCGGTGGCATTAGCTTGGTATATTTCATCATCTGCACAGTTTGCCTTTTGTTCTGGTGCATTCCGACAACTTTCGGAAAACTGAGTTATTTTTGGGCTTAACTCAATTAATTACACTCAAGGTGGCATTCTGGGAGGAACACGTGATAGAACACCTTAGTGTAATAGCTGGTTGGAACCGAAACGAGAACACTTACATGATGGGATGGTTGGACATGAGTTTCAGTGACCGGAGGAGACATGGCAACCGATTTACTCTTTCCCGCATTAAAAAGTATATTTTAATAAGAGGGTAAAGTGCCCCATGATTAAAAATAATAATAAAATAGAAGCTTCTAAAGAGGTCCATGAGATCTATAAAGGAAGAGGAGGAGGCTATTGGGAATATCTTGGATTCTATATTTCTTCTTGTAAGAGAGGTTGAGAACCCGGTTCTCTACTCCAACAGTAGCCCTAGGATGGAAACCCTTGGGTAGCCCTAGGATGGAAACCCTCAGGTGATTTTGGTGAGTGTGAACGAAAACCCACCTCATCCCCTTGGTGGATTCAGCCACAGTTCACAGGTGCAGTAATTGATTTCAGTTCACTTTTGGGAGGGCAGACTTCAGCATCAGAGCAGATTAGTTTCATCCATCTCAGATACTTCAGCTATATTATCATATACACTCTTTCCACTATTTAACAAAATAAAATATGAGATCATTTCTGCTCGATATGTTATTGCGTATACTTAGTTTGTCTTATTTTACATCGCAATCTTTAGTGGTATAAATGATAATCGAAAAAGTTTGGTTAAGCGACTGCAATATTGCAAATTTAGTAGAAATATCCCGTTTGGATATTACACTGGTATCAGAGCTGACGCTCCTGCCAGCCTGAAGGTTAATTACAGATTGCTTGAAATTTTTACTGTGGTGACACCGAAACTGCCGAAGCTAGTTTCATTACAGGAAATCAATTTGGAAAAACTTCCACTCCAAATTACTGGCCAAAGTTCTTTTGAGAATCAAATTGTAAGTGGGAGTCGTCGAATCAAATTTGCAGCCATCATATTATAACTTTGAGAAGGGACAAATCATGTTGGGGCCACAATGACTTGATTTATTTTGGAAGGTCGTATCAAAGTCTAAAGAGCAGTCACTGTCATCATGGAAATAATTCAAATCCTAACTCCATTTCCATGAAAGCATTAGAAGTGAGCCGCCAGAAATCGTGGAGCTGAGAGGAAGAGAGTCGTAAGAGTGTGTGAAGAAGACCAGTATTAATTAAAAGGCCAGATTCATTGATCGTTGTGAAGAACGCGTGATCAGTCTATTGGACGACAGGCACAGATCGAGTGTGTGGGTGCTGTTGGTTTCAGCGTTGCTCGACCTAGTCACGATTTGAGTTTCTTGGTCGCAGAATTGTTGAAACCAATCAGACAGGGCCGAAGTGCACCTAGCCAATTATCTATTGAGGAGTTCTCGCGGAGAGAATGAAAGAACCGGTCAGCAAGGAGCCGTGACACTATTTGCTGAGCACTCATGTGGTAAGCGCAAAATGTTTTAGAAGCGGTTGTGTGGTCAACGAGCAACGTTTTTAGCTTATCGATCTAGTATAGACAATTTGGATGTTGCGTGTTTGGATGATGTACGTTCCAGATTCTTACAGCTTATATCATCATAGTGGTGAGGTGATATAGTTGCGGTGGATGCGTGGTCGAGAGCCCGACTTCTGGGCATGAGCTGGGTCAAGGGATTTTTTTTTTTTTCGGAGGCTGATTTTAATTTTTCAGAGGGGCCACATTTTAAATCAATGTTTTATTATTTGAAAGTGGGGCCACATCAACTTTCGAGGGCCCAGCTCAATAGATGTTGAAGACTGATTACGAAGGAGCTTGAATTCAGCGCTAGAAGAGCTGACCATCCAGGGAGCCACCTTCTCAAAATTCCTCGCGGCAAATTCTGGGCATAGTATTGTTACAAATTTCTCCTAATTCGCTGGCGTTTATTCGCATGGAGGGTCTCCTACCTGAATTCGACTGCAGTAATAGAGAGCAGCAGACTAAATTCTGAGGATTGTTGAAAATTGAGATTGGAGTCGAGATTACTTGCAAGTTTAACAGGTCGAGTTTCATTGAAAGGGGCCAAATTGCCTTGGCAACAACAAAGTCGACCTGTGCATAAAAGAACGAGTTCAATTTGAAGGAAGCCGAATATAATCCATGCTCCATACACATAATTATGCAGTGGTTTATTAGACGCCCAGGTAGAAAGGTCGATTTAACCATTTGCCCAGTGTTGAACGCATTGCCAATTCAACGGCTTGTTGTGCGCTAATATCATTTGTGGATCCCCTGAAGATGGAATTCGTGCACTGTAAGAGTCCACCAGAATCTAGCGGGGTATTGGCACGGTAACGCTGACGAGATCGACATTTTGATTGATAGTTGTCTGCTTGTTCTAAAGAATATATGAGTATTCTTAGCTGAAGGATGCATTTGGCATCACTGGTGGAGGCAGTGAGCCATCCCTTGGTTGTTGATGTGTACGAAGGGATACGGGGTTGCTATATATACGCAAAACTACACACAGAGCTATCAATTATTTCGGTTATAGTGAACCACCATTCACCTTGCTGATTGAGGGAACCATCTCCAACAGAGAATCCGATTTGCAGGCTGACGCAGTCATTGTTTGGCTATGTGTTTACTACTCCGTCGCACTCAGAATTTCGGGTAGCAGAGATTAAGCGTAGAAGAGGGACAATTTCAGTCCTGTGTTTAAAGTGAAATCTGAAGGTTTCTTTTACTGTCGCTGAATGAGCTTGTTGGGACGTGTTTTTGCAAAGCATGTAATTTAAATCTATAGTGACTCCAAATATCACTGTGCATGGGTAGCTGTACGTGGAAGGAGGTGTTATAGCTTGCCATCTACACCTACCTACAGTTAGCGGGGAAAGTCTTCAACTCCACAAGGTGTTGTTGGTGGCAAGTATCTCACAGAAGGGGTTGTCACAGTAATCCCAACTCTCTCTATTTAAGCTATCTCTTAGACTAGCTAAAGGGGTGGTCCTTAAATGGAAAAATAAGTTAAAGTTACATATTCGAGTTTCTAGGATAATATTAAAGTGAAATTGGATTAGTTTTAAAGATTTATGAGCAAATATGAGCAACTTAGAATGACAATGACAATGATAAAACCATACAACCAGTGCCTTATAAAGAACTTGCTCAAAAGTAAAAAAGGTAATGCTTTCAAGAGTGAAAGCAAAACAATCATGAAATAGAAACAAAAGATTGTTAGCACAGGATATTAGAAATGCTTTTAAAATAAATGAATTTATGAATCAAAACACATGAAGCTATCTTGTTCACAAGGAAACAATTAGTGATCTAAATATAAACTAGATGATAGAAAGACTTGAAAGTTAAACCAACATGTATTTAGCCTTGCAAAATGAAATAAGAGTCTCAAAGGTGATGTGGACTCCATGATTTGAGGAAAAGACATGAGCTCCAAGGATATCAAATTCTCTTGGAGGGGACCACGAGTTCCATAAGGAAAATCACAATTTTTTAGGAGGATAGCTCGAGTTAAGGAGATGACTCAGCAATTAGTGGGCTTTGACTTGGAGTTCCCCAAGGGATGAATGGAGAGTGGTTTCCTACCACTCCACTCCCACATACACTTGTCCCTTCCACCTCAACGAGTTCACTCCCTCAAAGAATTTGACTTTCCACTTGGGAAATTCGAATTGCATGTCTTCGCATTGGGATTGTCACCCATTTTCCTTGGGATTTTCACCATTTTGTCTTGGGATTTGCTCCCAATTATCTATTTAAATGAGCTTTGGGATCTCACTTTGTATCATTGAAACGAACTCTTGTGCTTGTGAAAGCTCTGCTACTGTGTATTTTGCAATATCAATAAAAGTCTTTGGGGTTACATTTGAGGTGTTGTTATCATCATGCATGGTAATATTTTGATCATTTGCTTCTGTTTGTCTACTCATTTCATTATGCTATTATTTCCATTATGTTTTTCAAGTTGTGTTGATGTATAGCTATCTTACATTGGCATGAGGTTTATTTACTTGCTCTAGATAGAGAGCGCTTTAGTTGATGTCCAATATATCTCTAAATTTTTTTCATCATTGCATGTGATTAAACCCACATGGATCTAATTTGTCTATGCAAAGTTATATAGGAGACTTTTTCTTGGATCATGCTTCAAGTGTGAGGGGAAGTTCTTGGAAGAACCAACCCATTCTTGAAAATATTCGAAGGAGAACCCACATTTGTTAATTCTCAAGAACTCATCTTTTTATTTATCTTGCAGGGAATATTGGCCCCGGCTCATATTTCAAATATAATCTACTTCAAATTTATCTCTCAAAGTCTTGTGCTTCATTGCTATCATTTTGTTATTGAAGAGTTTAGTGATGGTTAAGCAAAAATGAGAGTTTACTCATACTCTTTAGCTTAGCCCTTGTAGTATTGTATATACATATAATGCATTTTCTTGACTTGTTTAATAGCTAACACTTGATTTTTCTTGCAGCCATCACCAATTTGTTTTTGTGGCAGCTTGCGGGAATTATTGTTCAAAACATTTAACAAGTTGTTTGCAGGAACTTTGGCATCATAGTGGAGGCTTTTTTGGCAAGGCCAAAGCTCATTTTGGACAAATTTCAAAGAGGCTGTGGGCTGTTGTGAAGGCTGAAATTTTTCTCCTTCAAGCCCAAGAGTTGGAGGAGGCCTAACCTATCTTTCTTTGCATTCATTGTGATATTTCAAGTGGTTGATTTGTAATTGTCAAAACTGTCCTCTAAATTTCAGGTTTGAAGGATTTCTTTTGTGTCTCATTTACATCAATCTAATTTATGGATGAAGTCTAGTGTCCAAGCTTCCAAACTACTTTTGTAAAGACTGTCCTTGAGTTTGGTTGAAGCCCTTGAAGGGTTCTCATCTCTTGTAATCAAATTAATAAAAGACTGATTTTGGGTGGGAGCTTTGGAAATTTTTTCCATGGTATCCCTTCTCCCCATTTAGAGGGAGGATCTTTGCTTGTGCGTGGAGTAATATCTTTAGTTTAGTTCTCTTTTGCTAAATTTCATTTGCTAATCTCACTAATTCATGATTAGTTCTCTAACATAGCATTCATTTCTCTTTTTCTTATTTTGTATAAGTTTAACATTGGTTTATGTTTGCTCTCTCCATTCCTTAAGTACTTGTATTGTGCAATCCATTTACATGCAATATTTATTTTTGAGCAAGCAAGTAGTTGATATCTATTTGGCAAACTTGGATTATTTCCACTCATCCACCTACATGGTTCTATAAGTTTCTTGAATACTTTGCTTCAATACATTTGATCAACTCATGTTTATGTGGCATTTTGTTAAATTATGATGATCTCTTGAAGCATTCTTTTGTCATTTCATTTGGAACAATTTATTTTATTTGCAAACAATATATTTGGAACTTGTGGAGCTACATTGAGCTAATTGTTTCACTTTTCATTTTCCATTTGAAAAATATTGGTACCATTTACTTGAACAATTATCTCTCAGTGTATCAATACTTTTCTTGGGAAACACAAATATTCACACAAACATCTCATTTAGGAATTCTGAGTATTAATTTGCATCTTTAATTAACTTACCTCTAAGCATAAGCTTAGTTGAAAGATTTTAGGACCACCTTTCTCGCCCAACTTGCAAAACATAGACCCTCTTTTGTGGTTAACATGGTGACCTTGCAGTCGTCACAGCCATAGTCTCTGCAACGTTGGAGGCACTGGGTGGTTATATTTTAAGGGGAGGTATCGTTAATATAGCCTTTGCTATCTTTCCTTGGGCTTCTCTCCACAACTCTCACTAGAGACTAGTTTTAAAACAATTGTGAGAAATGATTCATCTAGGTAGGCATTTAACTTAAAACTAATCAAGATAAATGCATTCCACTTTAGATAAGTTGCACATCATTTCAATCTAGTCATCTTGGAGCACTTTAAACCTAACATATTGGATCTGGCAGGGGCAGGGGCAGGGACAAGATGGCCGGATCCAGATTTGTCGAAATATGGGGGAAATACGCCATAATGCCGAATCGTTGATTTTCAGAAACGACACCTAGCCTACTAAACGGATCCCGTGGATCAAGCCGAAACCTTGCAAAATTAAAACACAAATTTCGTCTTTTAGGTTTTTGTTTTAGGTTTTTACCTTTTAATTACAATTTAAATGCATTATCGAAAGGTTAAATGCATCATTGCGGCATCAACTTTCACCGCAACACTCGTTATAACTTATTCTTCACCACAGCATGATTCTTCATCGCAGCACTCGAAACAGACTTCACCGACCCCGTGGAACAGACTTCACCGACTGACTTTGCGGAATAGACTCCAGATGTCTGAGGCAGTGAAGAGGCAGAAGCGGCTTAGCATCAGCAACTTAGTGAACAACAACAACTTAGTAAACACTGAACAGTCACGACTCACCAGTGTCATCAGCGGTGGGTTATATAGTGGCTTAGTGAACAGTGTCAACAACGGCAGGGTATATAAGTGGGGGGTTATAAGTTATAACTTATAAGGTGGCGGACCGCTAACAGCCGACATTTTTAATTTTTAAGCATATTGTCCAGTGTCATACTCAGGTTAGATTTCATAACTATGGAAGAGCATTTTTAAAGTTTTATTATTTAAACATTATAGTATTTACTATTATAGTTATACTTCTCTTGCATGCTTTCCTTAAATACTTGTTAAAATAAATTAAATGTGCCTCCATTCTTTCTGGCAACCACCCATAAATTAAAAACAATAAAATACACCTAGACTCATCAGAGAAATGTACGCCAGGGAGTTGTTTCAAAGTCAAACTCAAATTAACTTGCTCAAACATGACCACCACGGTAAATGATTCGACACCATTGTCCCTAAGACATTCAACAGAGAATCAGAGAAATGTTCGTAGAGAAATGAAAAAAATGGCAGAGAAATGTAAAGGCCAGTCACTGTTCACTGTTAAAGCCAGAGAATTGATTACATAGTTAAACTTACCAGTATTAAAAATATAGAAGTATTTGCATTTTTTATTTTGTTGCATCATAATATTTATAAACCTTATGGACATATAGCCTAGGTATATTGTAATTTTCGAGTTGCTTGATTTCGTTTGGCATTTATGTTTGTCACATTGATGATTGGGGTTTGCTTCTTTCCATATAGTCACAAGTGTATTTTAATTTTTAATTGTATATTGATAATATATTTTAATTTTAATTTTATATGCAACAAGGTAACCTATAGACCATTATCATTATGGAACCATCACAGCGTGAGCAGAGTGAAGGGGAAATCATCAAAACAGACCCAAAATCTCCTCTATGGTAGTATGTGGAGATTATTGAAAAAATCCCAAAGGTTGTTCATTTAAATGGAAGTGCAATGAATGCCAAGATATAAAAAATGGTTCATATACTAGAGTGAAGGCCCATCTCACTGGTCAAACTAACATATGGGTGCAAGTATGCACCAAGCCAAAAGACGCAAATGGAAAACCTGACCAAGGTATGAGTCCTGGAAAAATGAAATTCTATGCATCTTTGCAAAAAGCCGCTGATAGGAAACTTGCTAATGGAAAACACCTTGTGCAAAGCTCTACAACTAGGTCCCCATTACCATATAGGTTTGCTGCCACAACTAATAAAAGACCCACTCTAGGCCCTCTTGAAGCTACTTTCAATAATCAAGGTAGAGACATAGCCGATGAACATGTGGCTCGTTGCATCTATGCAAATTGGCTAGCATTCAATTTAGTGTATTCCCCTTATTGGCAACAAATGATTAAGGCAGTGAATGAAGCGCCAAAATGGTACAAAAGCCCTGGATATGAAAAGGTCTGCACTACTTTGTTGGCATCAGAGAGACAATCCGTGGATAGACAGTTACAGGCAATCCAGGATACATGGGTAGAAACAGGTGCGCCCATTATTTCTGATGGATGGAGAGACCAAAGAAACCGTCCATTAATTAATGTTGTTGCAGTATGCCTCCAAGGGGCAATGTTTTTGAAGGTTGTTGATTGCAATGGAATAGAGAAAGATGCATCTTTCATATCCACAATTCTTATTGATGCAATAGAAAGTGTGGGGCCACATAATGTTTTCCAAGTCATTACGGACAAAGCATAGGTTTGTAAAGTTGCAGGTTTGATTGTGGAGAGTCGATATGATCACATCTTTTGGAATCCATGTACAATACATTCATTGAACCTTATGCTTGCCAAGATTGGTGAGATTGAATGGAATAATGAAATATATTGTTGATTTTCGGTAGCACCGGAAGTGCTCTAAGTCTCAAATTTTGTGAGGAGGCTTAAACACACGTATTCCAAAGAACCCAGAAATCGTTTGTGCAAATTCCACTCGGAACATGTTTCATTAAAATAATTAATTATTTTAATGGTGACCCTAAGTCTAAACTTAGGGAAATTAAATAAAACAGAGTGTGAATCTTTTAGAAAACACGGATCAAGTCAAGTTATGATCTTAGCCATTGATTAGAGATCTCATCTCGATCGTTGATATCTCAACGAGAAGATTATAAAAGAAGACTCGAGGGTCATTTGGAAAACACAGCAATACAGATACTCAATTGCCCAAGTAAAATCAATTTTCTCAATGGCTGAAGTTTGGCAAGAGAAAATCGATCTAGAGGGAGAGTTGTAAGTTGAGGAGAGACAGAGAGGGTTCAACATCAATCTGGGGTGCAGGAGCAAGTGACGTAGTGGCAGGAAGGGAAAGTGCAGTGGCAGGAAGGGACAGTGTAGAAGACATCGCAGAGGTCACGTAGATCTGCACAATCCCCATGCAGAGCTAGCGCAGGGGTGACGCAGGAGGCCTAGGAGAGTCATTCTAGGGTCATTTCTCATCAGAAAATTTGTGAGGAATTTCTCCAGTTTTATCATAGAGAATTTTCCTTCGTTACTGTTGATTGTAAATTGTACAAGAAGATTTTGTTGAAGAATAATAGAAACCCTCATCTGCTGCACCGATCTTCCCACATTGGGTTTTTCCGAGGACAATTATTTGTGTCACTCTTGTGCTAGTATTTTCTTGATTTTCTCAGTAATTTTGAAGTCTGCATTTGAATTTATTTCGATATTTACTGAAGTGAATTTTGCAAATAACTTGTTTCTGAATAATAAGTAGAAGAAATAATATTAGATAATGCAGTAAAATTTCAAGTTGAAATTTTCACATGGTATCAGAGCAAGGTTAGGCAATCAAGCAGGAGGGTCTACGTCGAAGAGAACTCATGGAGTTGCCTTGGCAGCAAAATGCATTCCTTCTGCAGAATCTGTTGGAGAAGGGAAAAGCAAGGAGAAGATGGAAGATCGAGTTTTGTCACAGTTGGCCTTTAGGCTGGAAAAAGAATGTGATTGTCTATCGAGCACTGCATCATCAGAGGATTGGTACATTGATAGCAGAGCTTCAGCTCATATGATTGGAGAAAGAGAACATTTCTCCAGCTATCAAAGTATTGCGATCAGATAATAGTGGTGAATATATTGATAAGGAATTCACAAATAACTGCGCAAGGGAGGGTATCAGAAGAGAATGGACCGCTCCTTACAATCTAGAGCGGAATAGAGTTGCAGAATGGAAGAACAGGACTATTGTTGGGGCAACGAAGGCAATGTTGTATGATCAGGATATTCCTAGGTTCCTGTGGGCAGAAGCATGCAACACAACTGTATATATTCAAAACAGGACCCCTCACAGAGCATTGGGCAAGAACACACCTGAGAGTGTCTTCACAAGGATGAAGTCAAAGGTAAGCCACCTTAGGATTTTTGGGAGTGTGGCGTATTGCCACGTTCCAGACAAGAAACAGAGCAAACTAGATCAGACTACTGAGAAAGGGAATCTCATAAGATATAGCGAGACATCCAAGGCATACAGGATCTGCATTCCAAGTAATAGGAAAGTTGTAGTAAGAGGGATGTGAAATTCATGGAGGATCAAGCCTTTAGAAGATATTGTGAAATGCCTATCGAAGAACAGTCTGAAGATGAAACTCTTGTCCAGTGGCAGCTAGGAGAAGATCTAGCAGATGGACAGCCATCAAGATCTAATATTGTGACCAGTACTAGAATTTCTTCCAGGGAAGAAAATCCAGTATGAAGAGATGATTGAGCCACCCACTACTAGTGGCAGAATCATCATAGAAGTACAACAAACGCTGAGGGACGAAGAGGAGTTTGTTGGGACTCCCAGAACCAAGAAAAGGCAGTGTAGACAGCATGACAGATACCAAACTCTAGTAGCACAAGTTGTCGAGTCCTCTGGCTTTCAGGAAGCCATTCAACATCAAGTCTAGGTAGATGTTATGGTAGAGGAGTGCAACTCTATCATGACCAATGATGTCTAGGAAGTCGTTCCAAGACCTTGGGATAGATCTGTTGTAGGATCTAGGTGGATCTACAAGATTAAGTATGCTGCAGACGGTAGTGTAGAGAAGTACAAGGCTAGGTTCGTGGCAATGGGATATGCTTAGAAAGAAGGGATATACTACGAAGAAACCTTCGCCCCTGTAGCCAAATATACCTCTATCAGATCCATTATATCCCTTGCAGCGCAAATGGGATGGGAGATTCACCATATGTACGTCAAGACTGCATTCTTGAATGGGGTGATAGAAGAAGAGATTTACATCGAATAGCCAGAAAGCTTCGAAACAAATGAGAAGAAGACTCATGTATGTAGACTAAAGAAAGCCTTGTATGGACTCAAACAGGCACTTAGAGCATGGTATGGTCGAATTGATGGATACTTGCAGAAGATGGGATTTGTCAAGAGTGACATTGATCCCAATCTCTACTTATCTCACAGTAGAGAATGAGCCTCTAATTTTGGTATTGTATGCAGATGACTATTTCTGACAGGATCATCTAGGCTCATCAAAGACTGCAAGAGGAACCTGACAGAGGAATTTGACATGAAGGATTTGGCGCTGATGCACTATTTTTTGGGATTGGAAGTTTGGTAGCAGAAGGGAGAAATCTTCCTTGGGCAAGGAAGGTACGCTATAGAGATTCGAAAGAGATTTAGAATGCAGGATTGTAGACCCATGGCTACTCCAATGATCACCAATTGAAAGAAAATTGAAGCAGCTGAAGATAAAGAAGTGGACCACTTACACAGATAACTCATAGGATCTCTCATGTATTTGGTGAACACCAGGCCAGGCATTTGCTACGCTATTAATTCCCTCGGTCAGTTCATGGTAGAACCAAAGAGGGCACACTAGGCAACAGATAAGCATGTTCTCCGATATATCCGAGGAACAATCGGATATGGATTAAAATAACCCGAGGCAATGACATCGTTCTGCGTGGATTCACAGATGCAGATTGGGCAGGAAGTTCAGTGTATCGGAAAAGTACCACAGGGTTCTGCTTCAAAATTGGATCAGGTATGATTTCTTGGTGCAGTAAGAAGCAAAAGTCCATAGCACTGAGCACAACTGAAGCAGAGTATATGGCAGCCAACACAAGTTCGTGTGATGCTATATGGCTTCGTAAACTGCTAGTGAATTTATTTAGAAGGAAGATGGAGGCAACCAACATTCTATGTGATAATCAGAGTTGCATCAATCTCTTTAAGAATCCATTGTTTCATGATCGGTCAAAACACATGGACATCAGGTACCATTTTATCAAAGACTGTGTTCAGTGGGGAGCAGTATAGTTGCAGTACATTCCCACAAGAGAACAGGTAGCAGACATTCTCACCAAGGCCCTAGGAAGAACAAAGTTTGTTTATTTCAGGGAAAAGATGGGGATGATTGAGAATCTGTTTCAGTAACAGATGAAGCAGCACTTAAGAGGGAGCTATAGTACGAATGCAGCAATGGCATTGGCAATGTCATGGGCAGCACTACAGTAGCAGTAGCAATGCATTGATTGATGGACAGGTTGTCAGATGTCAGCAACGCAGACGATGCTTCAAGACCAAAACAGTATGCAGCAGGCATATTGTTAGAGCACTTTCCTGGCTAAGAGAGTGTTGATTTTTGTGTGAGGAGGCTTAGACACACGTATTCCAAAGAACTCATAAATCTTTTGTGGAAATTCCACTCGAAACATGTTTTGTTAAAATAATTAATTATTTTAATGGTGACCCTATGTCTAAACTTAGGGAAATTAAAAAATTAAAGGGCATTAATAAAACAAAGTGTGAATCTAGATAAAAGAACTTTTGGATTAATCACATCATTAGGATTAGGTCGACGTTTCGAACCAACTAATGTGGTTCATCCTCAGGATAGGTGGAGAGACTGATCGATCTTGACGAATAAATAGTGGAGATGCATCATTGCCTGGAAATAGCCGTTAGAAAATTAGTTAGTTAATTAAAAATAAATTATTTAATTAAATAAAAATTAATTACAAATATGTTAATAAATTATTAAGTACTTAAAATAAATATAATAAGTAACAGGGGGTGGGGGGGAATTTTTTTTAAAATATATAATTAATTAATTTTTTAAATAAAATAATATGAAACAAAGCTACCTAAGAAGGATTAGGAAGGAAAATTTTTAAATAAATAAAATAAAATACCAAATAAGTAAATAAATAGAGTTTGAATCTTCTAGAAAACACGGATCAAGTCAAGTTATGATCTTAGCCGTTGATTAGAGATCAAATTTCGGTTGTTGATATCTCAAGGAGAAGATTATAAAAGAAGACTCGAGGGTCATTTGGAAAACACACCAGTGCAAATACTTAGTTGCCCGAGTAAAATCGATTTTCTCAGTGGCTGAAGTTTGGCAAGCAAAGATCGATTCAGAGGGAGAGTTAGAAGTGGAGGAGAGACAGAGAGGGTTCAACATCACTCCGAGGTGCAAGAGCAGGTGACGAAGTGGCAGGAAGAGACAACGTAGTGGCTGGAAGGGATAGCGCAGAAGACAGCACAAAGGTGACGCAAATCTGCGCAGTCCCCACGCAGAGCCAGCGCAGGGGTGACGCAGGAGGCCCAGGAGAGTCATTCCAGGGTCATTTCTCATCAGAAAATTTGTGAGAAATTTCTCCAGTGTTATCATAGAGAATTTTTCTTTGTTACTGCTAATTGTAAATTGTACAAGAAGATTTTTCTGAAGAATAATAGAAACCCTTATCTACTGCACCGATTTTCCCACATTGGTTTTTTCTGGGGACAATTGTCCAAAATATCTGTCAATCTTGTGCTAGCATTTTCTTGATTTGCTCAGTAATTGTGAAGTCTGCATTTGAATTTATTTTGATATTTACTGAAGTGATATCTGCAAATAACTTGTTTCTGAATAATAAGTAGAAGAAATAATATCAGATAATGCAGTAAAATTTCAAGTTGAAAATTTCACATATATGTTGCTGCAAAAGAAATCCAAATGTTCATAACTAATCATTCAATGTCCCAGGCCATATATCAGGGTTTTGCAAAGTTGGAGCAACTGAAGGTACTTTTTTTTTAATTAATATTATTTGTATAGGAAATTTTTAATTTCAATTACAAATTTATATATGATTTCTCATTTGAGATTTGATTTTGAAACTTGTAGATTGCTGAAACGCATTCTTCCTCCCACACTCGTCATAAAGAGGCTTGTGGAGGTGAGACAAGCATTAGAAGCAATGGTCATTAACCCTCTTTGGGAATCATGAAGGACTTCCACTACTGATCGAGGGCAAAAAGTCAAGTCCATCATTCTTGATGATGCATGGTGGGACAAGGTCCAATACCTTCTGCGGTTTACTGAACCAATCTTGACCTTGATCAGAGCATTTGACACAGATACACCTTGCTTGGGGGAAGCTTATGAAAACATTGATAGTATGTTGGAGAGGATAAGGGAAATTATCAAGGCAAGTGTAAATGACCCTTATGAAACATTCTATTATTTAATGAAAGACATAGTTACAGAAAGGCGGAACAAAATGACCACACCATTACACTTTTTGGCCTATGCATTGCACCCTAAATATTATCATTCCAAAATTTTGTCTTTACCTGGTAGAACAGCGCCAAACAAGGATTCTGAAGTGGTACAATGATACAAGATAACTTTGAGGAAAATTTATAGAGATATGGGAGTTGCAATGGAAGTATGCCAAGAATTTGGAGGATTTGTACAATCTATTGGTAGCTTTTCAGATCCAGTAGCTATGGATGATCGAAAACATCTTGATCCTATTACTTGGTGGGGCTTTCATGGTGGAGATAGCATTCATCTCTCCACTCTAGCCACCAGGTTGTTATCACAGGTTGTTAGCTCCTCATCAGTTGAGAGGAATTGGAGTACATATGGATTCATCCATTCAGTGAAGTGAAACTGGTTGGGAGTGGCAAAAGCTGAGGATCTTGTGTATGTTCATTACAACCTCCGTCTTCTTTCACATGTTGAACAAAAGTATAAAAAAGATTCGAGCAAGATGTGGGATATGGAGCCTAAGATCTCTGACTTGAACCTAACTGTAATATCCCAAATTGGGAATAGACAGTAGTATTAAGCACAATAGACTAAAAACTACAACAAAGGAAAACACACCATCAAAACACATAAACTGGAGCCTAAAACAACTGCTGAGCCATTTTATTAATTTGCTTGAAAGCTGTATAATAGTGGTGCTGAAAGGATTGCGCCTGGGCCTGCTCAAAGCAGGCGTCCAACACATGCTGAATCTCCCCTCATAATTGGCTCTGCGTGGCTCTGTTTCTACGTTGCCCAGCCCAGAAATGTTGTTGTTGGCTGACTTCGAGCTACTGGATAGGTTGTTTCCCTTGCTGAGAAAATATCGAGAATTGGTCACAGGACTCTACTCACCAAACCCACAAAAACCCGGAAATGGTTTCCTAAAAGCTCAGCCCCGGAAATTGGTCCTCTTGGGCATGGCTCAATGAACTGCTGGGGAAATCGAACCACTGGAAGGAACTCCTGGAAAATGCCTCTGGATTGTTGCGATAATCTATGGTAGGAGGTGACTAACTTCCCCTCCAAAACTCCTATTGTGAATTCCCTTCTCTCCAACCTCCCGGAATCAACTCCTCACTGTAGTGCATCCTCCCCTACGCAGTCTCCTCCTCCTCTGCGCAGTCTAGAAATTGCTACGCTCTTACTATTGCTGCTAAATGGAAAAACTCGTCACAAGGTGTAGAACTACTCTCTTAGGCGGGCACTCAAAGTCCCCAGTGGTAGGGGTTGAGATCCTTGCTTGAAGATCTTGTGTGCTAAACATCGCTGCAGACTTCGCTCTTTGGCTCAAGTGTGCTCAGTCAAAATGACAAGAAGAAATTAGATGAATGAATTAGGAATGAGAGTTCACTCCTTCCTTTTGTCAATTGAGGCAAAACGTATTCCTTGGGCCCCACCTTGGCCTGCACTGCCTCTCCTTGAGCCACTCACACGCTGCCCCTCTCCAAAAAATCCTGCGTTGCCTTCTTTGTGCCTCCTCCACGCTGCCACCTAGGGACAACTCAACCCCACCACTAGAGCCGCAATTTTTCCTTAGGAACTTTAGGGAAGCGGCTTTATTTTGGAAAAATATCATTTGTGGGTCCCTTGCCCACTTTATTCCTATTCAACATTAGGAAAGGAAAAAATTAATCAAAATTAATATTCCAATTAGGTTAACTGCTAATTTGGAATATTACAGTCCTCCCCGCCAAAATGTTGCTTGTCCTCAAGCAACTGCAAAGATGGGTGTTGAAGAATCTGTTCCCCCTCTTAAGTGGCATCCTCATCTGGAAGGTTCCTCCATCTGATCAAATATTCCTTCACCACCCTGCTCCTCAAGTGCGTTTCTCTAGTATCTAAGATGGCCTCTAGCTGAAGCACCAAATGCCCCTCATCGTTTGTAGGAGGGAGCTCAGTAGCTACTGACACTTCCTATCCTAAAGCCTTCTTTAGGCAGGATACATGGAAAATGTTATGGATCTTACTCCCCTGTGGCAATTCCAGCTCATATGCCACCTCCCCAACTCGTCGGGCAACCCGGTAAGGTCCATAGAAGCGAGGCTTTAGCTTCTCGGCCCCCTTTTGCTTCAACATGGACTGATTGTATGGCTTAAGACAGAGGTACACCAAGTCCCCTACCACTAACTGCCTCTCCATGCGACCCTGGTCTGCATATGTCTTCTGTTGGTTCTATGCTGTCCTCAAGTTGTCCTTGACAGCACTAAGGATATCCTGACTCTCTTGGATCCAATCTTTGGCCCTAGGAGCCTTACTAGCTCCAAACATAACATCAACAAATGTCATCGCATCATAACCATACAAAGCACGAAAAGGAAACATACCAATAGACATATGGAAAGTGGTGTTGTAGCAGTACTCCCCTAAGTGCAGCCATCGCAGCCAGGCCTTCTGCTGCCTTGTGACGTAGTTCCGCAAGTAGCCTTCTAGCCACTTGTTCACTATCTTCGTTTGCCCATCGGTCTGCAGATGATAGCTCGTACTCTGTGCGACCTTCGTGCCCACCAATCGGAACAGCTCCTGCCAAAAACCTCCCATAAACCTGTTGTCTAGGTCACTGACTATGGTCTTGGGAAGACCATGCAACCTGAAAATGTCTATGAAGAATAGCTCGGCTACCTCTGAAGCTGTGTCCCGAGCTAAAATGGCAAAAAAATGTGCATACTGCGTCAGTCTATCAACCGTGATGAAGATACAGTCCTTGCCCTGCACCATGGGCAACCCAGTGATAAAATCCATCGATATGCTCTCCCACTTCCCCTTCAGAATAGGGATCAGTTGCAACAGTCCTGCTAAATGGGTCAACTCCCCCTTGTTTCTCTGACAGACTATGTACTCTCGGACATGTCGGAGTACGTCCTCCTTGAGGTCCTTCCAGGAGAACCTCTCTCTGATGGCCCGGTAGGTTTTGGTGAACCCCTAGTGCCCTGATAGTGGGGAGTTATGAGCTGCGTGTAGGATCTTCTCCCGCAGCTGGGAGTTGGCTATCAAAAAGATTCGGTCTCGATAATAAATGACCTCATCCATCACCCGATGCCGGTCATCTGTCACTTGTCCATCCAACACATCGCATGCAAACTGGTCCTTTGAATATTCCACCAGTAACTGCACCTTCCAGTCTGCGTCTATACTCATTAGGGAGAGGGACGCTGGCCTCTGAGACAAGGAATCTACCACCACATTATTCTTCCCTTTGACATACTCGATGTCAAAGTCGTAGGCCTGAATCTTACTGACCCACTTCTATTGTCTTTCCTACAACTGTCTCTGCTCTAGGAAATACTGGAGGCTGTTATGATCTATCTTAACCTTGAACCGATTCCCTACCAACTAATGATTGAACTTAGCAGTGCATGCATGATGCCCAACATTTCTTTGTCATATACGAGGTAGTGCCTCTCATGGGGTAAGAGCTTCCGGCTCTCGAAAGCAATGGGGTGTCCATCCTACATCAACACTACCCCTACTCCTACCCCAGATGCATCGCACTCCAAGACAAATGGCTTGGTCAAATCAGGGAGTGCAAGTACTGGGAAGCTACTCATCACCTATTTGAGGCGGTCAAAAGCCTCCTATGTTGTGGGGGTCCAAGTGAATTCTCCTTTCCTGGTAAAGTCCGTGAGGGGCGTAGCTCGCTGAGAGAAGCCCTTCTGTAATATCCCAAATGGGGATTAACAGTAATAAAAGTGCAAATAGACAAATAGCTACAACAAAAATGCAAACACCATTAAAACACACAAACTGGAGCCAAAATCATTGCTGAGCTATTCTATTAATATATTGGGAAAGAGTACAATTGAGGTGCTGGAAAGTTTGCACCTGGGCCTGCTCAAGGCAAGCTTGAAGAACAACTCAAACCCAAGCAAAAACTATGGCTGAAAGTGCCTCTGCGTGGCTCAGCCTCTACGTTGCCTAGCCCAGAAATGTTGTTGTTGGCTGACTTTGGACTACTAGTTGGGTTGCTTCCTCTGCTCAAAAAATTCCGGGCTCTTAAGCCTGGACTCTACTCACCAAACCCACAAAAAAATGCGAAATAATTGGCCAAATGTTGACCTCGGAATTTCGGCCCAATTTCCTCTAGCTCTTCTAGCTATATGTTGCATTAGGATCTCTGTTTGAGGCCTCAAACCTGCCCAGAAAATTCTGTTGAATTAATCTTGGCTTCTCCTCAATAAACTCAGAAAAACCTAGAAAGGGTTCGCCCAAAGCTTGACTTTGGAATTTGGCCCTCTTGGGCTTGGCTCACTGCACTGTTGGGTAAATCGAACCTCTATATGAATCTGCTGGAAAATGCCTCCGAAGAGCTACCAAAATCCCTGGTAGGAGGTGGGTAACCTCCCCTTCAAATCTCCTACTGAAACTCCGCTGCTCTCCATACTCCCGACACCCACACCAAGCTGAACTGTGCAATCACTGCACAGTATACTCTACCTCTTCCTAGTCTGGAAGGCACTACGCTCTTCCTGCTGCTACTGCTGTGTAATTCCCTCACCAAAAACTATTGCTACTGTTGTGTAATTCCCTCACCAAAATGCGGAAATCCTCTCCTGAGCGGGCGCTTGAAGTCCCCCGAGGTAGAGGTTGAGATCTCCACTTGAAGATCTTGTGTGCTAAAAAAATTGCAAACTTGGCTCTCTGGCTGAAATGTGCTTTAGTCAAAATGACCAAGAGAAATAAGATGAATGGATAAATGCCAAAATGAGCCTTCCCTTCTTCCTTTTATCTATTGAGGCCCAATGTATGCCTTGGGTCCCACCTTGGCCTGCGCTGCCTCTCCTTGGCCAATCACGTGCTGCCTTCCTCTAGCCAATCCCACGATGTCCTTTTCATGCCTATTTTACGCTGCCACCTAAGGCCAATTCGACCCCACCACTAGAGCCGCAATTCCCTTAGGGACTTTAGGAAAAGATTTTATTTGGCTTAATTATTAGTTGTGGGTCCCCTACCCACTTTATTTCCGCTCGACATTAGGAAATGCCAAAATAAATCAAAATTAATATTCCAATTAGCTAACTGCTAATTTGGAATATTACAGTCCTCCCTGCCAAAAATTGCTTGTCCTCAAGCAATGCCTGAACAAGCATCCTCTCTAGCTGATGCTCCCCCACGATCACTGCAAAATGTGCCAGGGTCTCAGATGCAGCACTGAGTCATCCTTGACCTCTGCATCGCCCTGATATGAAGGGATCCCTCAATACCAGGGTCCCAAGCCATCCTATCCAACATGAAGATCCCCCTGCTCTACTCACCATCCTGCGAGGTATAAGTAACAGAAGCCCTCTGCACACCATCAGTGAGTAGGGAATCATGATAATATGGCACTATGCCCGATACCTCATGAAGTTTCCCTACCAAGTAGTCCATCCCATGCACTCCAAAAGTAAACCCTCGAAGATGCCATCTAATCCCGACAGAGTTAGCATCTCGCTCACATGAGCCCCTCCTACTGTCATCCCGCTGACCAACCTGCCATGCTAATGAAGTTCTCCACTCCATCAGTGACTCGCTAAAGCCCAATGGAAGATCTACATGATCTCCCAATATAGTATACAGTTCATCCCTAAAGGCTATCGAGCTATGTGGAGTTGTAATGCTCGGGTCCCCTGCTAATCTCGTAGAGGTACCACCATGTTGACGTTGCGCTACTATGACCATGAGATACTCCCCAACATGCGCACACTGTATCCTCCTCTCCTGAGACCTAGTGGTAGGAGATCTGTGAGAGACAAGCTCATCCGGCCGAGGCATCGCCATGATGCCAATATCTACCCCTTCGAATGTAACTCCGTCCCTATGCAGCAACAGAGAAAGTCGACCTCGCCATTCGATGAAGGCCTCCAAGTACCCCCATGTGCCAACCCAAGAATGAACTAGATCACTCTTTGTCCTGACTCTGACCATCATGAGACAAATTGGTCTATCAATCAGCTGAATCTCTGTCTCCCATAGCCGGACCTGCTGCACCATAGCTATGAAAACTACAAGAATCCCTCTGTGCCTCATCTCTAGTCCCTGCATGTGACCAATATAGAGGGTCCATATATCATGGGCGAATCTGATGCATGCTAACCTGCCCTGTGCCTGCCATTGTGTAGTGTCGATGACCCCTGGAAGCCGCATACGAAAAATAGCCACCTCCTGAATGCAACCAATAAATGGATCTCTGATACTCGCAAGAGACTCAAGGTATGTGGATCCCTCCTATTCCTGCCAACCATCTCCACTGGGTCTGTCATCCACCCTCTCGACAATGTGTCGATATATTATTTGGAGCCCAGACACATTCTGGGATGCTACCTCGGTTGTATCTAGTATCATCTACTCGCATGGTCTTGACATGCCCTGAGAAAAGAGTGATGCATGTCTCCCTCGTGACTTGCTCCCCAGGCATAGGCTCAATGATGACTGACATGCCACCCCTGCAGGTGATCATCTCATCCCCCAACTTGTGGTTGTCAACTAGCGCATTGACCCAAGGCCACTGCTGAGAAGTCTCTCCCCTAGTGTGTTGAGTGTCATCCAAATATCTTGGGTGAGCCTCGGGTACCCCGCTGCTCATGCCCAGAGTACCAAAGCACAACAACAAAATCGATTGTGCCCATGAGTGATGTAGAAGAGGATCAGGTGTGTGAGTCCCCACAGATACCGTCAAGCGTCGCTCATTTGTCTCCCCGTCGATCGTGGGTGAACTACCCCCAAAGATATGCCCTGTGTCTCCGTCCATGAGTCTCCCTTGAGGCAATACTCTAAGACCCCGCTACGCAGCAGCATACACCCCCACATATCACCGATCATCCATGTACTCCTCGACATGCCACGGCACACTGCGACATACCCCTGTACACCGCTGGATATCCTGCTACCGATGTACCACCCTGTACCGTCCCATGCCTTGTCTGTGTCAAGGCACCAATCACTCCTCACGTATACTCAATGTGATGTAAGACACTCCTACTCCACAATGCAATCCAACACACTACAGTACACCACCATGCACCTCCATGTCCATCGGTAGTCCACTGCTCAATGCTAGATGCTCCCATACATCCTTGGATGTGATGGCCTAGAGTTGTATCTCTACATGTCAGACCACCCCCAATCAGTATCATCACCTTCGCCGCCGCATCACTACACCCATCGACGAATAGATTGTCACTCCAAACCCTGCCTAAGGGGTCCAAGAAGTGAATCTCCCTATGTGTCAGTAGTGATGCCACCGCTGCTCTGCTCCATTGCGACCTCTGTGCCCCACACAAAGGTGAAGAATCCTTGGCTCCATACAAGGCACAGTCTAGTGGCTCATAAATGCCACCTCCTCTGACAAGCTCCTGCCAAGGTATGTTGATCACCCCGTGACCCCGTGTACGTAACAAGATAACCCAAGGAGTCTGCCCATAAACTAGTTGGCCATTGGAGTTGAACGAAACTCCCCTAGCGAACGTGCACGCTCAATTGCTAGGCCAACTGTTCCCTCCAAAACATAGTCAACCGGCCTGCCTGGGAAACGATAGGTAGTCCCACCCAGATCCCAATGCCAGTCTGGGGTTCCTGTATTCCCAGCGCCTGGAAACTCCTGTTGAACTACAGTGGGGTCCACCACCATCTCCATAACCCACTCCACTGGGTACCAACTCAACATATCTCGCCATCCAACCTCAACATGCGGGTGTTGCACCCTGTGCAACCCCGATCGTCTCATCCCGCTATCCAGGTCAACACATGAGATCTGACTAGGTGGCTTTGTCTCTCTCTCTCCAATGGGAAGAGGTGACCCAAGAGCACTGCTAGCCCCGTCTATGTATGCCTGAAGGGGGTTGTTCTGACACTCCATTGTGCCCTCTAGCTGTACCATTAGGGAATCCAACCATTCCCCAATGTGGGCCAACTTGGCCGCTGACTCGGCACAAACCACTCTCATGCCCTCTAATTCCTCATTCTGCAACAAAATAGCCTCTCGTACTGATGTGGCCTTTCCTTTCAAACCTAGAAGTTCAGCCTGAAGCTGATGACACGGTTGTGTGTGACCATCGTCCAATACCTCTATATCTCCTAGCACCTCATCAAAGGTTGGATACATCTCTTGGCACTCACCCATCTACCGCGTGCTACTACCACTTGAAGCCTTTTACACTATCCCGATCATCAACTCAATGGATAGCACTATTGGGATAGGCTCTACTCTCTCTACTAGGATGTCAACCAACATGGTCAAAGAAGTCTCCAACACGAGTGACCCCTGTGTCATACTGGGTGTATCCACATGCTCCCCATGATCCTATGTGTCCTCATCCTCCAAGTGCGAGGTAGCAATTCTGATGGCTTCACCCTATGTTACTCAGTTAGGCTGGAAAAAGGTATCCAACTTTTCCACCCGATCCCGAGTCGTGCACTCGGTGGATCCATCATACTTGGGAAAAGGTATCCTCCCAATGGTACGTTGCAACTCTAAGTTTTGCGTGCTAGACACCGCACTGTTCCTGCCTTTTTCCTCCTGCCTGAGCTGGAGGTAATCTCTAAAGGACAAGGTTGCTTTGACGTTTCCCTCCATGGACTGCCATTCTCGGAAATAATCTCCCATGGGTATATGATCATGCCACCTGTTGTGGATCATTTGCATATCCTTTTATTTTTCAAATATCTGAAAATAAAAAAATTAGAAATTGTTAAGAATTATGTTAAAAGTATCAAAATTCTTATACTTTAGCATGAAAAGTATTTATGTTAGCTATATACGAGTTAAAGTTTAAGCATTTAAACTTTATATAAGTAGGTTCCGCATTAGATGCTTAAAGATCGATTGATTTGTTGGGCAGAAAGCGCTGATGATAAAAGTTCCTATCAAAAGGCCCAACCCGCGGACACAATCAGCGCACAAGATATCGACACGAGTGCCTCCGCAGTTGACTGGGTTGACTGCGGGGACAATAGAGATGAACGGTGGAGATTGAGTGCGGGGGCACCAGCCAAAGTTTTCCTCCGTACCCCGAGAGCCCCGCAGTGACGGAAGACGCTGAGTTGTTCATAGCTGTCTTCCACGTCGGGTGGAATCAATGGCTCGCTGGCACATCTTCTCAGCATTAAATTTAAAAGCCGCGCCACCTATTTAAAGAAGAGTTTCATTTTTTTTTCAAATTACTTGTAATTTGTTGTGCTGCATCCTATTTCAGTTTTCCGTCACCTACATAAATTTGACCACCCTGTGAATTGTTCTTGCAGAAATTTTCAGCCATGGCTAAACGGTCGTCTCTATCAGGTTCAGCTAGTCATATCCCGCTCATGGATACTGAGAGGGATATTCAAGATACTATATGTTCTGTAATTCACCTTCCTTTCTATCAGCAAGTCATCTTGAATGATAATGCTTCCCCTGTTTAGTCTGCCATGGTCAAGTCCGGAATTTGTTCTGCATGCATTCCAAAGACCCATCTTTTCCCTGAATTTATCTATTGGTTGGTGTCAGTCATGTATCCTGGGAAGTGTTTTGTTATGAATTCCCAAGGAGAGAACGTTCTGCAAGTGTCCACCCAGTTAATCCGCCAAGCCCTTTGCTATCCTAAGTCAGAGTCATCCATCCAGTTTTCTGACGATTCGCTGGTACATTGTTATGATAATCTTGCAGGTGCAGAGTTTAATCAGTTCATGTTTTATTTGAAACCTGACACGATGCATTTTCAGCCAGAGTGTAAAGAGTTTGCTATAGAGGTTTTTGACACAGAGACTCGTCCTGTATTAAGTAACATTGCAAAAATTTTGGGTAAAAATGATGATAATACAGTGGACAAATCAGCCCTCGGGATGTTTGCCATGATGATGAAGCCAGAAATGGTGCTGGATATTCCATCATATTGGCAGGAAGCAGTCAATTCACAGCTAATGAGTCTTTCATTAACAGGTTCTTTCAAATTTCCTTCATTGATTGCATACTTGTTCTTATATCAGAAGGTGGAAGAATTCATGCATTTAGGTCTAAATATTATGGATGCAAACAAAACAAGGCAATAAGTGATATTCTGGACAGATGTGGTTAAAAGGGAGCAAAATGAGGCTGGATTGTTTGATTTTGATAACTATTACATGTCAGTTGCATATAAATATTGAATGGAGTTCCTCCTCCCTGTTTTTTACCTAAAGCTCAGGAATTCTTGCATTTAGGAACCAATTGCAAATTTGGAGATTGGTTTGTTTTTGAGGATTACTCTGAAATAAGGCTGTATGGAGCAAGTGTTGAGCCTTATAGACTCCCAACGTTTGTACCAATGAGGCTTTTTCCTTTAGAGTTTATTACATAGAGCCTAAATGTTGATCAGGTTCACTTTGTGCCTATGAAAAAAGGACATATGTATAAATTACCCATGATTGTAGGCGCTTTCATAGTCAATATGAGGCAGGCATTTGATGAAGTAACAAGAATGTTAGATGAGATGCATATGCTACTAGGAGAAAGTTGGGCTTATGACCCTTATGGTGTAATTTCAAATAGAAGAATTGAGAATGGGTACTCTGCTTTCATTCATGAAAGTAGGCCAGAACAGGAGAAGGTAGCAAGTAAAGGTGTGATGAGTTCAGTAGGTGCAAACATTCAAACTCCTGTCATAGCAGATAAAACAAATAAAAGAAACAAAGAAGTGGTTATTGATCTAGATGATGAGGAGCAGGGAGTCGAGAAGAGAACAAAGTTTGCTGAAGAACCTACATCTAATTCACCTGGTTTTTCTTTACATTTGGGAGAAGAGCAAAATGCTCCTGCTTCACCCAGGAGTCATGAAGCCTCTCATGAACAAGTGCCTTTGATCAAACAGATGTTTTCACAAATTGAGGAAAGAAATCAGAAGATGAAGGCCAGCATGGAGACCCAAGCTGAACATCAAGTTGCTGCTGATCAAACAAGATTGTTGACTGTAATGGATCTTGAGAAAGATCAATTTAGAATTGCCCTGTCACATCCTACAGACATGTCAATTGGTTCTTCCAACAATTTCAACACTGTAAATGTCACTGTGGATGTGAAGAAAATTCCACTGATGGATAAAATGAATTTGCATATGCAAACAGGTCAGTTGATTGTAAATGACCTCAGAAAGACTAATGCAATGACAAGAGTAGGCTTGCCATCATGTTGGGGAGCTGAAGGAAATCTTTTGCCATGGAATTCTTATGAGAACTTACTAATATTGACAAAAAGAAAAGTTGATAACAGGCATAAAAAGACTCAAGTGCTTAAAGGAGAAACAATGGTCAACTTCTTGCAGAGACATTTTCAACTATTGTGGATGGTAAAGACTCTTTTCACAGAAAGGCCGTCCTATAATCGAATTACTGCATTCAAATTGGAATATCACAATCTGACACATTCATCCAGGATGAATGTAGAAATATGGAAAAAGTGCAGGGCTTGGACAATAGACTTGCCAAAAGGATCAACATCAAAGAAAAACAAATCAGTGGACCCAGAAAAAGAAGCCACATCATCAACAATTCCTATAGATTAGGAAATTTATTTTATATTATTTTCTGAAGACAGTGTAATTGTAATAAGACATTTTCAAAGCATGTAATAGATAGCCTTCGAAGTCCTAAGTAGTTTTGGTAGTTAGGATTGGTTATAGCAGTTCCAAACTGCTTTTTACTGTATTTAATGTAATTTTCAAGAGAAGGAAAGGTTCCAAGTTTTGGACCTTCAGACAATTATTTTTGTACTCAAAGATTCAAAGATTAATGAATGAGTAAGCAAGTTTCTAGCATTTTGTTTATGTTGAAATGTCTTCGAGTTTACATTCTGTGTTTACTATCTATGAATAAAACAAAGTTATGAGCAACAGGTCTTTTTTTACTTCTGTATGTAAGAGTTAAAAACCTTAATTGGCGCCCCTTTGTTTTAACTGTTTCTTTCATATATTTCTTCTAGGGTTTGAGATGATATTTTCTATATAAAACAACATATCAGTTTGGGCTTCTTCTTTCATTTTCTTCTAGTCACTTCATTCAATATCAACAAATGGTAGCATTGTGAGTTCTTCATCATATTTGATATTTAAGGGTTTGATCATAAATACTTGAGGGTTAATAAAACAGAGACATATATATTCGTGACATAATCATATAAATGTCTTAAGCACTGATTCCTTATCACAGCTAAGGGATTGTCTCTTAAGGTACAACATTAATTGGCGTTGTTGTCGGGGAGCGAAGAATCAAAGTTTTCCCTGGGTTTTGTTCACATTTCCTCTGGTTGTTCAGAGAGGAGGAAATACTAAGTTGTGCCTTATTTTAATAAATCTGGCTCCTAAGAGGCCTCACACAAGGTCAGATACCTCTCAGCAAAATGTCCCTATTCTGTCAGATCCATAAAAGTTAGTTTCAAAGAAGGGCCAGAAAACAAAAATATTTTCTACACCTGATGCCACATTGCTTGCACTAGGCAGCAGTTCTCGTAACTTACCATCCAAGGATATTTCCCAGAAACTCATTTTCTCGGAACAAGAATCCTTACCCTCACCCATTCATTTCCAAGAATCAACATTAGAAGAACTATCTTTTGAGTCTATATCATTTCCATTCACTGAAGCTCAACCTAATACAGTTGCCAGTTCTTCTGCTATTGTTCATCTACCCCTTCCCATATCAGTTGTTCCACCCCATTTATCCCCGCCTACAACTGGTATTCATTTTATCCCCGCTCAAGGAGCAGTTAATCAGGGCATAAACATGGCAGCCCCTGCTTTCTTGATGAATAGATATGCACCATTAAATCTACGCCAACCAATGAATGCAATGCCTCAGGAGTACCTTAAGTTGCTTCCTAGATTTACTAGTGAAGATGAAATAATTGCAGAACAACACTTGCCTTTGTTTTGCACTTTTGCTGAAAAATTTAATGTAGAACATCTTGATGTTGTAATGAGACTTTTTGTGCAGTCTCTAAACGAAGAGGCAAGAAAATGGTTCAAAGGATTACCAAATGGTTCAATCAATGATTGGGATGAATTAGAAAGACAATTCATCCAGAGATGGGGTGAAAAAAGAGACCATGGTTATTCTTTAACAAAATTTAATGCTATAAAGAAAAAATCAAATGAAAACAAGAGTGATTTTATCAAAAGGTTTAATAAGTTGTACAATAGTTTGCCTGTGGAAATGAAACCTCCTCCTATTGGAGCAAGGGTTGTTTTTGCTGGGGCATTTGTATCAGATTTCAGTTTTACCTTGAGAGAAAGAAGATCCCCCACTCTTGAACAGATTCAAACTAATGCCTTAGAGATTGAGGCAAACATGACTGTTGTTGGAAAGGTTCAAGATAAGGGAAAAGCCAAAGAAGAAGACTCAGCACAAGATCAAAGGATCGATGACATGACTAAGGTCATTAAAAATTTGTCAAACAAATTAGTAAAGATGGAATTAGACAACAAGAAACCTGCACAACAAAACAGAGGGGTTTTCAATCCCCAGTTCAGAAAACAGCCCCTGCAGATTCTACAGAGAGAAAGAAAATATCATGACCAAGTCCAAGCACCTTTATATATAGAGGCAGCACCATCACATTCTGTTGATGATGATCATAAAGAAGATGAAGATCAAATTTCTGCTATGTATATGGAGGATCGTGAAACAGAAGAAGAAAGTGAGAAAGAATATGCAAAGGAATGTAAAGAAGCTGATGTCTCATTTGATCAGGAAGAAATGGATGATTATTGCAAACAGTTTATTGATTTTATGCAAGCAGAGTTGCATAAAAAATATGATTTGAGGTCAAAAGAGAGGTTGAGAACTCAGGATGATGAAGAAGAGGAATCAAAATCGGTACCTACTCCAATGGCGACTCCACTACAGAAGAATCCAATTAAAAAATCAAATAAGGGGAAGCAGCCCATGAATCAAGAAAAAGAAAAAGAGAAGCAGCAAGCTGAGGCTTCCCAAATAAAGCCTAATGACCCTAATATGTTGGAGAAGATTGTTACTGTTCCTGATCAACATGCAAATTCAAACAAAAACCAAGAGGAACCTGAAAAGTTGACAAAACAAAATCAAACTTTTAGTTTGTCGAAAGAGTTAGAAAAAGTAAAGATTCAAGTACCACTTCTTGAGTTGGTTAAAACACTTGGTTATAAGAAAGAAATTGTAGAGTTTATTAATTTATCTCAGTCTGATGAGGTGGGTGATATAGTGAATCTGCAAGAAGAGAAACCAGTGGTTACTTTTGGACCTCATGTTGAAGTGGTAGATTCTTCTGTTCCACCTTTTTATATATCACTTCTATTGCATAATTTCATTTTACATAATTGTATGCTAGATTCTGGTGCATCACATAATCTAATGCCACTGTCTATGATGAATGAGTTAAATTTACAAATCACCAAACCATACAGAGACCTTTATTCCTTTGATTCAAAAAGGGTGAAGTGTGTAGGTCTTATCAAAGATATGGTTGTTTCCTTGGCTCAAATTCCAGATAAGAGTATTATGATGGATGTGGTAGTAGCAGATATTCCAGCCAAATTTGGTATGTTGTTGTTGTTGTTTAGATCTTGGGGGGCAAAGCTTAGAGGAATTTTGAAATTGGATTTCACATATGCCATTATTCCTGTTTTTAATGGGGAGGAAAGGAGGATATACAGAGAAACAAGATTTTTGAAAACTACTACCAAGAAAGATGCAGGTAATTCCCCCATTTATGGTCAAGAGAAGGAGGATCTTTCTTGTTTCATTCTGCATGAAGATGCAGAATTTGCTGAAGATTCACAAGAGCAACTCTCTTCAGCCAATGTACATAAAGAGTTGTGTTCAAATAAAATTTGGAAGTGTTATTTTGATGGTGCATTCTCTAAGGAGGGCACTGGGCTGGATTCATATTTATATCTCCTGAAGGTAAATTTTTACCTTTTTCCTTCAAATTGGAATTTGAATCTACTAATAATGTAGCTGAATACGAAGCATTGATTCTAAGTCTGCAAACAACTAAACAAATGAGAATTCAGTCTATCTCTGTTTTTGCTGATTCTGAATTAATAATAAGACAAATTAAGAATTGGTGTCAGACTAAACATCCCAGATTGAGGTCTTATAGAAATGAGGTGTGGGATCTAGTTGAAAATTATTTTGAAGCTTTTAATTTACAGTTTATTCCAAGTGAAGAGAATAGAATGGCAGATTGTAGTATCCTGAAGGGGAAATAGACAGTAATACAAGCATATAACAAGACATATAGTGCTAGAAACAAACCACGAAGCAGATACACATGAATAGAGACAATGCTAAGCCATTTTATTATACTGAGAAATAGAAATAAGTACAAGAGGTGATCAGAATGATGGCACCTCGACTTGCACCAGGCAAGTGTAGAAATACTCTCATAATATCAATGGAAATGGCTGCTCTCTACTCTAACTCCAAGCTGCTAAAATACTACCGTGTTGCTGCTACTGCTGGAACAAAATGAGTGTTTGGGGCTGCTCCCCTACTCAGAAAATTCTGATACTCTGGAATCGGCCTCTACTCACAATACCCAAAAAAGCCTAGAGAGCGTTTCTGAAATGGTCGACCCTCGAAAATGCCTCCCTTGAGGATCTACGCTATCCTCCCAAGGGCCACGCTAGTGCTGAATGCTAACCTCCAAAATATGGCCTCCCTCTCTGTCAAATGTCTCCAATAGGCAAGGGCTGGCCCCTTGCTCAATCCTCCGGCCTGAATCCTCCAAAATGACTCCAATCCGGAGCTCTCCCAAGATGAACTGTGTCCCCCTCTCTCAAGACTGCACAGTCCCTCTAAGCTCTGCTCCTCCACGAATGCAACCACCAATCCTCCTGCAAAAATGCTGATAGAATACCTCAACCGAGCAAGCACTCAAAGTCTACCGGGGCTGAGGGTGGGATCTCCACACGGAGACACCCGATGTACTAAACAGTACTGCAGACAAGCTAAACAGCCAGCGTGCTCCAAGTCGAAATGCAAGCTCAAGATGCATAAACATGAATGACCAAATGAAGAGGCTCTCCTCCCTTTTATCACGATGGGCCTCTCTCAACCCTAGGCCCCACCATCTCCTACGTGCCCCTTGGCCCACGCTGCTCCTCTCAACTGCATGAGGTAGGCCCCACGCTGCCCACGTGGTCTATGTCCTCCTCTCCCTGTGCTGTCCACGTGGTCACTAGGCCCCACTTCCTCAAATACACGATGTGGACTTTAGGAAGATGCTTTATCCTAAGTGAGTTATTTAATATTTCACCCACTTTATTCATGCTCCAACTATAATAAGGCAAAATTGGTCAAAATTAATATTTCCAATTATCTATCGCTAATTGGGAATATTACAGTCTCCCTCGGCAAAATGTTGCTTGACCTCAAGCAACTGCAGTGATGGATGCTGCAAGATCTTTTCACTCTCCCAAGTGGCATCCTCATTCGGAAAATTCTTCCACCTCACTAAGAATTCCCGGATTGTCCTGCTCCGCAACCGTCTCTCCCAGGTATCAATAATGGCCTCCGGCTGTAGCACCAAGTGCCCCTCATCATCCGTAGGTGGAAGCTCCCCTGTCACTGTCACCTGCTGTCCCAATGCCTTCTTCAGGCATGATACATGAAAGATGTTATGAATCTTGCTGCCCTGGGGTAGCTCCAACTCATAAGCAACCTACCCAGCTCTGCATATCACCCTGTAAGGCCCATAAAAACAGGGTTTGAGCTTCTCAGCTCCCTTTTGCTTCAGAGTAGACTGTCGGTATGGCTGTAAACGTAGGTAGACCAAGTCCCCTACCTCAAAATGCCTCTCCACCTGACCCCTGTCGGCATACAGCTTCTGCTGATTCTGCGTTGTAGCCATGTTATCCTTGAGAGGTCGGAGGATGTCCTGACTCTCTTGGATCCAATCCTTGGCTCTCGGAGCCTTGCTGGCACCAAACATCACATCAACAAAAGATAAAGCATCCTAACCATATAATGCGTAAAACGAAGACATACCGATGGACGTGTGATGTGTGTTGTTGTAGCAGTACTCTCCTAGGTGCAACCACTTCAGCCATGCTCTCTGCTGCTCACTGACATAGTTACGCAAGTAGCCCTCCAGCCACTTGTTAACTATCTCTGTCTGCCCGTCTGTCTGTGGGTGGTAGCTAGTGTTCGGTGTCAACTCTGTCCCCACCAACCGAAAAAGCTCCTGCCAAAACCCGCCCATGAAGCGGCTGTCCCTGTCACTGACAATGGCCTTGGGAAGACCATGTAACCTAAAGATGTCCTTGAAGAACAACTCTGCCACCTGTGTTGCTGTATAATGTGCGGATATGGTGAAAAAATACGCATATTTCGTCAGTCAATCAACGACGACGAATATACAGTCCTTGCCCTGCACCATGGGCAACCCTGTGATGAAGTCCATCAAGATACTCTCCCATTTCCCCTCTGGAATGGGAAGAGGCTGCAACAACCCTACCAGATGGTTCATCTCCCCCTTGTTGCGCTGACAAACCTCGCACTCCCTAACATGCTGGAGTACGTCCTCCTTGAGGCCCTTCCATGAGAACATCTCTCTGATGGCCCTGTAGGTTTTGGTAAACCCCTGATGGCCAGACAATGGTGAATCGTGAGAAGCCTGCAATATCTTCTTCTTCAGCTAAGAGCCCTTAATCAAGAAGATCCTGTCCCTATAGTAGATGATCTCATCCATCACCCTATATCTGTCATCTATCACCTGTCCATCCAAAACCTCACAAGCAAACCTGTCCTTGGAGTACTCCACCAATAGTCCAGCCCTCCAATTTGCGTCCAAACTCATCAAAGACAATGTGGCTGGTCTGCGTGAAAGTGCATCAGCCACCACGTTGTTCTTCCCTTTGACATACTCGATGTCAAAGTCGTAGGCTTGGATCTTGCTAACCCACTTTTGTTGCCTCTCCTGTAACTGTTTCTGCTCTAAGAAAAACCTGATGCTGTTATGGTCAGTCCTCACCCTAAACCTATTACCTACCAGGTACTGCCGGAATTTGGCCAATGCATGCATGATGGGAAGCATCTCCTTGTCGTATATGGCATACAACCGCTCATGTGGTAGGAGCTTCCGGCTCTCAAAATCTATAGGGTGGCCTCCCTGCATCAACACTGCGCCTATCCCCAATCCTGATGCATCACACTCCAGAACGAATGGCTGCGTGAAGTCTGGTAATGCTAGCACTGGACAACTGCTCATCACCTCCTTGAGCCTGTCAAAGGCTCGCTGCGCTGTGTCTATCCAACTGAATGCCCCCTTCTTCGTCAGATCTGTAAGGGGTGCAGCAAGCTGAGAGAAACTCTTGACGAACTTCCTGTAGTAGGTGCAGATACCCACAAACCCCCGAAGTTCTGTCACGTTCCTCGACTCTGGCCAATCCCTGATGGCCCTGATCTACTCCTTGTGGACCCTCACTCCGTCCAACCCTATGATATGTCCCAAGTATAGCATCTGCGTCAACCCAAACTCACACTTGGAGAGCTTGGCATAAAACCGCTGCTCCTCCAAAATACACAACACTGCCTCTATGTGCTGAAGATGCTCCTCCCATGTCCTGCTATATATCAGTATGTTATCAAAGAAGACCAACACACAATTCCTCAGGTGGCTGCAGAAAATGTGGTTCATACATAACCGAAAGGTGGCCAGTGCATTGGTTAGCCCGAAAGGCATCACCAAGAACTCAAAATGGCCATAGTGGCACCTGAAAGCAGTCTTGGGAATGTCCTGTTCCCTCACGCGAATCTGATGGTACCTGGATCTCAAATCAATCTTTGAGAAGAACTGTGCCCCTCTCAACTCATCCATCACCTCGTCAATCCGTGGAATAGGGTACCTGTTCTTCATGGTTTTTTTGTTCAAGGCCCTGTAATCAATGCACATCCTCAATGTGCCGTCCTTCTTCTTCACCAACACAACCGAAGAAGCGAAAGGACGGGTGCTAGGCCGAATGTGTCCAAGAGCTAATAGCTCGTAGATAGCCCACTCGATCTCGTCCCGATAGGCCTTGGGATGCCTATACGGTGTGGTAATGACGGCCTATATGCCCTGCTCTAGCTCAATCGTATGCTCAAATCCCCGATCCGGTGGCTGTCCCGGTGGTATCTCCCCAAATACCGTGGCATACCTGTCAAGGATGGTCTGTACCTCTGGATGAACTATCTGCCCGGTAGTCCCTGCCTCTGATGCACACAGCTCTACTGCCCACTCTATGTCTCCCTTCCAGAAGTATGCCTCCATCCGGTGAGCTGAAACTGTCTGAGGTGGGTAAGTGTGCATGCCCCGTATCTTCTCGTGCTTCCCGGTCTTCTTATCATCCCACTCCATCTCCAAGGCCTCCCAATCTGTGGTGACCTTCCCTAGAGTGATCAACCACTGTACACCTAATACCACATTTGTATCCAGTATGTTAACCACAAAAAAGTGGTCAGTCACTGTGTAGGTGCCCATCGTCACTGCCAGCGCTGGGACATATCTGGCACACTGCATAGTCTGATCTCCTGGGACCAACACTGAAAACCCATCGAAGCTCTTTGTATATATGCCCCTCCGCTCTACCATCCTGTGCGTCGATAAAGTTGTGGGTTGCCCCACTATCTACCAGTACTGATACTCGCTGCCCCCGCACTGTGCCTCGGACGCGCAGCATTAGATACTTGGGAACTCCTCGCAATGCTGCAAGGGTCCCTTCGGTAGGTGCAAAGGCTGCACCTCCTGCTCCTGGTGGTGGAGGTGGCGAATGATCCTGTGCTGCATGGATGCCCCCTGCCCCACGTCATCATACTCATCTTCTTCCCCACTGCTCTCGGAGAAGACCTCGATATAATGTGCTTTGCCAGCAGCACATCTATGTCCTGGTGCCCACAGCTCCTGACAGGTGAAACACAATCTCTTCTTCTTCAACTCCCTCCTGGCATCATCATCCAACTGTCCTCTACCCTGATTCCCCCTTGGAGGCGGAATCCTCACATCCTTCCTCTTAGGCTACAAAGCCTATCTCTGGGGATAAGGCGTCCTGGTCCTGGGTAAGGCATCCTGCAAGTCCTGTGTCTTGCCAACTGCCTCATGGAGTGTGGTCGGTCTAGTGGATCTGACCAATCCCCGAAGCAGCTCTGCTAGCCCATCAATGAACATGTAGATCATATGTGTCGCGAATAGATCTGGTACCATCACCGAAAGTCTCAGGAAATCTGAGATGTATGTATCCGGACTCCCAGTCTGCTTGAGCCTCGTCAGCTCAACAAAGTGCTCCTCTGGATCCCTCCGATCAAACCTCTCAATCAACCTTCGGGTGAACTCGGCATAAGCTGTCACTGTCGAGTGCCCGAGTGTAACCATCCTGTGGAACCACCAATCTTGGGCCTCGCCATCTAGATGCAGCGCTACCATCTTGATGGCCTCCATCTCTGCCATCTAGTTGAGCTGGAAGTATATGTCCAGCTTCTCCACCCAAGCCTTTGCCGAGCTGTTTGATGAGCCATCAAACATAGGCAAATGGAACCTGCTCATCATACGCTGAGTGTCTCCGTCGTGATAATGTCAGTGTCCCCTATGATGGTCGCGGGGTCTATTGTCCCGCCGGAGTTGGACAAAATCATGAAATGAAAGGGCATCCCTAAACTCCTACCCGTATGCCTGGTACTCATCAAAGTAATCACCCATGTGGCAAGGTTCCTGCTCCTGCTGTGCTCCCGCCTCTGTGTCTGTAGCCAGAAAAGTGGGCATAGTGGAACGTGTGGGTGCATGAGATGCCATGTGCTGAGTGGCATCGTGCTCTTGCAAATGGTGGGATGTGCCTGATCCCTCACCAATCTGGAAACCCCTTGGGGTTTCACGCTGCCTAGAATCAACAGCAGTGAATCTCTGTCCCATCACCTCAATCTGCCTTGACAGATCTTGTACTGACTTGAGGAGCATTTCCCCAAACTTCTTCGCGTCACTATCATCTGCCATCGGTTCCTCCTGCTCTGTGTCCACCACTGGAGCGCAGTCACCCTCTCTGTAGGTGATTTGCAACCTACGCTCTCGGTCACGGTACTTCCTACCCCTGTAGCAAATATACGGCGTCTCTTCCGGTGTCATAGACAACTTGCTCCACAGGCTGAGCCAAGTCTATGAGCTCTGATACCTCTATAGTATCCCGAAGGGGAAATAGACAGTAATACAAGCATATAACAAGACATATAGTGCTAGAAACAAACCATGAAGCAGATACACATGAAATAGAGAGAATGCTAAGCCATTTTATTATACTGAGAAATAGAAATAAGTACAAGAGGTGATCAGAATGATGGCACCTCGACTTGCACCAGGCAAGTGTAGAAATACTCTCAAAATATCAATGGAAATGGTTGCTCCATAACTCAGCTTTCAAGTTCTTGAAAATATAATGGATGTATTTGCTCTGTTGAATACATCTAATTTATCTATTTGCATTTGCTCTAAAGGAAGATTACGTGCTCTTGAGATCCTCCTCTCACAATACCCACAAAAGCCCAAAGAGCGTTTCTAAAATGGTCAACCCCCGAAAATGCCTCCCTTGAGGATCTACGCTATCCTCCCAAGGGCCATGCTGGTGCTGAATGCTAACCTCCAAAATATGGCCTCCCTCTCTGTCAAATGTTTCCAATAGGCAAGGGTTGGCCCCTTACTCAATCCTCCGGCCTGAATCCTCCAAAATGACTCCAATCCGGAGCTCTCCCAAAATGAACTGCGTCCCTCTCTCTCAAGACTATGCAGTGCCTCTAAGCTCTGCTCCTCCACGAATGCAACCACCAATCCTCCTGCAAAAATGCTGATAGAATACCTCACCTGAGCAAGCACTCGAAGTCTCCCGGCGCTGAGGGTGGGATCTCCGCACGGAGACACCCGATGTACTAAACAGTACTGCAGACAAGCTAAACAGCCAGCGTGCTCCAAGTCGAAATGACAAGCTCAAGATGCATAAACATGAATGACCAAATGAAGAGGCTCTCCTCCCTTTTATCACGATGGGCCTCTCTCAACCCTAGGCCCCACCATCTGCTACGTGCCCCTTGGCCCACGCTGCCCCTCTCAGCTATGTGAGGTAGGCCCCATGCTGCCCACGTGGTCTACGTCCTCCTCTCCCTGCGCTGTCCACGTGGTCACTAGCCCCACTTCCTCAAATACGATGTGGACTTTAGAAAGATGCTTTATCCTAAGTGAGTTATTTAATATTTCACCCACTTTATTCATGCTCCAACTATAATAAGGAAAAATTGGTCAAAATTAATTCTTCCAATTAGCTATCGCTAATTGGGAATATTACACAGATTCATTGCTAGTTGCAGCCAGTACATTTAAGCCACCAATTAATCCAAGGTTGAGATATGAAATTGAATTGAGACACAAGCCTTCAATCCCTGATAATGTAAAGCATTGGCAGGTTTTTGAGGATGATGAGCAGATTAATCAATTTTTAACGATGATTGGAAATTTTGAAGACAGTCAAATTGATTTAGAAGTTCATGAAAGTGGTCAAAGCGATATGTCTAAAAATATGAAACATTCAATTGGTGATCAGAATATAATTCAATTGAAGGATAATATTTTGCCCGGAGGTTTGGTACCTCTTGAGAGATTGTTTGATGCTAATGATGTGGCAGTGAACCACAAAAAGGTATCCCAAGATGGAGAAATGGAGGACTGTAATTTAGAAACTCAACATGAGCCTAAAATAGTCAAATTGTTTAAAGGAGTTCCTAAGGAGTACAAAGAGAGGTATGTAGATCTTTTTAAACAATTCATGGATGTATTTGCATGGTCATATGAAGATTTTAAAACTTATGATCTAGATATTATTCAGCATAAAATACCACTGAAAGATGGGGTTAAGCCACACAGGCAGAAGCTCAGACAAATTAACCCACTATTGCTGGCTCCAATTGAAAAAGAGGTAAAGAAACTTTTGCAAGCAAAAATCATAGTTCCACTAAGATATTCAGATTGGGTTTCCAATTTGGTACCAGTCAGGAAGAAAAATGGAGAGATAAGATTATGTGTGGATTTCAGAAATTTGAACAGAGCTTCCCTAAAGGATAATTATCCTTTACCAAAGATGGATTTTGTTCTGCAAAAAGTAACTGGAGCATTCAGGTTATCCATGGTTGATGGTTTTTCCAAGCATAATCAGGTGGCTGTGGAGAAGGAAGATCAAAAGAAAACTGCTTTCACCACACCTTAGGGAACATTCATGTATCCCAGGATGCCATTCGGCCTCATGAATGCAAGAGCTACTTTCCAATGGGCAATGGATATGCTTTTGTGGGTGATAAATTTGTAGTCATTTATCTTGATGATATTACTATTTTTTCAGGTTCTGATGATGAGCACTTAGAGCACCTGCGGAAAGCCTTCTTGAAATGCAGAAAATTTGGATTATCATTAAATCCCAAGAAATCTTTGTTTGCTTTAGAGAAAGGTAAGTTTTTGGGTCACATAGTTTCAAATCAACGAGTGAAGATTGATCCAACAAGGGTTGAAGCTATACATACAATTCCACTGCCTAGAAGTAAAAAGGATATCCAAAGGTTTCTGGGAAAAAACAATTTTTTTAGAAGATTTGTTCCGAATTATGCTAAGATTGTCAGGAGAATAACAAATATGTTAAAAAAGAATGTTGAAGTAAAATGGGACAAAGATGCAAGAGAATCCTTTGGCAGAATTAAAGAAGCTCTTCAAGAAGCTCCTGTTCTGATCAGTCCAGATTACTTGAAGCCTTTTCAAATCTTCTCATTTGCATCAATATCTACTATTGTTGTTGTGTTATTACAAAAAAATGAAGAAGGAAGTGAACAACCTGTAGCCTTTTTCAGTAAAGTCCTCAGAGATGCAGAGCTAGAGTATAATATCCAAGAGAAGCAGGGCGATGCTTTAGTTAAATCATTAAAGGCTTTCAGAACTTATGTACTTCATTCTCAAATAGTAGCATATGTGCCTAATTCTGCTGTGAAGGATGTGCTAGTACAAAGCGATGTGGAAGGAAAAAGAGGAAAATCAATTGCCAAAATCCAAGAATATGATTTGGATATCAAACCAACAAAGTTAGTCAAAGGACAGGGACTGACCAAATTGTTGACAGAATCTAATTTCCAAGATTTGGGAATTAGCTTACTTGCACCTGTAGATGAAGTGAATCAAGAAACAGATCAGATTAAGACAAAGTAGGCAATTAAATATAAATTTCTCTGTTCAAACTGGTATAAAGATATTATTCATTATCTGTGTTTCTTTTCTTGTCATCCTTCAAGAAATAGAGCTAAGTACAGAGCTTTGAAACTTAAGGCTCAACCTTATGTTATAATTGAAGCTAAGTTGTATTGGAAAGATCCGCTAGTGTGTTGCTGTTATGTTTGACAGAAGAGGAAACCATGGAGGTGATTAAAGAATACCATGAATGCTTGTGTGGAGGTCATTACAGCTGGAAAGTAACTGCTCATAAGGTTCTTAAATCAGGTTTTTATTGGCCCTCTTTATTTGTTGATGTATACAGAACTGTTAGAAGTTGCTAGAAATGCCAATTGTTTGCAGAAAAGAAAAGGTTAGCTCCTTTACCTCTTCTTCCTGTGTTTATTGAAGAACCCTTCTGACAATGGGGATTGGATTTCATTGGAGAGATTAATCCACCATCAAGTGGGCAGTTTAAATGGATTCTAACTGCTATTGATTATTTTACAAAATGGATAGAGGCAATTCCTACTAGAAAAGCAAATGATTTGGTTGTGATGAAGTTTTGAGAAGAGAATATTTTCAGCAGATTTGGATGTCCAGTAAAGATTGTAACAGACAATGCTCAAGTATTCAACTCAGTCAGGTTCACAATTTTTTGTCAAACTTATAATGTAATATTGTCCCATTCTACAGCATATCACCCTCAAGGAAATGGATTAGCAGAATCATTTAATAAAACATTGGTGAAAATCTTGAAGAAAACAATCAATGAGAACCAAAAGGATTGGGATTCAAAGCTGATTTTTGCTTTGTGGGCAGTGAGGATGACTACTAGAAGATCCATTGGTAAGTCACCTTATGAATTGGTATATGGTACTCAGGCTTTGTTTCCCACTCAGCTAGCAAGACCAGTAATATCTTTTCTTCAAGACGTTCAAGAGGAACCTCATGGCCTGATCAGAAGACTAAATAAGGTGATAGAATTGAGTGAAAACAGAAATAAATTCAGAGACAATTTGGTCACTTATCAGGGGAAAATGAAGTCCATTTCTAACAGAAAGGCAAGAGAAATCATGTTTCAAACTGGAGATCTAGTATTAAGATGGGATACCAGAAGGGAAGAGAAAGGGAAACATGGTAAATTTGATCCTTTATGGTATGGTCCTTACAAAATCTCTGAAGCCACATCAAATAACACTTTCATGCTGGAAAATCTTGATGGAGAAGCAGTAGAACTGCCTGTGAATGGGCAATATCTGAAACATTATTTCCAGCACTAAAAGCAGTTTGTCCAATATTGTACATATTCGGTTTTCTCTCACTGTATATTTCTCATCAAGCAATTTTTGACTCCATGTCCGAAGTGAAGGCAATGATCTGCAGGTTCTTAGTGTTTCATGGCAAAAAACACTATCCCCAGGTGGAGCCAGATGTTGTGGATCATTTGCATATCCTTTTATTTTTCAAATATTTGAAAATAAAAAAATTAGAAATTGTTGAAAACTATGTTAAAGTATCAAAATTCCTATACTTTAGCATGAAAAATATTAATGTTCGCTATATCTGAGTTAAAGTTTAAGCATTTAAACTTTATATAAGTGGGTTCCGCATTTGATGCTTAAAGATCGATTGATTTGTTGAGCGGAAAGCGCTGATGATAAAAGTTCCTATCAAAAGGCCCAACCCACAGGCACAATCAGTGCACAAGATATCGAGACGAGTGCCTCCACAGTTGACTGGGTTGATTTGGAGACAACAGAGATGAATGGTGGAGATTGAGTGTGGGGGCACTAGCCAAAGTTTTCTTCCGTAACCCAAGAGCCCCTGCAGTGACGTAAGACGCTGAGTTGTTCATAGCTATCTTCCACGTCGGGTGGAATCAACGGCTCGCTGGCGCGTCTTGTCAGCATTAAATTTAAAAGCCACGCCACCTATTTAAAGAAGATTTTCATTTGTTTTTCAAATCATTTGTAATTTGTTGCGCTGCATCCTGTTTCAGTTTTCTGTCACTTGCATAAATTTGACCACCCTGTGAATTGTTCTTGTGAAAATTTTCAGCCATGGCTAAACGGTCGTCTCTATCAGGTTCAGCTAGTCATATCCCTCTCATGGATCCTGAGAGGGATATTCAAGATACTATATGTTTTGTAATTCACCTTCCTTTCTATCAGCAAGTCATCTTGAATGATAATTCTTCCCCTGTTTATTCTGCCATGGTCAAGTCCAGAATTCTTTCTGCATGCATTCCAAAGACCCATCTTTTCCCTGAATTTATCTATTGGTTGGTGCCAGTCATGTATCCTAGGAAGTGTTTTGTTATGAATTCCCAAGGAGAGAACGTTCTGCAAGTGTCCACCCAGTTAATCTGCCAAGCCCTTTGCTATCCTAAGTCAGAGTCATCCATCCAGTTTTTTGATGATTCGCTGGTACATTATTATGATAACTTGCAGGTGAAGAGTTTAATCAGTTCATGTTTTATTTGAAACCTGACACGAAGCATTTTCAACCAGACTGTAAAGAGTTTGCTATGGAGGTTTTTGACGCAGAGACTCGTCCTATATTAACTAACATTGCAAAAATTATGGGTAAAAATGATGATAATACAATGGACAAATCAGTCCTAGGGATGTTTGCCATGATGATGAAGCCAAGAATGGTGTTGGATATTCCATCATATTGGCAGGAAGCAGTCAATTCTTAGCTAATTAGTCTTTCATTAACAGGTTCTTTCAAATTTCCTTCATTGATTGTATACTTGTTCTTATATCAGAATGTGGAAGAATTCATGCATTTAGGTCTAAATATTATGGATGCAAACAAAACAAGGCAATCAGTGATATTCTGGACATATGTAGTTAGAAGGGAGCAAAATGAGGCTCGATTGTTTGATTTTGATAACTATTACATGTCAGTTGCATATAAAATATTGAATGGAGTTCCTCCTCCCTGTTTTTTACCTAAAGCTCGGAGTTCTTGCATTTAGGAACCAATTGCAAATTTGGAGATTGGTTTGTTTTTGGGGATTACTCTAAAATAAGGCTGTATGGAGCAAGTGTTGAGCCTTATAGACTCCCAACGTTTGTACCAATGAGGCTTTTTGCTTTAGAGTTTATTAGACAGAGCCTAAATGTTGATCAGGTTCACTTTGTGCCTATGATAAAAAGACATATGTATAAATTACCCATGATTGTAGGCCCTTTCATAGTCAATATGAGCCAGGCATTTGATGAAGTAACAAGAATGTTAGATGAGATGCATATGCTACTAGGAGAAAGTTGGGCTTATGACCCTTATGGTGTAATTTCAAATAGAAGAATTGAGAATGGGTACTCTGCTTTCATTCATGAAAGTAGGCCAAAATAGGAGAATGTAGCAAGTAAAGGTGTGATGAGTTCAGTAGGTACAAACATTCAGACTCCTGCCATAGCAGAGAAAACAAATAAAAGAAACAAAGAAGTGGTTATTGATCTAGATGATGAGGAGCAGGGAGCCGAGAAGAGAAGAAAGTTTGCTAAAGAACCTACATCTAATTCACTTGGTTTTTCTTTACATTTGGGAGAAGAGCAAAATGCTCCTGCTTCACCCAGGAGTCATGAAGCCTCTCATGAAGAAGTGCCTTTGATCAAATAGATGTTTTCACAAATTGAGGAAAGAAATCAGAAGATGAAGGCTAGCATGGACCCTAGCTGAACATCAAGTTGCTGCTGATCAAACAAGATTGTTGACTGTAATGGATCTTGAGAAAGATCAATTTAGAATTGCCCTGTTACGTCCTACAGACATGTCAATTGGTTCTTCCAACAATTTCAACACTATAAATGTGACTGTGGATGTGAAGAAAATTCCACTAATGGATAAAATGAATTTGCATATGCAAACAGGTCAGTTGATTGTAACTGACCTCACATAGACTAATGCAATGACAAGAGTATGCTTGCCATCATGTTGGGGTGCTGGAGGAAATCTTTTGCCATGGAATTCTTATGAGAACTTACTAATATTGACAAAAAACAAAGTTGATAACAGGCATGAAAAGACTCAGGTGCTTAAAGGAGAAACAATGGTCAACTTCTTGCAGAGACATTTTCAACTATTGTGGATGGTAACGACTCTTTTCACAGAAAGGTCGTCCTATAATCGAATTACTGCATTCAGATTGGAATATCACAATCTGACACATTCATCCTGGACGAAAGTAGAAATATGGAAAAAGTGCTGAGCTTGGACAATAGACCTGCCAAAAGGATCAGCATCAAAGAAAAACAAATCAGTTGACTTAGAAAAAGAAGCCACATCATCAACAATTCCTATAGATTAGGATATTTATTTTATATTATTTTCTGAAGACAGTGTAATTGTAATAAGACATTTTCAAGGCATGTAATAGACAGCCTTCAAAGTCCTAAGTAGTTTTGGTAGTTAGGATTGGTTACAGCAGTTCCAAACTGCTTTTTATTGTATTTAATGTAATTTTCAAGAGAATGAAAGGTTCCGAGTTTTGGACCTTCAAACAATTATTTTTATACTCAGAGATTCAAAGATTAATGAATGAGTAAGCAAGTTTCTAGCGTTTTGTTTATGTTGAAATGTATTCGAGTTTACATTCTGTGTTTTCTATCTATGAATAAAACAAAGTTATGAGCAGCAGGGCTCTTTTTACTTCTACATGTAAGAGTTAAAAACCTTAATTGGCGCTCCTATGTTTTAACTGTTTCTTTCATATATTTCTTCTGGGGTTTGAGATGATATTTTCTGTATAAAACAGCATATCAGTTTGGGCTTCTTCTTTCATTTTCTTCTAGTCACTTCATTCAACATCAACAAATGGTAGCATTGTGAGTTCCTCATCATATTTGATATTTAAGGGTTTGATCATAAATACTTGAGGGTTAATAAAACAGAGACATATATATTTGTGACATAATCATATAAATGTCTTAAGCATTGATTCCTTATCACATCTAAGGGATTTTCTCTTAAGGTACAACACCACCTACCTTGCTCACTCAATATTGATAGTAGAAATGTAGGCATCGTGGTCCTGGTTGGCCTACTGAAGGCTGGCGAGTGAGTGGCTAGTAAAGGGTGGTCACACTGTTGTGAGACCCCTGAAGTCTCCCCAAATAGGAACTCATGATGGATGCTCTTATCCTTATTCTATTGCTTAATTCGTTCCAACTTTCCATTCTGTCCTTTGGCTAAATCATTTAAGGCCTTTAAGATGCTACCAAATGTCGCTCCCCCCATATTTTCCACCTCTATTGCCTTTGGTGGGTAATGTTCTACCTACCCTCCTCATTCATAGAAAAAGATCCCCACGACTGAGCCAAGAATGAAGCTCTGATACCACTGTAATATCCCAAATGGGGATTAGCAATAATAAAAGTGCAAATAGAAAAGTAACTACAACAAAAATGTAAACACCATTAAAACACATAAACTCGAGCCAAAATCATTGTTGAGCCATTCTATTAATATATTGGGAAAGAGTACAATTGAGGTGCTGGAAAGTTTGCACCAGGGCTTGCTCAAGGCAGGCTTGAAGAACAACTCAAACCCAAGCAAAAACTCTGGCTGAAAGTGTCTCTGTGTGGCGTAGTCTCTGCGCTTCCTAGCCCAGAAATGTTGTTGTTGGATGACTTCAGACTGTTGGTTGGGCTGCTTTCTCTGCTCATAAAATACCGAGCTTTTAACCCTGGACTCTACTCACCAAACCCACAAAAACCCGCAAAAGAATTGGCCAGATGTTGACCCCAGAAGTTCGATCCAATTTCCTCTAGCTCCTCTAGTTGTTGGCTGCGTTAGGATCTCTATTTGAAGCCTCAAACCTGCACAAAAAATTCTACCAAATTAATCTTGGTTTCTCCTCAAAAAACCCAGAAAACCCAAAAAGAGTTCGCCCAAAGCTTGATTTCGGAATTTGGCCCTCTTGGGCTTGGCTCACTGGGCTGCTAGGTAAATCGAACATCTGGATGAATCTGCTGGAAAATCCCTACGGAGAGCTACCAAAATCCCTAGTAGGTGGCGAACCTCCCCTGCAAATCTCCTGTTGAAACTCCGCTGCTCTCCATACTCCCGGCACCCACACCGAACTAAACTGCGCAATCATTGCATGTAGAAATTTCTGAATCTTTACACTTTATGCATAAATTATTACTGTTAATCTGGTTATGCTCCTCCTACTTAGACAAGTTATTAACTAAATAAATTCAAGTTAAAATCGAAGCAAAACACATACCAGATCTCATCTAGAACAAGTTCATGCACACATAGACAAAGTGACACAGTTATTTCTAGACAAATAGTCCCTGGAAAAACCAAATGCAGGAAAACCGGTCTCTAGCTGCTGGAGGGTTTTATTATTAAGAATTTTTCTGAATACACAAATTTGGGTTCTAGATCTGGTAAACTTGACAGAGAATATACCAGATTTACAGCTCACTCGCTGATCTAGGGCCAAAACAATGACTGATCCACACCCTCAAATGGGATTTACAGAACTCGGTCAAGATTAGGGCCTAGAAACCCCAACCCTGCCCCTGAAAGCCTCTGCGTCAGCCTCTGAAGCCCCTCAAACTCTCAGCGCTACTCTGGAAGAGACTATGTTACCCCAAAATGGGTGACACAGTCACTACGCTGCCCCTTAGGGTCTCTACGTAACCCTCTGAGGGTTTCTTGCTGAAAATCACGTTGTCCTTGGAGGGACTGCGCTGTCCTTGCTGCTGATGCTGCTCTCTTCTTCTGCACTGTCCTTGAGCTAATCTCTGCCTCTTGTGTATTCTAGACCCCGGGATCAGATCATCCCCTTGGCCTAAATTCCCCTCTCTGCAGCTGAAACACTTCTGAGTATTCTTAGCAAACCTTGCCCTAGAATCTCAGCTTAACTTCAGTGCTCTGCCTCTGTGTGTCTTTACAAATGACCCCAAGCCTTTCCTTTATACTTTTCTCGTTGGGAAACCAACGGCCATGATCAGATCTTGAATCAATGGCTAAGATTAAAAGAAAGCTTGATCTGTGTGACTTAAGACAATTTTATCACATGTTTAATTAAATTCACTTTAATTATTTAAGTTCCTTAAGTTTTAGCTTAGGAAATACATTAAAATAATTAATTAATTTAATATCTCCTAAACCAGATGAAATTTCCCAAATCCATTTTTGGGTCTTGTAGATCAAGTGTACTCTAGTCCCTCCTCAAAATTTGGGAGCTAGAGCACAACTGATGCTACCCCAAATACACAAAATCTCAACACTCTCTCTTAGCATCAAGGGTGTGCTTTAGCAATACATCACATTATGCATTACATGATTTTGGGCACTGGTTCTGTGCTATTGAAGCTTGGCCTACTGCCACTCAACCCTACACTGCTGCTGCCATTCTGTACTACTGCCCATGACTCTGCCACTGCTACTGCAACTCCCTCTCAATATGTTGCATATGTGCTGCTCATAGCACTGCTACTGCGGATCTGCTGCACTGCAACTTCTGTTGTTGAGAGACACAACTTAATCTCCTGCCCAATCTTTGACAGACAAGTCTGATGAGCTGCATCCTCATCACTGAAGCTCCATAGGCTACAAATTTGTGCTGGCATCTAAAGAACGATGCACAACTACAGCTCTGTCTGCATAATCAAACTCCTTCTGCACTACTGAAGTCACATCAGCCCCTTGTGCTAAAATCTATCATGCTGTTGCTGCGCTGCGCTGTCCCCCTGAATCTTTCTGTGCTGCTGCAGCTGTGCACTACGTAAGCAGCTCTGCTCTGTGCTGCTGAAGTCACATCAGCCTCTGCGCTGCAACTGCTTCTACGCTGCTAATGCCTTGCTCTGCGCTGCTCCTTCTAGTCTTCAGATCTGCCTCTGCCTACTTCATCTGTGATCTATGCACCCACTGCTCCACTTGTCCCGCTACTGTCTTAAGGCTTCCGTAGATCGCTTGTGATCCAAGAGATGAGCTACTCAAGGATCCCGCCTTACTTCTATGTAGCTCCTTTACATATCCATGTCACCCCACCTCTGTGGTTCATGAGCACTCATGGTTGCATCATCTCCTGACCCATCATCTGCCACAGCTGCTTTGGAAGAAGATGCTTCCTTGTCCTTTTTCCTCTCTGGCAAAATGTCCCATTTCACCACACTGAAAGTACTTGATCTTTGAAAGATCCTTATTTTTCTTTGGCTACTTCTCTGATGCCAAGGCTGCATCTTCCTCATCTTCCTTTTTCACTTCACTCAATGTAGGGTTGTGCTGCCTCTTGATGAATCTGCGGAGTTCTTCTTGACGCAGAATTGACCACAAGCTATCTCAATCTGGGAGGTCTGCTCTTCCCAAGATACTTTGGACAAAGGTTTCCCACTCATCTGTAACTGCATTGAGGGTTGTCCTGACTATCACATCATCATCCACCGTTACACCCGTTGTAGTCAACTGATCCCTGATTGACTGCAATCTGAAGAGAAAATGCTCCATGTCTTCTCCCTTGGTCATCATGAATGACGTCATCTGAGTCTCCAATAACATTTTTCTTTGGACAGACTTTCCCTCATACAGGGAGGTCAAGGCCTTCCACATCTCGTTAGCCGTCTTCTTCTCAGCTATGTGTGGTACAATATGGTCCTTGATACCGTCCATAATCATCCGCGTGGCATGCCCAACAACCTCCTTATGCTTCCAAAGGAGATCCGGATTTGTCGGTGTGGCCAAAGTTTTCTCTACATGGTCTCTAAGATTGTATGCCTCAAGGACTATCAGGATCCTTGCCTTCCAAACTGAAAAGTTTGGGAAGCCATCCAGCTTATCCTGATCATGCAGTCCATGAGGATCCATCTGCTCAGAATGTGTCAGAACTTCCTTTCTCTTTGCTAGAGAAATGGATCTAAGGCCCTTGGTGAAACAGGCACCTTCTGCTCCCTCTGACAACTTATTTCCCTTCTTGAAAATCTACCAAATCAACTATGATTCAGCTTCTTCCTTGATCCTCTGATCAAACTGCAAGTTTCCTTTGGTTAGAAACTCTTTGAGAAGCTGATCTCCTCTCGCTCTTTGTCACTTGTGCTAAGGCTAAAATTCTGAAAACTTCAGAAATTTAACCCCACCAGCACCTTCTGAATTTCTGCAACTTTTCTGCAGTTGTTTTTGGATCTGACAGATTCAGATCTGAATCACACTGGCTGGGTTCAAACCAAACCAACAATGTTTCTGAGCTGCCTCTGCGCAGTAATTGCGTGCGCTTGCTAGGAGATAGCATTAGTCAATGTCACCCTTCCCTCTGCGTGAATCTGTCTTGAAAACTACGTTGTCCCTTAAGATCTGCGTTTCTGCTGCTTTTCCAGCTGCTTCCTACAGCTAGAACCTTAGTCTCTTCTGCTGGTGACCCTCCTAGATCTGCAATTCCTCTGATACCATGTAGAAATTTCTAAATCTTTACACTTTATGCTTAAATTATTACTGTTAATCTAGTTATGCTACTCCTACTTAGACAAGTTATTAACTGAATAAATTCCAGTTAAAATCAAAGCAAAACACATAACTGATCTCTACCAATCCAGATCTAGAACAAGTTCATGCACACATAGACAAAGTGACACAGTTATTTCTGGACAAATAGTCCTCGGAAAAACCCAATGCGGGAAAACCGGTCTATGGCTACTGGAGGGTTTTATTATTAAGAATTTTTCTGAATACACGAATCTAGGTTCCATATCTAGAAAATCCGACAGAGAATATACTAGATCTACAACTCACTAGCTGATCTAGGGCCAAAATAATCACTGATCCACACCCTCAAATGAGATTCACAGAACTTGGCCAAGATTAGGGCCTAGAAACCCCAGCGCTGCCCCTGAAATCCTCTATGTCAGCCTTTGCAGCCCCTCAAACCCTCAGTGCTGCTCTAGAAGAGACTGCGTTACCCTAGACTGGGTGACGCAGTCACTACGCTGCCCCTTAGGGTCTCTGCCTAACCCTTTGAGGGTTTCTTGCTGAAAATCACGCCGTCCTTGGAGGGACTGCGTTGTCCTTGCTGCTGCTGCTGCTCTCTTCTTCTGCATTGTCCTTGAGTTGATCTTTGCCTCTTGTGTATTCTAGACCCCGGGATCAGATCATCCCCTTGGCCTAAATTCCCCTCTCTGCAGCTGAAACACTTCTGAGTATTCTTAGCAAACCCTACCCTAGAATCTCAGCTTAGCTTCATTGCTCTGCCTCTATGTGTCTTTACAAATGACCCCAAGCCTTTCCTTTATACTTTTCTCGTTGGGAAACCAACGACCATGATCAGATCTTGAATCAATGGCTAAGATTAAAAGAAAGCTTGATCCGTGTGACTTAAGACAATTTCATCACATGTTTAATTAAATTCACTTAATTATTTAAGTTCCCTAAGTTTTAACTTAAGAAATACATTAAAATAATTAATTAATTTAATATCTCCTAAACGAGATGACATTTCCCAAATTCATTTCTGGGTCTTGTAGATCAAGTGTACTCTAGTCCCTCCTCAAAATTTGGGAGCTAGAGCACAATTGATGCTACCCCAAATACACAAAATCTCAACACTGCGCAGTCCACTCTACCTTTGCGCAGTCCTAAAGGGACTACGTTGTTCCTATTGATGTTGTTGTGTAATTCCCTCACCAAAATGTAGAACTCCACCCCTGAGCGGGCACTCGAAGTCCCTCGAGGTAGAGGTTGAGATCTCTGCTTGAAGATCTCGTGTGTTAAACAACACTGCAGACTTGGCTCTCCGACTCAAGCGTGCTTCAGTTAAAATGACCAAGAGAAATAAGATGAATGAATGAATGCCAAAATGAGCCATCCCTTCTTCCTTTTATCCATTAAGGCCCAATGTATGCCTTGGGTCCCACCTTGGCCTACACTGCCTCTCCTTGGCCATTCATGTGCTACCTTCCTCTAGCCAATCCCACACTGTCCTTTCCATGCCTCTTCTACGCTGCCACCTAAGGCCAATTCGACCCCATCACTAGAGCCACAATTTTCTCTTAGGGACTTTAGAAAAAGACTTTATTTGGCTTAATTATTAGTTTTTAGTCCCCTACCCACTTTATTTCCACCCGACATTAGGAAATGCCAAAATAAATCAAAATTAATATTCCAATTAGCTAACTACTAATTTGGAATATTACACCTTCACAAACTTCCTGTAATAGGTGTCGATGCCCACAAATCCCCTCAACTCGGTCAAATTCTTGGGCTTTGGCCAATCTCTGATGGCCCTGATCTTCTCCTCGTGCACTCGTACATCGTCCTTTGCTATAATGTGGCCCAAGTACAACATCTCTGTCAGTCCAAATTTGCGCTTGGATAGCTTGGCATAAAACTTATGCTCCTCCAAAATACGCAGCACTGTCTCCACATGCTGCAAATGCTCCTCCCATGTCCGGTTGTAGATCAAGATGTCATCGAAGAAGACTAGCACGAACTTCCTCAACTGGCCACGAAAAACATGATTCATACAAGACTGGAATGTGGCTGGAGCATTGTTTAGCCCAAAGGGCATCACCAAAAACTAAAAGTGCCCATAATGGCACCGGAACGTTGTCTTGGGGACATCCTTGTCCCTCATCGGAATCTAGTGGTACCCTAATCTCAAATATATTTTGGAAAAGAACTTGGCCCCCCTCAACTCATCCATCAGCTCCTCTATCCGCGGAATGGGGTAGGGGTTCTTCATTGTCTTCTTGTTCAGGGCCCTATAATCAATACACATTCTCAGCGTACTGTCTTTCTTCTTCACCAGAACAACAGATGAAGCAAAGGGGCTTGAACTCGGTCGAATATGCCCTAAGAGAAAAAGTTCATGTACGACCCTCTCAATCTCATTTTGGTAGGCCTTGGGGTGCCTATACGAAGTAGAGATCACGACCTGAAACTCGAGCTCCAGCTCAATGGTGTGCTCAAATCCTCAGTCAAGTGGATGCCTTGGTGGAATATCCCCGAAAACCGTGGAGTATCGGTCGAGGATGGCCTGTATATGTGGATGAGTGGGTTTAGTTGCACCATCTGCCTCAGAAATCCTGAACTCAACTTCCCACTCTATATATACCTGTCTGAAATCTGCCTCCATCCTATGCGCAGAGACAGTCTGGGGTGGATACGAATGCATGCCTCTAAGTATCACCGATTTCCCGTTCTTATCCAAGAACTCCATCTCCAGCTTCTGCCAATCTGTAGTGACCCTACCAAGGGTGAAGAACCATTGGAACCCCAACACTGTTGGTGTCTAGAATATCAACCTGTAATATTCCTTTTTCTGGTGTCACCTACGATAGGGCTAGGATAGACTTCCATAGTTAGGAGCAGATAGGTCATAGGTACAGGTTGGTGTCGTCAGCGGGCCCGGGGGATTTTTGGAGGAGTTTTGAGGGGTTTCTATTCGGTCGGGTGGCATTCGCTTGATGTATTCCATCATCCAAGTAACTTTCCTTTCATTCCGGTGCATTCCGACAACTTTCGGAAAATTGAGTTATTTTTGGGCTTAACTCAGTTAATTACGCTCAAGGTGGCATTCTGGGAGGAATACATGATAGAACACCTTAGTGTAATAGCTCATTGGAACCGTGACGAGGATACCTACACGATGGGATGGTTGAACAAGAGTTTCAGTGACCAGAGGAGACGTGGTAGCCGATTTACTCTTTTTTGCATTAAAAAGGAATATTTTAATAAAAAGGAAAAGTGCTCCATGAATAAAATAATAATAAAATAAGGCTCTAGAAGGATCCAAGAGATCTGTAAAAGAAAGGAAGGAGGCCATTGAGGGATATCTTGGATTAGATCATTTTCTTGTGTATGAGAGGCTTGAGAATGTGGTTCTCTACTTCAGCAGTAACCCTAGGACGGAAACCCTTGGGTGGTTTGTGTGTTGGACGGAAACCCAAGTCTCTTTGAGGAGACTTCATTCAGAAGTTTAGCAGAGCTTCAGAGGTATTGGAGTGAGGATCATTTAGATCTTCAACAAGTGCTTCAGTGGGTTTAGTGGTAACTGTTGTCGGAGGGAGAGTGCAGCAGTTAGTTTCGGAGGCCGGCACCGTGCAACAGATTTATTGAGGCCAGTTGTATTTCAGTCATCTCAGCTATCTTTCATTTCATCTTGTAACCCCAGTGATATTATAATAAAGCTGAGTTATTTTCTTGCATTATGGTGTTATGGATTTGCATGTACTTGTATGTTTTATTTTACATGGCAATCTTCTATTAAATGCATGTTGATTTTACAGCATAACTTGGGGTTTAAGTAAATTTATGCAAATTTAGTAAAATATCCCATTTGGGGATATTATAATGGTATCAGAGCCTCGATCTTGGCTTAGCCTGCGTGCTTGTCATTTTCGGTTGCAGTATTTTGATTAGAAGGGCCTACGCAGTCATTGGAGGAGGCTCATTTGTGGGAGCTTCATTGGTGGGATTTAGAGTTGGGGTGTTGGGAGATTGATAGGAGAGCCATTTGAGGAGGTTGGTTGGGATTTTGGAAAGCAGTGATTGACAGTAGCAGCTGCAGTGCCAGAAAACGAAATTGGAAGAGGGCCAAACTACAAAGGGTCATATTTTGAAGGTTGGAATTAGAGGAAACCCTTTCTGGGTTTTTCTGGGTTTTGGGCAAGGATCACCTTCCCAAATTCCCAGAATTTTCTAAGCAGTTTTCAGTGGATAAATCAAAGGCCGAAGTCATGCAACACTTTAGTCTTCGAGCAACAACGCAGTTTTTGGAGGAACTTGCTATTGGGGTCAATAGTGATTTGGAAAAACCATTTCTGGGGTTTTCTAGGTTTTGTGAAAGGAGTTTGTGGTAAAAAAAATTCAAAATTTTGCGAGCAATATTCGGGTCTAAAATCGTCATTCTTATAGCAGGGCGAATTGTTGGTTTAGCTGGGATTTCACACTATTTGAACATTTTTGGTCAATCATAATTAGCCCAAAACATTTCTGGGTTTTGTCGGCCACGCATCAAGGAGTTGGCTCCTACATTTGTAGAATTTTTGGGAGAGCTTTTGTGCTCCAAACATACAAAATTATTTGGCAGCTAGTGGGGAAGGAGTAAATTAAATTTTGGGTCTCGGGTGACCAGTCGTATTTGTCAAAATAATTTCTGGGTTTTTCTGGGTTTGTGGTGGAGAGCCCAAGATTAATTTGGCAGAATTTTATGAGCACTCTTGGAGGCTCAAACAAGGGTTCCTTTCAGCAAGCAGTTGAAAAATTTCCAGAGTCGGCGTAGAGCTTGAGGAGAGATCATTTCCTTGCATCAGAAATTCCGACCATTTGTATGTGCAGTGTTGCTAGTGCTTAGAGGTGGTTAGTAAGCAAAAAGAGAGGTTGTTGAGAAGATCTTATATTACAAGGGGAAGGTCTCATTTTGTTTAACCTTGTATATATTGTGAACCATGGAGGGGTTCCTAAATAGTTTTAGAAAAATAAAAACAGAAGTTGGTTCCTTGAACCACCATGCATCAGAAGACCAAAAAAAACCAAACGACAAACCCTTTTCAAGAGGAATTTATGCCATCATTCAAAAAGAGTAGCCAAAAGATTTGCAGCGAATTGGGGATTGGTCACAAAATTCTTGCACTTGGAACAGATCTAAAACACATGAAGATGACATGGAGAGTTCTGTCCAAACTCGATGAGCTTAATGAACTTCTGTCAAAATAAGCCAAGAAGAAGGGAAGAAACTGATTTGGGCTCTAAAACCTGCTACGCTTGCTCTTATACAACCCAAATTCTTGGAGGAACTGTGTGAGGGGGTCAGACTTCCATTTGCATCATGCCTCAGTAACATCATGAAGTTGACCGCACCTATAGCTCCATACAGTGATGATGTTATGAGGAGGATTATGAGATCGATAGTAGAGACTTTTTAGGATTTGGACAATAGCGCAGGCTCTACCTTCAGGAAGAAGCTTGAGATTTTAGGGAGTATGGCCACATTCGAGACGTATGTCATCATGTTTGACCTTGAGTGTGATGATTTGATTCTGCAGATGTTCCAATGCTTCTTCAACATTAGGAGACATCATCCTGACACCGTCATAGCACACATGCAGTCCATCCTGTCATCATGTATGAGAGACCGTGAGACCATTTGTCAAGAGTTGCAGACCAGATTGTTGAGCATTTGGAGGAGAGAGAAGTTGGTCTCACTAGCTGCTTATGAGCTAGCCCAAGGGCTGGTTGAGCAGAATATTGGACTATTCAGGAGAGAGTTGACCAGGGAGGAGTTGCTCCAGTTTGGAGGATCAGGCAGCAGAAATGAGCTGAGGAGGAAGGGACTTTGCTTCATCTGAAAAGAACCCTGGGGGCCCAATCACTCATGCTTGAGTGATGTAGATGATGTGGCAGAGGCAAAACAAAAGGGCATTCCTTCTGTATGCCATGATGAGGACTCTTCTTCAGGTGAGTCCATGGGATTATATGAGGATGCTTCTGGGGAGCAAGAGCAGTCATGCAGAGATGATGACAGTAGGTCAGAGTTGTATTCCAGTGTGCAGGGTGAGCAGTGATGGGACTCTACGAGAGATACTAAGGGTGATGAATCACTTGTGACGATTCAGCCTGAGCAACATAGGATGGAGCAGGAGTCAGCAGAGGAGGATACTATGGACATCATGCATGATAGTCCTTTGGGGGAGAGCCAGATGGAGGCTCACATTGAGTCTATGATGGATATGTGGCTAACCTTGGAGTTAGCCATTGAGGAGCAATCAGATGCACAGACACCGAGTACGGTGACAGCAATTGCAGATCCATATCAGCTGGAGATGTTGGAGGTTGATGGGATAGTTCTGCAGGGGGCTAATGGACAGCAAGAGCATTACATTCCCGATCAGGAGAGGGAGGAGTTGTTGGAGATGTTGGAGCATCCATCTTTGGATCGACACATTGATGAGGTGCAGATAGATGCACATGCAGTCAGCAAAGTTGTCGTACTTTCTGGGAGTAGCACTCTCCAGGAGTACATTGATGGGGCTTGCAGCATATCTTGCCCAATTTGGCCCATTATAGAGGGAGGGGCTTTCTTCTGCAGACAGATCTCGTCGGCAGACGGGACAGAGCAGCGTGAGTTGATTACGGAATGGCAAAAACACTCGTGGCATGTTCCATATACAGTTGTCACTACAGTGGATTCTTCTTCCAGGATAGATTGGCAGGAGATCATGAGTTGGTACCCTCTTGATGGTACGATCTTATTCGTAGGGAGCACAGCAGAGCAGGGGCCCTCAGGCATGGTAGATGCTACAGATTCCAGTGGGCAGTGGGGCACAGGTCGTCATTTCTTCAGCACTACATCCTGATTTCAGGAGAGCAGGATCAACATTGGACTGAGTCAGGACTTGGATTGGAGAGAGGTGATGAGTTGGTACGCTATTGGTGGGGCAGCTTATATAGTTAGAGGTACAACACAGCAAGAGCCATGGAGCATTGATGATTGTTGGCGGACTTCACTTCATGGGGCATCAGCTATAGCTAGAGGCAGTGCGCAGTCCCAGTCGTGGGACTTGGGCGATGATTGACCATGGTGGCGATGGGATCAGGAGGATTGTTTGATGACAGGTACTGTGAGAGATCAGTTTGGGATCCCGATATTGAGTGGTCTATTCCGGATGGCTTGACACAGGTGCATAGCAGCACTCAGGGGTTTGTATGGGATCTGGGCATTGGGTCTCAGTTGCATCGGATCAACAGGGTGGCCCACATATTTGGATTGCTTGATGGAAAGCAATCTTGGGGCGGGAGGTCTGTAATATTCCTTTTTTTGGTGTCACCTACAATAGGGCTAGGATGGACTTCCAGAGTTAGGAGCAGACAGGTCACAAGTACAGGTTGGTGTCGTCAGCGAGCCCGAGGGATTTTTCGAGGAGTTTTGAGGGGTTTCTATGCGGTTGAGTGGCATTCGCTTGATGTATTCCATCATCCGAGCAGCGTGCCTTTCGTTCCAGTGCATTCCGACAACTTTCGGAAAATTGAGTTATTTTTGGGCTTAACTCAGTTAATTACGCTCAAGGTGGCATTCCGGGAGGAATACATGATAGAACACCTTAGTGTAATAGCTCATTGGAACCGAGACGAGGATACCTACATGATGGGACGGTTGAACAAGAGTTTCAGTGACCAGAGGAGACGCGGTAGCCGATTTACTCTTTTTTGCATTAAAAAGGAATATTTTAATAAAGGGGACAAGTGTTCCATGAATAAAATAATAATAAAATAAGGCTCTAGAACTATCCAAGAGATCTATAAAAGAAAGGGAGGAGGCCATTGAGGGATATCTTGGATTAGATCATTTTCTTGTGTATGAGAGGTTTGAGAATGTGGTTCTCTACTTCAGCAATAACCCCAGGACGGAAACCCTGGGGTGATTTGTGAGTGTTGGACGGAAACCCAACTCTCTTTGAGGAGACTTCATTCAGAAGTTTCGCAGAGCTTCAGAGGTATTGGAGTGAGGATCATTCAGATCTTCAATGGGTGCTTCAGTGGGTTCAGTGGTAGCTGTTGCCGGAGGGAGAGTGCAGCAGTCAGTGTTGGAGGCCAGCGCCGTGCAGCAAATTTATTGAGGCCAGTTGTATTTCAGTCATCTCAGCTATCTTTCATTTTAGCTTGTAACCCCAGTGATATTATAATAAAGCTGAGTTATTTCCTGCATTATGGTGTTATGGATTTACATGTACTTGTATGTTTTATTTTACATGGAAATCTTTTGTTAAATGTGTGTTGATTTTACGGCGTAATTTGGGTTTAAGTAAATTTATGCAAATTTAGTAAAATATCCCATTTGGGGATATTACACAACCACAAAGAAATGACCCATCACTGAGTAGATCCCATGGTCACTGTCAAGGTTGGAACATAACGCATGCACTGCATTGTCCTAGCTCTCGGTACTAGCACAGAAAATCCATCGAACCCCTCTGTCTAGATGCCCCTTCTCTGCACCATCTGAGCATTGATGAAGTTGTGCCTGGCTCCACTATCCACAAGCACTGAGACACGTTGTCGCTGAACTTTCCCCCTGACCCTCAGTGACAGATATTTGGGTATGCCGCGCAAAAAAAATGCAAGGACCCCTCCGGTCGGTGCAAACGCTAATGCTCCTGCTGCTGGTGGGTGTGGAGATGGAGGCCCTTCCTCCTGAGATGTTGCTTTGTCTTCACCTCCCATCTGAAAGAGTGTCTCCTCTTCTCCCTTGCTGTCAGAGAAGACCTCGATTTAGTGTGCCTCCCTCCGGCACACCTGTGACGCGGTACCCATGGCTCCTGGCACATGAAGCAAAGCTTCTTCCTCCTCAAATCTCTCCTAGTGTCATCATCTAATGGTCCCTGGCTCTAGTTCCCTCTCGGGGGTGGAGCTCTCGCATCTCTTCCTCTTTATTGGAAGACTGGTCTGTTGGGCATATGGGATCTAGCCCTCGACAATGCATCCTGAAGATCCCGTGTTCTCCCAACTACATCTTGGAGCGTAGTGGGTCAAGTTGACCTAACTAGCCCATGCAATGGCTCTGCCAACCCATCTATGAACATAAAAATACTCCTAGGTTCTGATAGATCCAAAACCATCACTGACAACCTCAAGAACTCAGAAATATATGCCTCCGGAGTCCGGACTCCTTGTTTGCTTGATTTTGGTCAGTTCTCCAAAATGCTCTTCGAGGTCCTTCTTGTCGAACCTCTCCAACACTCTCCTCGTGAATTCATCATACATTGTCACCCCTGCGTAACCCAACGTAGTCAGTCCATGAAACCACAAGTCATGGGCTTCTTCCTCCAAATGAAGTGTAGCCACCTTGATGGCCACTATCTCTGTCATCTGGTTCAGCTGGAAATAGACATCCAACTTCTCAACCCAAGCCTTGGCTAAGATCTTTGCAAATCCATTGAAGGTTGGAAGGAATAACCTTCCCACAGTACGTTCAATATTACTGTTCTCAGCGTACTCTCCTTTTGCCTAGCCTTTGGGTTTATTCATATTGTTGTTCTTCAGTTGGTAAAACATATTTGAACGTAATGGCCCTTCCAAACTATGGCCCATAGGATTGGTATTCTACGAAAAAATCACCATAGTGAACCTCCTTCGGCTCCTGTTGTCCTCCTGTCCCTGAAGCTAGGAACGTGGGAATGGTGGAACGTGGTGGAGTATAGGGTACAATCATAAAAGTAGTGTGAGGACCTGCCTGGCGCTATGAAGTACCAGACCCTTATCCAATCTGGAATCCCCCTTGAACTCCCTCTCCCTTACTGTTATTACTAAGCTTTTAGCCCATCTCCTCAATCCTCTTGGAGAGGTCTTGTACTGACTTTAGAAGAAGGTGAGCAAATTCCTTCCATCATCTGTGTGCACCATCTCTCTCTCTACAACCTCTGGAACGCTATCAACTTGATCTGGAGTGATTTTGAGCCTCCTTTCTTTGCTCATGTATCTCTGCCTCCGGTAAGTCACGTTCTGTCTGTCTTCCGATGTCATAGGCTGCATGCTCCACAAGTTGAGCCAAGTCTATGAGCTCTGATACCCACTGTAATATCCCAAATTGGGAATAGACAATAATATTAAGCACAATAGACTAAAAACAACTGCAAAGAAAAACACACTATCAAAACACATAAACTGGAGCCAAAAACAACTGTTGCGCCATTTTATTAATTTGCTTGGAAGGAGTACAATAGTGGTGTTGAAAGGATTGCACCTCGGCCTGCACAAAGCAAGTTGAAGAACAACTCAAACACAAGTTGAATCTCCCCTCATAACTGGCTCTACATGGCTCTGTCTCTATGCTGCCTAGCCCGAAAATGATGTTGTTGGCTGACTTCGAGTTACGGGATAGGCTGCTTCCCTTGCTCAGAAAATTCTGGGAACTAGTCACTGGACTCTGCTCACCAAACCCACAAAAACCAGGAAATGGTTTGTTGAAAACTCGACCCCGGAAATTGGCCCTCTTGGGCTTGGCTCAATGAACTGCTAGGGAAATCGAACCACTGGAAGGAATTGCTGGAAAATGCCTCTGGAATGTTGCAATAATCCCTAGTAGGAGGTGATGAGCCTCCCGTCCAAAACTACTGTTGTGAATTCCCTTCTCTACAACCTCTGAGAATCTACTCCTCACCGCATTGCGTCCTCCCCTACGCAGTCTCCTCCTCCTCTGCGCAGTCCAGAAATGGCTACGCTCCTCCTGTTGCTGCTGAATGGAAAAACTCCTCACAAGGTGTAGAACTCCTCTCCTGAGCGGGCACTCGAAGTCCCCCGAGGTAGAGGTTGAGATCTCTGCTTGAAGATCTCGTGTGCTAAAAAACACTGCAGACTTGGCTCTTCGAATCAAGCATTCTCAGTCAAAATGACAAGAAGAAATTAGATTAATGAATGAGGAAAGAGAGCTCACTCCTTCCTTTTGTCAATTGAGGCACAACATATTCCTTGGGCCCCACCTTGGCCTGCGCTGCCTCTCCTTGAGCCACTCACACGCTGCCCCTCTCCAACCAATCATGCACTACCTTCTTTGTGCTTCCTCCACACTGCTCCCTAGGGACAACTCGACCCCACCACTAGAGCCGCAATTTTTCCTTAAGAACTTTAGGGAAGCAACTTTATTTTGGAAAAATATCATGTGTGGGTCCCCTGCCCACTTTATTAGTGTTCAACATTAGAAAAGGAAAAAATTAATCAAAATTAATATTCCAATTAGCTTCACAACTAATTTGGAATATTACACTGACACTGAATGCCATGACTCACCTCAACACACTTGAGGATATTGTTCCACCACCAGTCCAACCTACTGATGCAACTTCATACATTCCAGGACACCCATCATCTATTCATGATGTAGAGTTGCAATATGCAGAAGATAATGCAGATCCATGTGAGGATATGTAAATGTATTTACTATTATCATTTATGATAGTATCCTTTTTGTTACTTTGTATGAGGGAGGATGCATCATTTCAGTGTTTCAGTCTTCATATTTATAATATATCTAATGGTTTCAGTTCTAAAAGTGTTTGATGGTTTCAGGGAGTATTTGATTTTTGATCTCTAAAGTGTTTTTTAAAATTAAAAAAATATTATTATATTTTATTTTTTACGAACTGGCCGTATTTGGATCCTGGATTTTAAAAAAACTAGCGAATCCGGATCTGGATCCGTATCTGTATCCGTATCCGTATCCGAATCCTGGTAACTTAGCTTTAAACTTACTTGCAATATTATTGGTCTCATGTAATTGTCATGATGAATGGTCTCATTATTACTTGATGTTATTATCTCTTGTTATTTGAGCATTTCCTTTAACAAGTGCAAACCCTATTTACATTGGGAAAGCAATATTTTTGGTCCATTGAAATCTCATTTGCAAGCATTATCTTTCTTTCAAATAGAATTTTCTCTATTTTGCAAGTAGTGTGGATCTTTACTTTGCTTGCAATTTAGCTATTTCATGCACTTATTATTTAGCTCATGAGTACTGGACGTCATTAGCTTTTGTTACTTGAGCACTCGCTTTACAAGTACCATTTCCTTTACAGTTGCAAGTGATATTTTTAAACTCATCTTGGTCTAACACTTTGATTTTTGCAGGATTATCTATCATTGTATCTTGAAATTTTATTTGGAGCAAACATTTGTCATTTAATTTGAAGCATTGGTCTATACTTTGAATATATCATTGAAAATTGCTTATATATTTATGCTTTTTCACGTTTTGGAAATCAAGTCATCTTTGATAAATATCTACTTCTAACTTTAATCTCCTAGAAACTCACATTTCCTTCATTAACCTTCCTTAGGGACCACCCCCCTTCACTTAAGTAGGAGAGAGATTTAACAGAGAGAGTAGAGATTAGGTGACGACCCCTTCTCTTAATTTGCCACCAAGATCACACCTTGTGGGTTTGAGGATTTTTCCCACACTAACATAGGTGTGCAAGCGAGGCGGAAACATGCATCAGTAGTAATGAAGACAAATTATTAGCACTCTGGAGTGAACCTTGTGAAATTCGTGTGCTAACTTTCAAATTTGCAATTTATCCTGATTAAGTTGGGTCGTACACTGGAGATTTCATGACTTCGAGATTTCAGAGATTTTGTGCCAATTTCACATCAACTTATCATCAGCATTAGCTCAGGGACCTAGTTTCAGTTCTTAGAGACATGCATGTGATTTTGCAGTACTACTTTTAGAGGGCGTGACCCACAGTATGTCAGCCATCATACCGTATGTGTGTTCCTTGGTCACACACAAATAAGATGATGTTATTTTAACAACATATGGAGTTGTTAAAATGGTTGTAGGTTAATTTCGTTACATGCAATATCACATTCACAATGCCATGCAGAGCACTGGAATAATAAGTTAGTCGCATGTGACCACAAATGCATGCATCTCAATTTTTGGTACTTTCTATTTTTAGAACATTCTATTTTTGGGTGTTGCTATTTTTTAGAAAGTGGCGTCCATTGCAAGTATTGTAACATTAGGAGATTATTTGGTGAACTTACTATTTTTAGTAAGTACTATTCTAGGTATCCATTTTTTATTTTTTATAGCAAGGATCATGCATGCATCTGATTAAGGTGGGGTTATGTTTTCAGGTTTTCCTACATTTTAGGGCATAAGTTCTATCTTTAGCAAGTACCATTACAATAAGCTTTTATGTATGGCATGGTTCATGTATGCATCATTTTAGTAATGAGACTTCATTTTTAATGACCCTGAATTTTTACGAAGGCACTACTACTTTGGGCAGGTGCTATTTCGGGAATGGTGGTAGAGCATTGAGGTTCTAGATTGGTAATGTCACTCACCGTCATCCTCATTTGGTGAATTTTCCATACATAATATGACTTTTTGGTTGGTTCAGACTTTGTTAGATGTAACTCTGTGACCATCATGAAGGAATATTCTTTCTATGGCTATGTTTAGGTGAAGATCATGACCATGTGTCATGATCATTTTGTGATGATGGGGATGAGATGGCTATTAAATGGTTTGTGTAATGGGAAATATATTTTTGGTGAAAGATATTCATCCATGTTACCTCCTAGGCCTGCACTCATAGATATCCAAGTTTCTAAACAAATTGCAACCTTAGAAGCACTTGAGAAGGTTGCCAAATATCAATGCATCAACTCTTCCTCTCACTCTACGCTAATTCTTTTCTAGCAGAAGGGGAGAAGCTCTAAAAAAGAATGTTGAAGATGTTCATTAGAAATAAAGGGACGGTGGACAACCAAGACCTGTGTCTACCCAATTGGGAGATGGAGTTGAGATCAAAGCAAGGTTGTTGGGAATCGTCCCCCCCACCCCTCCCCCTCGAATCCCGCTCCCAAAACGCGCTCCATTCGAGAGCGCGCTTTCGAGCCTGAATAAGTGCTCCCTATTTTCTCGGGAGCGTTTCAAGGAGCGCTCGGGAGCGAACGCTCCCCAAGCGCTCCCTTCATTAAAAAAATGATGCGGGAGCGTTTTTTAAATGGAGGGGGCGCTCGAGGAGCATTCGCTTCTTAACACTCCCTGGCGCGGAGAAAAAATCGGACGGCGAATTTTTCCAAATTCTTTTGGGAGGGAGGGGGAGTTGGGTAATAAAAAGCCCTCCCCTCCTCATTGTTGTTATCATTGTTTGTTTGAGAGCAAGAGAGAGAGCTTGAGAGTTTGAGAGCAAGGAGAGGGCAAGGAGCAAGTTGCAAGAGAGCAAGAGGAGAGAGCAAGGAGCATGAAGAGAGCAACAAGGAGGATTGAAGGAGTCAGGACTCAGGACAAAGAGGTAGGACTCTCTAATCTAGTTTTTTATGTTCTATATTGCATTTTTAAGTTGTTCAAAAATGAAAACTTGAATTTTTTTTCTCAATGTTGCATTTTACTGTGTTGAAAAGTGAAAAATTGAATTGTCTTTTTTCTATGTTGAATTTTTTCCTATTCTGATTTGGCATTCCTCCATTTTTTTTGCAAACTAGAAACTTGAAACTTGAAACTTGAATCATCATGGATATATGGCTAGGGATTTTCTTCATGTTGGTTCCTTTCTTTGTAATAATGGTGTTGGAGAGTAGAAGAAAGAGGCCCATTAGAGAAGAGGAGGATGAAGAAGTGGGTTATAGTGGATTTGATGAAAATCCTGAAGAGGAGTATGCTGAGGAGGAAGGGGAGAGTGGAGAACATGAGGCCACAGAGACCCCAACTAAACAAGACCAAAGTCAAACACCATTGTGGAAATATGTTCAGAGGCAGGAAGGAGGGAAAGGTGGTGGAACCACTAAATTTCTTTGCCCCCATTGCAATAAAGAATACATAGGTTCATACACCCGTGCCAGAAGGCACCTTTGTGGAAAAATGCAAGGGGATGGAGAGAAAAATCTAGGAATCAAAATTTGTGTAAGTGTGCCAGCAACAGAGAGAGAGAAACACAAAAAGGAAGAGGAGGTTGCCCTACATAGATCTAAAGATCTAGGGGTTTCATTGATTCTTATGCAGCATCAGGTCCATCACATCATGGACAAGAAGTCCATCAACTTCCACCCATGGCAGTGGATATGGAGGCACACTTGGACCAAACATTTCCTTAAGGTGTAGAACCATATCCGATTTCCTTGATGAAGGGTGTAGGAATGATGTGGATTCAAAAAATTTCCGGTTTCTCTATGCATGTGGGGTGCCATTCAATGTTCTTCGCTCACCTTATTGGCATGAAATGGTTTCTGCCATTAATGATGCCCTGAAAGGATACAGGAGCCCTGGGTATGACAAGGCCAAAAAATCGTGGGACTTGATCATGAAAAAGCTAAAATAAGTAATTCTTTGAATAGAATGACAAATTCTTGGAATGAGCATGGGGTGTCCATTGTATCTGATGGATGGACCAATGTAAAAGGAAAGCCATTGATAAGTGTTTTGGATGTGTCTGTTATTGGTGCAATATTCCTTTCAACATATGATTATTCAGACAAATTCAAGACCGACATTAACATTGTAGAAACATTACTTGAAACAATTGAAAGTATTGGGCCATACAATGTCATCCAAGTCATCATTGATAATGCTACTAATTGTAAGGCAACGAGAGCAATTATTGAGGATAAATACCCCAACATATTTTGGTCTAGGTGTTTGGTTCACACAATGAACCTTTTGATGCATGATATAATTAAAAACAAACAACCTCAATACAAATGGCTTGGTGATTTGTACAAGAGAGGTAAAAAAATGATAAAATTTATTACAAATCATAGCAATACCCATGGGCTTTTTCGTACTCACTCAAGATTGGAGTTGTTGAAGATAGCAAAGACTAGATTTGTTAGCTATTACCTCACCTTCAAGCTCCTTTTCAAGGTAAGAGAGTCATTGGCAGCCATGGTATCACGTCCACACTGGCAAGTATTAAAGGACAAGGCAACAACAATAGTTGACAAGCAAGGTTTTGAACAAGTGGAGGAGGTAAAAAAATGATAGCATGTTGGGGCAAATATAAGATGTTGTTAAGGAAAATGATCCCAACTTGTATGCAATGATTCACAACTGTGTGTGTGCATGGTGGAATAAACTTAATGTTCCACTACATGCCTTGGCATATATCCTTATGCCAAAATACTACTCTCCATCTTGGTTGGGCCAACCTGCACCTGGAGGTGGGGTTAGGATCAAACCTCACACAGATCCAGAGGTACAAGAGGGATACATGAACGCAATAGACAAGTTGGTCCCCGACATGGAGGAGTGTGCTAAATTGCGCCTTGAATTAGGCAGATACTTTAGTTGCACTGGTAACTTTGGTTCTTTCCATGCAATGGAAGACAAAGACAGATTTGATGCTCTCACATGGTGGGAAGCATATGGCAGCATGGGACTTTTGCCAAAGTTGGCAAAAAAAAGTTCTCTCACAAGTTGTAAATACTTCTTCTATAGAGAGGTGTTGGAGCACCTACAACTTCATACATAATGTGAGAAGAAACGGGATGAATGAAAACAGAGCAGAAAACTTGGTTTATGTGCATTACAACTTGAGGTTGTTGAGTCATTACTGTGATCAGGCATATGAGGATCAATCATATAAAGTTTGGGACAACAACCCAGAGGATGATAATTTGGAGGACGGCACTGTACATATGGAAGAATTGGAAGCAGAACTTTTGAGGGATGATGATGAAGAAACAGCAGCCATGCAACCACCACACACAGGGCCAGTCCCGACTCCCACCATCCAGTAGCAGTGCAGGTGCCAGTGCCACTGTTCAATTTTCAGCGATTGTTCCTTTGCAGATTCAACCTCCACCTACATCCTCACGTTGCCCTTCGCCTTCTAGTTATGGGGTACTCTTGAGAGTACTAGAAGACCACCATTGCCTCGTGGTTCTCACAAATTAAACATTTCTCGTGGGCGTGGGCGTGGCAAGGGGCCATCAAATAGATAAAATAGATTTGTTGTTTTCTAGTCTTTTCTATTTTCTAGTAGTTTTTAACTTTTATAACTGTTGAACAGTTGAAACTTGACTCTTTCATATTTATTATGATCATTTTTGTAAACAATATATGACAATTTAAGTTTGAATTTGAAAGGTGAAACTTTGAAGTTGACATTTATAAGTTTATAAGCCATTATGAATTATGAATATGATGCTTCATGAAAGTTCATTTCGTTTCATTTTATAGCATTTCATTTCATGTTAAATATTCTTTGTTGTAATGGTTATTGGTTACACTTAGCTTACAAGTACAACTATGGTAATCAATGAATCAATGATGATAAATGTTATATATTGAATTTTGAAAGCTTGAAACTTTAAGATTGATGATTCATGAGACTCAAGAGTCAATATGTTATATGTTTCCAACTTGTGGGTGTGGTTAATGAAGATTATAACTTCCAGATGATTGATGTTATATGGTTCAATCTACGTTTTTATGTTTTTTATGTCTAATTCATCATTCTACATGCTTTTGTTGACATATATGCATCAAAATATAAAAAAATATAAAATATATATATATATTTAAAAAAAACGCTCCCCAAAACGCTCCGGACCGGGAGCTTTTGAAAATGGCGCTCCCACTCCCGCAAGAGGATTTGAACATTACGGTGAAGACATAATGAAGCCATTTCAATTATGAATACAATTATAGATCCACCCAGAGCCATGTAGGATCTGTCATGTAAACAAAACCTTCAAACCCAGAAATGGATCCCATGTTACTAAAATAGTCTAGTGCCAGCTAGTCCTCACATGCCAGATCCCAAGCAAATAATGTTAGAGTTTTTGGTTCATTTTTTTTATTTTTAAGCATATTTTCTACCTATTTGAAACCCTAAAAAGCAAGTATTCTATTTAGATTTTTAGTTACATAGTAATATGAAGGTTGTATAAGTTATTAACTACTTTCAAGTTGTATAGCACATGATAATGCTCACAGGAAAAGTTTTATATATCAAAATTTCAATTTTCAATTTTTGATAATGCTAATAGGAAAGCTTTGGAACAATACATAGATAATAATATATATTTTACAAAGGATGGTTGTGTCATTAATAATTTAATTAGATCAATCCCATTCAACTCTAGGTGAAGAGTCCTCTTAAAACAATATGATACATAGACTATAGCATGTTCTTGTTGGAAATCCACACACCCTAGGTCTAGTCTATGTCCTAGCTAGGAACACAAACACACTAGAGATGCCCAACTTTAAACAACTTAGCACAACAGAATATAACAAAAAACAGATCAATAATTGTACATAGTATTTATGGCCCAAAACATGTTCCTTATTAGTCCTTCAATAAGAATACCATAGGGCTCTCGTACCAGGGATGATGGTCGTTTACAAAGCCTAATACAATGCTAAAATACAAAGTCAATCCTTTGACTAATACAACTAGGGTTGAGGCCTGGTCCATCAGCCCCGCATCTGCCCAATAAATACAATCAGTGGTCCTTCACCTACAAAAACACAACCAGCGAGAACTTAACTCGCCTGTGTTGGTTCCTTTAGCCCACAGACTTCAGTTCCACTTGCTATCCTTGTTGTAGCCTCCTTCCTTCACTACTACAAACTTCTTTTCAACCCTCAGTCTGCATGTTCCAAGCTCTACAAACCCTCAACTCTCCATTTGCTATCCTTGTTGTAGCCTCCTTCCTTCACTACTACAACTTCTTTTCAACCCTCAGTCTGCCTGTTCCAAGCTCTACAAACCCTCAACTCTCTTGTCTTTGCCTCAACCAGTTGTTCTGCCAACTTTCTGACTGCCCTCAACCTCCTCCTTGACCTCTGTGAAGCCTCAGCCTACTCAGCACACTCAACCAACTACTCGTCAAACTCAGCAACCTGGTTTTTCCCTCTTCTTTTCTGCTTAGATCCTCGACCTGCCTCCTTGGGCCTTCAACCTGTTCCTTAACTCTCGGGTTGTTGTACAGACCTCGACCATCCTTTCCTAAGGCTCTCGGCCATACTCAACGAACTCCAAACTGTTACACAAGCTTGTGACCCCTTGCAGCCCCCTCCGACCCTCTGCGGCCCTCAACAGCATGTCTACAACCCTTCATTTGTGCTACTACAACATCCCTAAACAAACCTTGGATTCCCTACAGACTCGGCCTTCTTCTCTCTTTGACAGTAGCTCCTTTAGCTAACCAGAATCATAGTATTAAAAACCGGAACTGGTGACCAGACAGGTGGACCTAATGAATCGAGTTTTGAATCGGAACCAGTCAAACCAGAACTGGTCAGATCTCGATGAACCAGTTTTTAAAAAATATATTAAATAATTATATTTTAATAAAGAAAACTATTTTAAGATTTGCAACCATGATTCCAAGCCAATAGAGACAAAATATGCAAAGTTTGCTCATTTATATACCATGTAAAGGTGAATATATCAAAATGGCACTAAGTGCAATACATATCATCGACAAAATACGTAAACAATGAGGCTCCAAATGGCCTATAAAGTCCATAAACAAAGCCTACAAACTATGAGGCCACTAGCCTACTACAAATCTACATATATGATATTAGTGATCAACATTATCACTTGAAACTTATCCTCATGATCAAACTCAATTGGTTGAGTGTTGACTCCCAAACTTTGCAACTACTCGAGTCACAAACTTCTCTATTGGTTCAGTGATTTGAGTCTCAAACTTTTGAAGGTATTCTGCCCTAATATTCCCTATTACTTCATTTGGTATGGCTTTACATGGCCTCCTATCCCAACCAAGTGTTGCTTGAACCTGTAAATACCTCCTGCAATAGATTTTTGGAAATATTTGCAAATCATTTTTCCATCAATCATATCACAATGAGCCCATGCAGTATCCTTGGCTTTTGGAGGCATAATGGCTACTACTTGCAGGGAGGCTTGGACACATGTATTCCAGAAACCCAAAAATTGATTTCGGAAATTCCACCCGGAGGAGGTTTTATTAAATAATTAATTATATTTAATGAATGCCTAAGTCTAGACTTAGGGAATTAAAATAATTAAAGTGTATTAATAGAATTGGGAGTGAATCTTCTAGAAAAAGACAGAGATCGAGTCAATATGATCTAAGCCATTGATTACAATCTAATCTGGGCCATTGATTTCTCAACGAGAAGATTATAAGGACATAGATGGGCCTTTGGAAAGACACATAAAGTGAGATCAAGAAATTGATTTCTCAAGTGAGCAGCGCAATAATTGTCGGAGAGATCAGTCGAGGAGATTTCTTGTAGTGACGGGCAAAGATAGTTTCCGGTTGGAGAATTCCTGAGCCGAGAATACAACGCAGAGAAGGAAGAGTTAGATTCAGAAGAGGCAGCGTAAGAGCTATGTTGTGCAGCACAGAGCTACGCTGGGCAGCGCAAAGCCATGTAGAGGCAATGTTGAGCCTGTGAGGAGATCCACAAATTTGATGAGGGTCAGATCAATTTCAGTGCCAAGAGTTGGGGTGTGAGACCGAAGGTCCAAAAGATCGAGCATCTAGCTAGCATATTGATCATCCAGAGTGAGTGAAACAGTCCCTATCATTTGTGACGCAGAGTTGCACAAAGACAACACAGAGGCAGCTTGGGGGTAGTGATTTTGAGGTTGGATCAATGTCGGATCACCAGTGATAGTGTGAGGTATTTCTCACTGATTTTTATACCAGTCAGACCCTCTATAATAGATGGCCAATAAGGCATCCTAGATTGTATTCAGAATTGCTGCTTAATAATACAAACCCTCAAATGTTGCACCAGTTTTCCCACATTGGGTTTTTCTGGGGACATTAGTCCAAAAACAACGATGTCATATGTGTGTTTATTTTTTTCTTGCTTAGTTCTTGTTTCCACATATAATTTTAAATTAGTGAAGATTGCAGTGTGTTGGTTTTGTTATTTACCGTAGGAAACAGTAAATAATTTTGTTCAATTATAGAAAAAAATAGAAGAAACCTAACCAATTGTTGTAGAAGGATCCCAATCATGGAATTTTCACATGGTATCAGAGGGCAGGGGAAGCAAGAGAGTAGATTCGGAGAGCCTAGCACTAAGCAAAAGAGGGAGATCGAAGAGCTGCATAGGAAGCAGATCAAATCCCCAAAGGGATTGCACAATACAGTCCAGGAGGGCTAGATTTTCGTGGAAAATCTCTCTGAGTGAGTCGAAAAAGAGAAATATTTCCAGATCGAAATATGCCAGTGACAGAGGGAGCAACGCAGTAGTTTCAGCGCAAAACAGTCTTCAGGTGGGACACAGTTTTTGCTGCAACATTTACTGGTGCAGAAAAGCATCAAAGGAAGGAAGAAAGAGCATACTGAGGGAATTCTGTGTAATATTCCAAATAGAAAATTTATAGTGATAACATAAGACATGCAATAGATTCAACATAGAAATTTATTTCACTAAATACACAAATACAGAAAATTTTGCCCAAAACACCATAATGACCAATTTTATTAAATATGAAGGCTAGAGTACAATAGAAGATGGAAGGAGTGCACCTAAGCTTGCACAAGGAAAACTACAAGCCTCAGGTGATCAACACAAAAGTGCCCAGTTGCTGTAGAAATGTTGCACACCAGAAAATTGCGCTAGCTCTATGCTTCTACACTACTAGCTGACTTCAATCCCGGATGTGCCTCCTCAAAACTCCCTAGAAAGTTCTAGGAATTTGGGAAGGTGATCCTTGCCCAAAACCCAGAAAAACCCAGAAAGGGTTTCCTCTAATTCCACCCTTCAAAATCTAGCCCTTCACAGCTCGGCCCTCCTCCAATTTCGAATTTTGTCATTGTGCCTGATGTTGTCACTCACTGCTCCCGAAACTCCAGCGAAATCTCTCCAAGGGCCCTCCAAGTATTTCCCCAATACCTCAGCCCCAAATTCCTTTGGCAAGTGCTACCCCAAAATGTTGCTCTCCTATGACTGCGCAATCACAGAGAGGATGATACAGTCACTGATGGATGGCCAATGAGAATTGGGTTTCGATGGCTTCTCTGAGTCTGTAACTGCTCCAACACTCTTGAAAATGGCCAAGCATCCCTCCTATAGCTGCTCCGGACAAATCCTCCACAACCCAACTCCACGAACACAAGCTTCCTCCCTCTACTGCGCAATGCTAGCTCCAAATTGTGTCCCAGTCTCTCCTGAAATGTGTGGGACCTGCAACTACTATCTACTCTAGTCACAAGGTAAGGAAATCCTTCCTTGGGTGGCACTCGAAGTCCACTGAAGTCCCAATGCCAAGAGCTCATGTATGGCCCTCTCAATCTCATCCCTATAGGCTTTGGGTTGCCTGTAGGGAGTTGTAATCACTGCTTGGATGCCCTGCTCCAGCTTAATGGTGTGGTCAAACCCTCGGTCCGGTGGATGTCCTAGTGGAATCTCCCCAAAAACCGTGGAGTAACGGTCCAGGATAGTCTGCACATCCGGGTGCACAAGCTGACCTGAGACACCTGCCTCTGAAATCCTTAGCTCCACTGCCCACTCTATGTCTCCCTTTCGAAAATCTGACTCCATCTGATGTGCAGAGACTATCTATGGTGGATATGTGTGCATGCCTCTGATCACCACATGTTTTCAACTCTTCTTGTTCGTCCACTCCATCTCCAGAGTCTCCCAATCTGTAGTGACCTTCCCAAGTGTGATAAGCCACTGCACACCCAACACTACGTTGGTATCCAGAATATCGACCACAAAAAAATGATCTGTCACCGTGTATTTCCCCATGGTCACTGCTAATGTCGAAACATAACGCATGCACTGCATGGTCTTGGCACCTGGAACCAACACAGAAAACCCATCAAAGCTCTTTGTCTGTATGCCCCTCCTCTGCACTAGATGGGCATCGATAAAGTTGTGCATGGCCCTGCTGTCCACCAGAATTAAGACACACTGCCCCTGAACTATCCCTCGAACTCTTAGCGTTAAGTACTTGGGAACTCCCCACAAAGATGTAAGAACCCCTCCCGTGGGTGCAAATGCTGCTCCTGCTGCTGCTGGGGGAGGTGATGGTGGATGATTCACCGTCGGTGCATCGATGCTGACATCTCCCTCCAACTCCTCATATGACTCCTCTTCCCCTTCACTATCGGAGAAGACCTTAATGTAATGTGCCTTCCCTTCGGCACATCGATGACCCGGTGCCCATGGCTCCTGACAAGTGAAGCAAAGCTTCTTCCATCTCAAATCTCTCCGGGTGTCATCATCAAAGGCCCTTAACCCTGGTTCCCTCTCAGGGGTGGGGCTCTCACGTCCTTCCCCTTCTACTGGAATGTTGGTCTATGGGGGAAAGGGGCCCTCGTCCTCGGAATAACGTCTTGCAAGTCTCTAGTCCTCCCTATAGCATCCTGCAGCGTAGTAGACCTAGTGGACCTGACTAGCCCACGCAAAGGTTCAGCCAGTCCGTCAATGAACATGTACACTCTTCTTGGCATGGACAAGTCTAGAACCATCACTGAGAGCTTCAAGAACTCGGAAATGTAAGTTTTCGGGTTCCATGTCTATTTGAGGTTGGTCAACTCGACAAAAAGTTCCTCCGGGTCCTTCCGATCAAATCTCTCTATCAATCTCCGAGTGAACTCAGCATACATTGTCACTTTCGTGTGACCTAGCATAGTCATCCCATGGAACCACCAATCATGGGCTTCTCCCTCAAGATGCAGCGCTGCCAGACTTTCCCTCATACAGGGAGGTCAAGGCCTTTCACATATCGTTAGTTGTCTTCTTCTCAGCTACGTGTGGTACAATATGGTCCTTGATACCATCCATAATCAGCCGCTTGGCATGCCTAGCAACCTCCTTATGCTTTCGAAGGAGATCCGGATCTGTCAGTGTGGCCAAAGTTTGCTCTGCATGGTTGCTAAGATTGTATGCCTGAAGGACTATCAGGATCCTTGCCTTCCAAACTAAAAATTTTGAGAGGCCATCCAACATATCCTGATCATGCAGTCCATGAGGAGCCATCTGATATGTGTCAGAACTTCCATTTCTCTTTGCTAGAGAAATGGATCTAAGGCCCTTGGTGAAACATGCACCTTCTACTCCCTCTGACAACTAATTTCCCTTCTTGGAAATCTACCAAATCAACTATGATTCAGCTTCTTCTTTGATCCTTTGATCAAACTGCAAGTTTCCTTTGGTTAGAAACTCTCTGAGAAGCTGATCTCCACCCGCTCTTTGTCACTTGTGCTAAGGCTAAAAATATGAAAACTTCATAAATTTAACCCCACCAGCACCTTCTGAATTTCTGCATCTTTTTTGCAATCTTTTCTAGATCTGACAGATTCAAATCTGAATCACACTGGCTGGCTTCAGACCAAACCAGCACTGTTTTTGAGCTGCCGCTGCGCAGTAATTGCGTGGGCTTGCTAGGAGACAGCGTTAGACAACGTCACCCTTCTCTCTACGTGAATCTACCTCTGAAAACTGCGTTGTCCCTTCAGATCTGCATTTCTGCTGCTTTTCCAGCTGCTTCCTGCAGCTAGAACCTTCAGATTCTTGCTAGTGACCCTCCTAGATCTACAATTGCTCTGACACCATGTGGAAATTTCTGAATAATTACACTTTATGCAAAAATTATTTAATGTTAATCTGGTTATGCTTCTCCTACTTAGACAACTTATTAACTGAATAAATTCAAGTTAAAATCAAAGCAAAACACATAACAAATTTACACCAATCCAAATCTAGAATAAGTTCATGCACACATAAACAAAGTGACATAGTTATTTATGGACAAATAGTCCCCGGAAAAACCCAATGCGGGAAAACCGGTCTCTGGCTGCTTGAGGGTTTTATTATTAAGAATTTTCTGAATACAACAAGCCTGGGTTATAGATCTGGAAAACTCGACATAGAATTAATAGATCTACAACTCACTGGCTGATCTAGTGCTGAAATAATGACTGATCCACACCCTCAAACGGGATTTACGTAACTCATTTACAGAACTCGCCCAAGATTAGGGCCTAGAAAACCCCAACGCCGCCCCCGAAAAAGCCTCGCGTCAACTCGAAGCCTCAAACCTCGGGCCGCCTCCGAAGAGACCGAGCACACACCGCACGTGCTCACTATGTCGCCCTCTAGGTCTTCGTAACCCCTCGAGGGTTTCCTGAAAAAAAATCACGCTCGTCCTTGGAGGGATTGGGACTGCCTTTGCCGGCCGCCTGGGCCGCTCTCCATTCTTCTCCGTGTTGTCCTTGAGTTGATCTTTGCCTCTGTATATTCTAGACCCCGGACCGATCATCCCCTCGGCTCACCCTCCCCCGCACCGAAACACTTCTGAGTATTCTTAGCAAACCCTACCCTACAATCTCAGCTTAGCTTCAGTGCTCTGCCTTTGTGTCCCTTTACAAATGACCCCAAGCCTTTCCTTTATACTTTTCTCGTTGACAAATCAACGCCCATGATCAAAACTTGAATCAATGGCTTAGATTAAAAGAAAGTTTGATCTATGTGACTTAATACAATTTCATCACATGTTTAATTAAATTCACTTTAATTATTTAAGTTGCCTAAGTTTTAACTTAGGAAATATACTTAAAATAATTAATTAATTTAATATCTCCTAAACCAGATGAAATTTCCCGAATCCATTTCTGGGTCTTGTAGATCAAGTGTACTCTAGTCCCTCCTCAAAATTTGGGAGCTAGAGCACAACTGGTGCTACCCAAAATACACAAAATATCAACATAATTTAGCTGCGGAATTTGACATGAAGGATCTAGGGTTGATGCATTATTTTCTAGGGTTGGAAGTTTAGCAGCAGAAGGGTGAGATCTTCCTTCGTAAAGGATGATATACTACAATTGTTCTGAAAATATTTCAGATGGACGATTGTAAAGCCATGGCTACTCCAATGATTACCAACTAGAAGAAAATTGACATGTTTGAAGATGATGAGGCTGATCCTACTTTGTATAGGCAGCTCATAGGTTCTCTGATGTATCTGGTAAACACCAAACCGTACATCTGTTATGCCATCAATACTCTCATTCAGTTCATGGTGGAACCTAAGAGGGCTCATTGGGCAGCAGCCAAACATGTTCTCAGATATCTAAAAGGAACAATCGACCTTGGACTGAAATACACCAGAGGCAATGACACCAGGTTGAGTGGGTTCACTGACACAGATTGGGCTGGGAGCCTAGTAGATCAGAAAAGTACTAGTGGGTATTGTTTCAATATTGGATCAAGAATGACCTCCTGGTGCAGTAGGAAACAAAAATTTGTGGCTCTGAGCTCTGTAGAAGCTGAATATATGGTCGCAAGCACGGTTTCATGTGAGGCCATATGGCTTCGGAAATTGCTTGTGAACTTACTCAAGGAGAAGATGGAAGCGACCATCATTTTATGTGATAATCAAAGTTGCATCAAGCTCTCTGAGAATCCTTTGTTTCATGATCGATCGAAGCATATTGACATCAGGTATCATTTCATAAGACACTGTGTCCAAAGGGGAGTTGTACAATTGGAGTACACTCCTACAGGAGAAAAAGTAGCAGATACCCTCACGAAAGCTCTGGGGAAGACTAAGTTTGTCTATTTCAAAGAAAAGATGGGGATGATCAAGAATCCATTTCAGTAGCAGGAATGAATAGGCTCAGGATTCAGAGGGAGCTGCAGTACAGATGAGGAAGTGACAGTGATAGTGTCATGGGAAGCAGTACGAAGGCAACAACGCAGTAGATTAAGGGTAGCATCCAGGCATCAACAGTGCAGAGGATGCTTCAAGGCAGAGTAGCATGCAGCAGCCATTTTGCTAGAAAACTTTCCTTGCTAAGAGGGAATGTTGACTTTTGTAGCATTGTTAAGTGTTCCAAGTCTCAAAAATTGTAAGGAGGCTTAGACATCAGTATTCCAAAGAACCCAGAAACCGTTTGTGGAAATTCCACTCGGTTTATGTTTTATTAAAATAATTAATTATTTTAATGTAGACCCTAAGTCTATACTTAGGGAAATTAAATAATTAATGGGTATTAATAAAACAGAGTGTGAATCTTCTCGAGAACGAAGATCAAGTCAAGTTTTAACCTTGGCCATTGATTAGACTTCTAATATTGGTCGTTGATTCGTCAACGAGAAGATTATAAGAGAAGGCTTGAGGGTCATTTGGAAAGCAAGCCGGGCATACACTCAGTAACCCGAAGGAAGTCGATTATGAAGGAATAGAATTCGATTTCAGAGGGAGAGTTGCAGAGCAGAATAAGGAGAGGCAGTCAGCAGTGACAAAGGTCAAGGAGAGAAGGACGTAGAAGGCCAAAGAAGGCAGCGCAGAGAGCCCACGCAGAGTGACGCAGTCTGATGCAAGCACTGCGTAGAGAGGCACGCAAAGTGACACAGAGGGAAGTAGTGGGTCTTCCAAGTGTCAGAAAATCTACAGAGAGTTCCGAAGAATTTATCTCAGGTCTAATTTATCTCAGGTGTTTTCTAAAGAAGTCGCCAGTCTTTTCTTTGTAAATAATTTCATTGCTGAAGAATAATATATAAACCCTCATCTGCTACACTAGTTTTCCCACATTGAGTTTTTCCGAGGACAATTGTCCAAAAATAAGTGTGTATATGTGATTTATTCTTATGCTTGTATTTCTTACTGTTCCTTTCTATGCATATACTTAAGTGAATGCTACAGTAGTATTTATTTTGAAATTTACTAGAAGAATTCTGTAAATAACTTATTGGAAATAATAAGTAGGAGAAATAAATCTATCACTGCAGAAATTTTTTCTGGATTGAAATTTTCACAATTCGTTGGTAGAAGAATTTCCGTGAAGGAAATCAAGATTCAGAGGGAGCTTGTTCCTTAGAGGATTTCTAGCGCCAAATAAATCCAGATCCGAGTTTTGTTGGGGCAGCAACAAAAGAGGGAGAAAGGCACTTCTTCGACATTTAGTTGAGCAAAGATGGTCGTGAATGGACTGAGGGATCAGGACAGGTTGGATGGAGCATCCAACTTTGTCATCTAGAAGGCCAAGATCCTAGCATTTTTGGATGAACATCGCATCAAGGATTATGCCTTGAGGATGGTTGTTGTTTCGGTTGACGTTGATCCTCTCAAGAAGTACGAGAAGGCTCAAGCGAAAGCTAAGCGCATGATCATGGACGGAGTCAAGGATCATGTGATCCCACATATTGCTGAGAAGAACACAACAAGGTAAATGTGGGAGGCCTTGATCACATTTTACGAGGGATCTTCCATCCAACGGAATATGTTTCTTGAGAGTCAGCTGAGATTGTTTCAGATGCTGAAGGGAAAAGAAATCGACCCCTTCCTTATCAGATTGCAAGGGATCCGAGATCAGCTAGCTTCCATAGGGGCTACACCAGATGCTGGATTTATGGTTAGGATTGCCCTGAATGCAGTCACTGAAGACTGTGAAACTTTTGTCCAAAGAATTTTGGGCAGAGCTTCTCTTCCTAGCTGGGAGGATATGTGGGAAGCTCTCGACAGGAAGAGATCAGGCAGTGGACCAAGGTGGGAAGCAGTAGTAAAGGGATCAAAGTTAAGAAGGAGGAAGAGGAATATGCAGCTCTCGCATCAAAGGGACAACAAGGGCAACAGAGACGGAAGAAAAAGGCCCTCTCAAAAGTCAGATGCTTCAGATGGGGAGAAATGGGACATTTCGCTACGTAGTTCCCTCTGAAGAAGAAGGGAAAAGATGAGAAGCCTGACTCGAAGGTTGCTCTAGCACAGGCTGATGAGGAGGATGGCGATCACTGCACCATGAGTGCTCATGCACCTCTAGAGAAGAGGTGGGTCGATATGGAGTTGTAGTTGGAGCTACGAGAGAACAAAATGGGAAGGATCCTTGAGGTGCCCAAACTCTTGGATCACATAAGGCTACAAGAGCCCTTAATGACAGTAGTAGAATGACGGGTGTCACTTGGTGCAAGGGATGATGGAGCAACGGTGGGAGAGCTAGAGCACCAAAATCTGAAGTAGCACAGTGGAGTGTTGCAGCAGTGCGAGAGGCACAGAGTAGATACAACAGCAGCATAGTAGCATCAGAGGGTCAGCGCAGATTAGCAACAGAGGAAGCTTCAACATCGAGGTGCATCCAGACTGACTAGTATCTCAGGATTTGGGATGTCTTTCAGTCGCTTAACTCTCAACAACTGAATTGCAGTGCAACAGTTAGCAGTGGCAGTGTTATGGGTAGCATGATGCAGCATATTGAGAGGGAGTTGCAGTACAAATGCAACAGTGACAGTGGCAATGTCATGGGCAGCAGTACAGATTGCAGCAGCACAGTGGATGAGGAGCAGTAGGCTGAGCATCAGTAGCATAGAGGACCGATGTCGTGGATCAGGGTGATGCTTCTAGTGAGAAGTATTGCTAGAGCACATTCCTCGCTAAGAGGGAGTGTTGATTTTTGGGTAGCATCGGATGTGCTCTAGCTCCGAAATTTTGTGAATGGGCTAAAACACGTGAGATCTCTAAGACCCAGAAATCGTTTGGAGAAATTCCGCCTGGAGTGCATTTTATTCAAATAATTAATTATTTTTAATGGAGCCTAAGTTAAAACTTAGGAAATTAAAATAATTAAAGTGAATTAATGTAAATGTGGGTGAGAAGCTTCTAAGTGACGAGGATCAAGTCTGTTTTAATCTTAGCTGTTGATTAAAGATTTGATCATGACCTTTGATCTCTCAACAGGAAAAGTATAAACGAAGGCTTGAGGGTCAGTTGGAGAATACACACACACAGAGCAGCACTTGAGCTAAATTGAAATTCTGGGGCGCAGTTTGCTGAGAATTTCAGAGTGAGTTCTAGTGTAGAGAGGGGCAGTTCGGCAATGGGACTTCAGTCCAAGGCTGAGAATAAATTGCAAAAAGGCAGCGCAGCACCAAGGAGAGACAATGCAACACCTGGGAGGGTGTTACAGAGCCTGAGAGAGGTGACACAATTACTGAAGAGGCGGCACTGGGATTTCTGTGAGGCAGATCAGGCATCAGTTCAGCAAATCGATTTCTGAGCCCGGAAGGCTCATGAGGAGGGTGACGCAACTCCTAGAGGGGGTGATGCAGTTTCAGCGCAGAGTTGGGAGCAGCTGCTGCTGTGCAGCACTGCGGACAGCGCAGTCACCTGTGGAGTCTAATCATTCTGTTGTTGGATCAACCAAAATATCTGTCTCCGAATAGAGGTACTTCTCCCGGGATTTTTTGTCTGTTGGGTGAGCTGGATTTGGCACCCTAGTTGTATTCAGAACTGTGCTTAAAAATAAAACCCTCATATCTGCTGCACCAGTTTTCCCGCATTGGGTTTTTCCGGGGACGTTTAGTCCAAAAATAAGTGTTTCCTTTCTGTGATTGTCTCATCTTATTTTCAGTACTTGATCAGTATATTGGTGTAGGCTGCAGTGTATTTGCATTAATGTTCACTGAAGAATTTTGTAGATAACTTGTTAATTGAAGAACACAAGTAGGAAATGCAAATCAGTTAACTGCAGTAGGATTTCTGTTTGTTAGATTCATAAATTTTCACACCTTTGACAGCACCCTTGTGAACTGATCTCTCCATACCCAGAGTAGTGGAAATCTTGGAAGATTTCAGTGAACATGTTTATATACCATGGTAAGTAGATTCTGTGCTCAGAATTTGAATTTTAAGACTTAAGGAAGCTTAAAACCTATAAACTAACCAAAACTGTAAATTCTGAATGTTGTAAACTACAAACACATTACATTGAAAATATGAAGAGCAGGTACACAAATCTGAACACTCATACCTGGATCTGTATTTTATTGACCAGGAGAAATACAATGCTCTAATTCAAAATCCTAAATGTTAATGACTAGCTTTGTCACAAAAACTGAATAACTGCAATCACCCACGATACCTTCATGACACTAGAAGAGGCCTGAAACGAGTTGTATGAGCGCCAAAACACACTATGCAGCACCTAAAACATGTTTCCGGGGTCGGGGGATGTGTGAAACATGTTTCAACCTCACGAAACATGCCCACCCTCCCCTCTCTCCCCCACCCCCAGATCTGCATTTCAGCCACAATATTTTTATGACAGTAGAAGAGGCCTGAAGCTCACTGTATGAGCATGGAAACGCACTGGACAGCGCCTGAAACGCATTGCTGTGGGGATGAAACACATTTCAAACTCATGAAATGCATTTCACCCCCACTGAAATGTGTTTCAAGCGTGTTTTAGAGTTCTTGAACCGAAATGTGCCTGGTACAGGGGAGGGGAGGCACATTTCCTGCAACATAGCACAAGACAGTGCCCAAATGGGTTCCTTGGGATCCTTTGCTTCCTGATCATTGGTCCTTGTAAACAAAAATGTGCTGCTACATCCTGCAGAGTTGTCAACAGAATTTTCATCTTCCCTGTGTCCTTTATCTATAAAGTTTTGCATTAGGAGGGCCAAGGTTTCATATCAAATTGTGCAGTCCGTTTGATGATATACTTGTGAACTTCTCAAATTTCACAAGCCAGCAATAAAATAACACTCCTTTAGGAGCATTTTAAAGTTACTCTACAATGGTGGGTAACAGTTACCAAACTGGCTGAGACAAACTTTGACTTGGCCAGTTTGGTACCGAATTGGCCCTCCAAACTGATTCATTGGCTGAGACAATATGGGCAGTGGTCAACTCAGCCCAACTTTGAAAACACAGTAGCCAATTATATTCACATATTTCAATACAAGCCACTAGCTTAATTTCAGAAATTATTACAACTTGTTTTGAACACTGAGACAACTTTCATATAAAGGTTCAAAATTCAAATAGCACAATCAAAAATCATTTATAAAAGCAAATGTAAGGGTGAGTAAAAAACCTCTAGTTGCATTGTAAAAATAAACACCATAGCTTATGGCACTTCCAAATATTGAGGTGTATGTTAGAGCCAGCCAATCACCGAAGTCAAGTTCCTGAAGACTTCCTGTAAAGGCAAGGTCATGCTTAATAACCGACAATACCAGTAGAGGAAGCCCTCCAATAATCATATGCTGCAGACCACAAGTGCAATCAATCAGCCTTCTGTACAAACCCATATTTTATTCAATAACAACTATATCCACCAATAGAGTGATGACATGGAGTTATAAATGTAATAGATGAGAAACGAAGAGAAATTATGAAGCCGGTCCTCAAATAGGAAAATTACATTTCACAACAGAAGAGAGTGATGCTGGATAAAAACATCAGATTTCCTCACAGATAAAAGCAAATTACACCTTGAAAACTTCAGATAAAAGGAAATAGTTAATTCACAATAACCTTGAAATGAACGTTAAAGTTTAGGGAAGACAACTGCATCAACATAAAAAGAGCTGTAGCTATAACCTAATGGCAGAATTAAGCCATGAATGACCATAGATAACTATATCTGCATAATTGTCCATGTTTAACAAGCTGAAAATTCAATAAACAGTATGTGCAATACAAATAAAAAAAACAGCAGAAGAAAAAGTCAGCAAACATATCTTTATACAAGCTCTTGCATATTCTTCAAATTAATGTTGTTTATACCGTGCCATCTTAGGTGTCGGGAGCTTGAAAATGCAAAGGGTACACGTATCTTCACCTTTAACAGCTTTCTTCTTCATTGTCTTTTTTATCAAAACGCATTATTTTTAACTGAAACATGAACCTTGTTCATGATAAACTTCTTTACAAGAACATCACCTGGGATTAGTAGCCTGTGTTCAAGTGAATATTACATATTTAGGAACATCAACACTAGGAATTTTAGAGATAAAGAAGAATAGGGAACAGCTTACCATAGATGGAAACATCCACAAGTTACTGTTTATTTTTAATCAAGAGAAGATTTACTCAACCCAGTGGTCAGACAACTTTGATAGCCTCATAATTTTGTTTTGTTTAGGGGAGATGGTACCTGTTACACCTCCTTTCAGCAGGGGTACATATGCACATTTTCATTTTTGGCAGCACCATTGTAAGCCCAAAGAATGCAAGTCAGAATCGTTGTAGACCATGTGGAGGCTATGTATTATGATATCCTAGGCCTATAATGGTTGGCCATGGTCTGTCCTGTTGCAACTTGCCACACAATCTAGCAGGGGTCCTGCTAATTTTGGCAGCTAGGGAGAAATTCCCTAGCCCAAATTTGACTTCAAAATATTATCTCAAGACAAATTTCACTATGGTCACCAAGTCGGCTTCAATTGGTTGGAAGGAAAAAAATATTAATTTGAAAATTGTATAGGTCAGCTTCAAATAGGTTCATGTCGGCTTCTTCCCAGGGTTGTGACCCTTCGTCAACAACAAATATCTATAATTACCCAATCGAGTTTACCACAAAAAGAGCAATTCAGATGGCATTTTGTCTGAGATCTTTGACTATCTTTCTCACAGTAATTTTCACAAGGGTTATGATATGGCTCAGGGTTTCGCATCTCTCTTTGGCATAGGCACTCGCATCTCCAATTGACAAAGGATGACTGTAATGTCATGTTATATCATTCTGTATATCTTTGAGAGTATCATCTCGCTCTTCTACAGATCTATGATTTTGCTCATGCTACAGGACTAGAATTCATTTGGTACAAAATCTGTTCTGTGATCTTCGGATGGAGCTCATCTCAAGATTTTGCAAGGGTCGAGATCTGGACATTTCACAATAGTTTAATATAAGGTTCATGTAATATCCCAAAATGGGAATGCAGCAATGCATAAGCACAATAATGGAATAGCAATGAGAAATAACTCATAAAATGTGTTAAAAACACATCGCCGTCAAATATATGTTGCAGCAGCAAAATTATGATCCATTACATCAGTCAAAAGTGGGGAAAAGCAGCAATTTATGCCCTAAAAACATTATATTCAGAAATTTGCGTTATAATAGGGGAAAATAACGTTGGGATCCCTTAGCATATGTAATTTGGGACTCACACCCAGAAAGATTCCAAAACAAATCACTTTTGCTTGTTTAAACAGATCTCCTAGTCCCGGTATGGCTTAAAAACACTGAAATCCCATGACTTGACTAAACAGAAAGTTTTTGAAGCATGCACAACGTCATTTTAAGAGGGTTTCTGATACAATATGCTGCAAATATCAGATCAGGGGTTTTATTGCTCAAAACATGAAGAAAAATGGAGATCTAGCTCCTTTTACACATCAAAAAGATAACCCGGCAAGGGTTTCATGAGAACACAAGTATAAGATGCATAGATCTGCAGATCTGGATCTGAAATAACGCAGTATGCTGAAGTAATGTGCACAAATGGCTGAAGAATACAAAAATGAAGGAGGATCCTTCTTACAACGCTTTCTGAGAGAAGGGTTGTCCCTTTTCTTGAGAAAGAAAGACAAGGTTGAGGGGATTGACCCCCACACTGCAACACTGCAAGAAATGATGCAGTTCCTGCAAGGGACTGCGTTGTAGCTGATGGAAGTCCTTTGGCCAAGTGCCAAGATATGCAAATCTGCTCCTGAGCCTTCCTTACTGATCTCCCAAAGGAAAGGAGGCTCCCTCCTTTGAAAAATGAGTCCAGGAAGTGGTGTTGTGAACCCTCACTACAACACCCTGCAACACAACATTATACTGCTGCAGAAACAGCGATGTAGCTGAAGGAGGATGCTTGGCCTCAAGCCTGGATGTGAGGCAATTCAGTACAATCTCCTTCAAGAGGCCTCTCAAGAAAGGAGAAGGATTCCTAAACAGGAAATCCTTGTGCTAAGTAGCACAGCAACTCTGCTAAATAGCAAGAGAATGCAAAAAAGTCTAAGCAGACAAATCAAATATCATTCCAAAGATGTCTTGCTATGGCTGCCTTGCCCTCCTTTTATACATGTGTGAGCCTTCTTGCCTTGGACCCCACTCAATTAGGGTTTCCTCCACCAAGGAATCTTCCTCCCACTATCTCTGCATTGTCTCACAACATGCTCTCCACCTCCTATCCCAACGTTGTTGACTTGGTCAAACTAGACCTTGTTCACATGCAAAAGTTCTTGTTCACACATGAAGGTGTGAAATCCAACCTTTATGTTGATCCCTTTTCACATTATGAGGGATTTTATTTAGATTTTTATTATGCATGGGCCTCCTTACCCATTTATTCATTTTCTAAGTGAAATCAGCAAAATTTAATATTCCAATTTGCTGCATGCAAATTTTGGAATATTACAATCCTCCCCTCCCAAATGTTGCTTGTCCTCAAGCAACATCAAGGATAGAACTGAAGGGTCTCCCTTCCTCCTACTGTAGCATCCACATATGATGAATTCCTCCAAGGAATGAGATGTTGTCTCATCAATGAATTCCTTTGGTTGCACTTGTTTTGTGAGCATTCGAAGGTTGTAGTAGATGAAAACCAACTTCTCCAACCTCTCATTTTCCAACTTGTTTCTCTTTTTGCTGTGGATGTGCTCAAAAACCGACCAATTGCGCTCACAAGAAGAAGCACTACAGGGTTGACTCAGAACTCTGATGGCGAATTCTTGTAATTGCAGTGCCTCAGAGCCACAATCTATCCACCAATGAGCTGTAAAAAAATAACAACAAAGATTATCAGTTTGCAATGCCAAACATATAAAAGAGAACTAGTAAAATTACAAGCTAAGTTCTAACAATTTGCACTTACAAGGCATTTTCTTGTCCTTGAGACGTTGGCTTGAGCTGAATCCAAACATGTCAGATGCTTCCTTGTACATATCTCGTTGTAGGTTGATTTTGTCTTGAATATCTACATCCGGAAACATCTTCTCAATGCATATCATGACACCTCTCATCACCTCGGGATCTCTTTGAATGTTAGACCCCTCATTATAGAATAAGCTCGGATTGAGATATGCTCCTGCTGCATGCAATGGTGAATGTAGTTGTTTGTCCCACCTGGAATCAATAATTTGCCATATAGGGAGATATTTAGATTCATCTCCCTTATAGAAAGTCTTGATGGCCTTTTTGGCCCTATCCATGCCCTCATAAATATATCCCATTGGAGGTTTCTCTCCATCCATCAATCTCAAGACTTTCACAAGGGGCTCAGTGAAGCTGACAATCTCAGTGACTTTGTCCCACAAACTATCACCAAAGACAGATGCTTTCAAAGACAATGCTTCTGGTTTTGTGCTATCTTTCCAAAATACCCATTGTTGACTACAAAACATTCTTCGCAAAGCTTGGTACTCATACAAAAGGCTTTGGAGGGAAAGAAAGTTTGTAGCAAACCGTGTGACAGCTGGGCGACTAAGCTCACCCTGTGTGAATTCCCTCGTAAGGTTCAACACCCAAGCATGATTATAAATATACTTGGTAATTTGCTTGCATTCTTGCACAACATCCTGCACCCACTCCAACTTCCCAATATCCTCTAGTATCAAGTCTATGCAATGGGCAGCGCATGGAGTCCAAAAATTCGTGGGATATTTGGCACAAAGCAACCTTCCAGCTGCTACATAATTTGCTGCATTGTCCGTGATTACTTGGACAACATTTGCAACCCCAACTTCCTCCACCACATCAGCCAACAATGTAAAAATCAAATGTGCATCTTTTACATTTGCAGATACATCAATGGATTTTAGGAACATGGTTCCTTTAGGGCAAGCTACAACAAAATTTATTATTGTTCTACCCCTCTGATCTGTCCACCCATCAGACATAATTGTACAACCTGTAATTTTCCATGAGCTTTTAATGGTCTCCAATTGTTCCTTGACACACTCGAACTCCTCATCTAGCTCTTTCCCCCTAAGTGCATTATAAGATGGGGCTTTGTATCCAGGGCCAGCAATTGCAATGACATCCACCATGGGCTGATAAAAATATGACTTTGCATAGTTGAATGAAAGACTGTTATGGTACCAAAACCTCCTCACTGCCATATCTGCCTCCTTCCTCTTCTTTTCATTAAAACTATCCAAGGTTGGTTGAGATCCTGGAGTTGTACGAGGAGTGAAGAAAGAAGAAGTTACACTCCAATTTGCTACAACACTTGAAGAGGAGTTACCAATACCCGGACTTTCAATCTGTGTTTCACTCTGAGATGAAGATCCACCTATCCCAACAATCTCATCCTTCCTTCTTGCCCTCTTAGAAGTTTCTTTTTTAATGGCTTCCAAAGCAGCTTCCATTTCAGTAGTGACTTCATCAGGGCAATTTTGACAACATCCCACACCATTCCCAGGAATTCTAGCTAGGTGGTATTTTAGCCTGTTTATTCCTGCATGCATTGTGGCATTGCAATAATTGCACTTCACATGGTGGTCATTATCGGCAATGATTCGTTGACCATGTGCCCATGCCGGATCACGAGACTTTCTATACCCCTTTGGTGGCATGGTGACGAAATCTGGAAGAAAAAAAATTAAATTTTTAAAATCTAATTCATATTTTTTATTTTTTATTTTGGTTTTTTGGTTATTAATTTTTTTTGGCCCAATGGCTAAGTTTCTCAGCCACACAGGGCCGCTGTGTGGCTGAGAAACTCCACAGGGCCTGCAGGCTCAAGAGGCAGACCGTAGGCCCTGTGGCTGAGTTTCTCAGCCACACAACGACCCTGTGTGGCTAAGAAACTCAGCCACAGGGCTTGCACGCCGAGGAGGAAACCCGCAGGCCCTTGCGGCTGAGTTTCTCAGCCACACAGGGCCGTTGTGTGGCTGAGAAACTCAGCTACAAGGCCAAAAAAATTTGCAAATTGCAAGTGAACAAAAAAAAATAAAATTGAATTGATTAGTTACCTATGCTGAAACTCCGCCTGTGCTGTGACTCTGCCTGTGCTAAAACTCCGCCTGTGCTGTGACTCCGCCTGTGCTGTGACTCTGCCTGTGCTGAGACTCTACTTGTGCTGTGACTCTGCCTGTGCTGAAACTCCGCCTGTGATGTGACTCTACCTGTGTTGAAACTTCACCTGTGCTGAAACTCCGCCTGTGCTGTGACTTTGCCTTGCTATTACTATGTGCTGCTACTCCGCCAGTGCTCACTTCGCTAGTGCTGCTACTCCAAAAGGGAGAGAGGTGCTTATAAAACATTTCCTTCCCTCCAAATTCCCTTTTCATCCACCTCATTTCCAAAAAAATTGAGAAAAATCCAAAAAAACGCTTTTTGTTGTGAGACGGGTCTTATAAGGGTCCGATACGGGTGCTATGAGAAACCCGCAGGTCTTATGCGAGTACGCGGGTTTAATGCAAGTTTGCGCGGGTAAGGGTAGAGAGCACGGGTTCTATGCGAGTGACCCGGCTCGCTATATAACCCGCGAAGACCCGCAGGTCTTATACGAGTGGTGCTTCACTGGTTTGATTAGTTTGTCCTTTAGAATTGACTGTTAACTGAAGTATGCTTTAATGATAAATGACATAACTAGCAACATAAATGAATTAAATAACAGAAAGAATCAGAGAGAAGAAGAGGCAAACAATTTGATGACGGAGTTTGTCCCTCCTGGACTACATCTCCGGGTCTGCTTTTAAGTGGGCATCCGTTTTTATTAGGATTGGTCTTGAGGAATCTTTACACTGAAATGGAACAGAAAGAATGTGCTCGCAGGCACTTCTGAACCTTATAAATAGAAAGTACTCTTCGCCTTTCTGATGCCTGTCTCCGTGCTCAATTCCGACCACCGAAGGCTGAGCAAAGCTACAAACAAAATCGCCTCTAACCTCTTGAAACTGCACTTAAAAAACTCAATGTCTTCACATAAACCAAAGATGAACTTCATGAGCCAATTGCCATGGCTTTTATAGGCTACATCGAACCTTGGATAGCCAAAATAGCATTTGGTTGAGATAATTTGGTGATAAGAGATTCGAATCCCTCTCTCCACACAAACCTAGGGATAATTGATAATATACCATAGCGCTGTAATTAAATTGAAAAACCCATAAACTGACCATATAATAAAATTTAGCCACAGAATTAGCTAACCGGGCGGAGGTCCTAACCTGCGGCGTGTGATCAGGCGGCCGGCGCGATGGCTACGGTTTAACCCGACGGTTCTGGTGGCCCCGACCGTCACGGCTATATCCGCTGTCAACCATTTCTCCGCCCTGGTTTCTATTCACATGATATAAAACTCCAACGCGGTTTTTGTCACGGGTTTAGACTAACGCTATGGTGGGTTTGTTATATTATAAAGCTTTTTTTTTTTTAAACATATATATATCACCTGATCCTTGTAATAAGGTTTTACACCATAATCTTCTGAACCTTTAATACTGAAGACTGAACTGGACGTCGAACTGTTGAAGATGACTTGGAACTTTGTTGACCTATACTGATCAAGATCCTCCTGGATCAATCCTCTCCACTTAAAAAGCTTTTGGACCACAAAAGCTTAATTTTAAACTGACAATAAGTGAGAATACAACTTTCTCACTTTCATCTTGACTTTGATGACATACAACCATACCTGCTCGTTGACCTGAAACTGATGCTTATCATGGCGCAATTTGAACCTGTCTTGACTCAATGTTTGCCGTGGCGTAGAAAAATGTAAGGCTTGATTGTAAGCTTGCTGCACATAAGTTACAAATTCATCCCACATCTTAGGATGTATACTACAGTTACCTCGAAGAATATGTATCCCGGTCTTATTCACCATTTCTGTCTGTAGTTGAACCAAATCCATGCTGCCCCATGGTTGCAAAGGAACTAGAAGTGGTGTGTGCAAACCAATCTTTCGATTGCATGGCCTGCTTGTCGAACTCATTACACATCCCTTTATGTACTTCACAATTGTTTCATACATATGAGGCCAGTAACAATATATTTGACTTTGTGTCGTAGTCTTGCTTACGCTTACAATCCGAGAAAAATAAATTTCTTGAATAACCTGCACCTTTTCTATCTGAGCATTATGAGTTAGCAATTCAAAAGTATCTTCGAAATCATTATCAGTGCTATACTGTTCAACATAAATTTCATAAACCAATGAACTTTTATGCAGTACTACTGAAGCATTCAAAGACAACATATCAACTACTTTACTTGTTACACCTTCCCTATCCTTCATTACTAAGTGATTTTGCTGAATAAATCCCATCCAACCGTAGTGAGATTGTTGCATCTTAGTATATGACTGAAAGTATTGAAGCAGCTAATAATCTATGTGAATCATTGTTTCCATTGCATAACCTTTAACATCTGTTTTATCTTCATATGGTTGTTGATGATTTATCAATGCTGTAAAATGTTTCTGCTTAATTGAATGAACTTTAACATCGACACTTATTCCCCGTGCCCTGTTTTTCTTATGAGCCAAAATTATGGATGAACTGTATGGAGTTAAACTGTGTCGTATTAATTCCATCCCTGAAATTGGTTGCTTTATTTCTTTACACTCTACAACTGACTTGTGACACATTCCATTATTAGAGGCATCAAACATCGACTGCATCTCATGTGATATTTTCTTTTTATGAAGTAGATGTTTTGGTTCTTTAACTAGATCCTGAAATGAATCTACCTTCTTAACCAAATTACCTTCATATATTTCACAACCTGAACAAGTATCGATAAGATCCTTATGTTGCTCTTTTATCGACATGAGTATGTATCTCCTACTTGAACTTATTAAGCGCTTCATCTAATTAGCATTAATTAAATTCAAATGATCTTTGTTTTTATGTGCCCGAATGATGTACTCAATCCCATCTTTCTTGAGATGATACACATGTTCTTTTCTATAAAATACTGCATCACGGTCATAGAGATAAGGGCTACCTAAGAAAAGGAGTTGTCTACCCAGGCAACGAAATAGCCCGGACGACAGTTTTTTGCCAGAATCTGGGCAACTAAAATTCAAGAAATCAGGTAGTTGGATTGTTTGGAATCCATTTTTTATAGTGGAAATCGATTCAACACTACCAAAAACCCTTAGGGCACTCAAAATACTAAATTTTAACAACTGTAAACATGATTCTGATAAAATCTTTGCCGGATTTTTTAAAAATCTTTGCCGGATTCTGAGCCAAAACATTGCCTGGGAAGACTATGGCCTAAGAAAGTTCCACAAATGTCTAACGATATCACATCTAGCTCCACTTCATCGATATAGTTAGCTGTGATTGCAAATTTTAACCGACACTGTTTGGTAACATGAATTTGACTTTGTTCCTTTAACCACCCTAAAGGATATGGCTTTGGATGATTATGTGTTTTCAAACCCAATTGTTTAACCAATGACTCAGAAATCAAATTTGCCTGTGATCCCGTATCGAACAATGTATCTATCTTAGTATGCTTCGAAGTTACCCTTATATGAAATAACTCGATTCTTTTATCTCCATTCTGTTGTTTGATGTTTAAAGAAGCAGAAGTACTAGCATCAGAAATTTTACCTGTTGTAACCATAGCAGTGATTTTACCTTCATCACCTGAATCGGATCCCAAGTCCAAGCCTTGCTGGACTGCTGTTTCAGCCTTCTTTTCACCCTTCTTCGATTGAAACTTCTTCGGCTTCAGTTTCGGATGAAGTTTCCAACACCTAGCTTCATCATGGCCAATCCTTTGGCAATGTGTACACGTAGGTCTATCTTCTTCCTTCTGCGTTGTGGCAGTCTTCTTTCCCTTTGACTTGCCCTTCTTTTTGATGTCTTCAGTTTCCATCTGCTTGAATGTTTTTGGTGTAAACTTGAAAGGTCTACCACCTGATTCGACATGAATTGCTTGAACACAAACTTCATCAAAATCATTAGGATTGAACATTAATAATGTATGTTGCAAATATGAGTGCAAACTGCCAATATATTTCAACAAAGTTTCTTTTGTGTCCAAAGAAATACTGAGTGCTAATGCCTTCTTTCTGAATTCCTATGTGAACTCTTGAACACTCTGTCCCTTACCTTGTCGCAAGCGCTGCCAATCAATTACAACTTGCTATGTGTGACCCGACGGATAGAATTGTTTCTTTAGAGCTTTAATAAACTTAGTCCATGAGGTGATAACTTTTCCCTTACGCTTTAAATCTATCTGTGTTCTACTCTCCCACCAGATCAAAGCAGTACCCCCCATTCTAAGAGTAGCTAATTGGATCTTTGTCTTATCATCAATAATATCTTGAATACGACAATAGACTTCTAACTGTTTTACCCAATTATCTAGTTTCTCGGGGTTTATTTCACCATCATACAAAGGTAATTCGAACTTAACATCAAGTTTCAATAATGGACTCTTAAGTTTCTTTTCTTTTTCTGATTTAGAACTAGAAGTAGAAGAGGACGAAGAAGATGATGGAGATGACGGAGGAGAAGGAGATTTATCTACCTTGCCTTTACCCTTTTCCTTCTTTGATGCCTGATGAGGCTGCATCCCTCGTCTTCTTGTCTTCATATAATTCTTCCAACATTTGCTGCATGTATAGAAACATCTGCTGGATTTGATTCTCATCCATGGGTTTCTTTACAGTAGCTTCAGGAGTCTCAACAGTCTCAGTCCCTGTCATCGTTGACTGATGATCGACTTTCCGCTTTCCGATCTCTGGATCGAATTCCTCAAGCTCGCCTTTTCCATGTTGCAATCCCAACTTGGTTAATATCCACTGACAAACAAACTACAAGCACAACCTGCTCTGATACCTAAAATGATCTAAATGTGATGGAATAAAAGTGTTTAAGTAGTTTGATTAGTTTGTCCTTTAGAATTGACTGTTAACTGAAGTATGCTTTAATGATAAATGACATAACCAGCAGCATAAATGAATTAAATAACAGCAAGAATCAGAGAGAAGAAGAGGCAAACAATTTGATGACGGAGTTCGTCCCTCCTAGACTACATATCCGGGTCTGCTTTTAAGTGGGTGTCTGTTTTTATTAGGATTGATCTTGAGGAATCTTTACACTGAAATGGAACAGAAAGAATGTGCTCACAGGAACTTCTGAACCCTGTAAACAAAAAGTACTCTTCCTCGCCTTTCCGACGCCTGTCTCTGTGCTCAATTCTGACCACTGACGGCTGAGAAAAGCTGCAAACAAAATCGCCTCTAACCTCTTGAAACTGCTCTTAAAAACTCAATGTCTTCACATAAACCAAAGATGAACTTCATGAGCCAATTGCCATGGCTTTTATAGGCTGCATCGAACCTTGGATAGCCAAAATAGCATTTGGTTGAGATAATTTGATGATAAGGGATTCGAATCCCTATCTCCACACAGACCTAGGGATAATTGATATACCATAGCACTATAATTAAATTGAAAAACCCATAAACTGACCATAGAATAAATTTTAGCCGCAAAGTTAGCTAACCGGGCAGAGGTCTTAACCTACAGCATGTGATTAGGCGGTGGGCACGACGGCTACGGTTTAACTCGACGGTTCTGGTGGCCCCGACGGTCACGGCTATATCCGCTGTCAACCATTTCTCCGTCGTGGTTTCTGTTCACATGATATAAAACTCCGACGCGTTTTTGTCACGCGGTTTAGACTAAAGTTGTGGTGGGTTTGTTATATTATGAAGTTTTTTTTTTTTTTTTAAACATATATATATCACCCGAGCCTTGTAATAAGGTTTTACACCATAGTCTTTTGAACCTTTAAACTTTTTTTTTACACATATGTGCTTTGAGCCATATGTTTTAAGACTTAGGTTTAGGGG